>JASDQU010100245.1:68026-108225 GCA_032191745.1 Picea mariana | reverse complement strand
CAAAGGAATTATTTGTAAAGACCTTATTTAATTTAAACTACCATTGATTCAGAACAGAACAGTAAATTTAAAATTCACTTAATCTAGCACATTCAATCCACTATTTCAATAAATAAAATTTACTAACAATTTAATTCAAAAGATTCATAACTCTAACCTGAATCTGATGCTGCTTCTTTGGACACCCCAAAACCAGCCACCCTACCGACTAGTAACGCCTAGCCCTAGGACATCAATGGATGTCCTAGCCCTCCGAGCCCAAAACCTCCTCAGCCCCCCAGTGCACTGTAAATTCCACTGTAAACTCACTCTGTCCCAATACTCCAAGTTCTCCTCTCTCGTAGAATGAATGAATCCCCCATCTCCACTCCATTTCCCCCCCCTTATTCCTCCTTCCTTCACCGACACTCCATCTCACATTCACTCCCACCTAATACCTTATCCCGTTCTTAAAGACCTTATCCATTATTAAATGCCTTATCCCATATTTAAAGACCTTATCCATTATTAAATGCCTTATCATGCCTTATCCCATTCACGGGAACGTAACTTAAATTAGTATTATATTTTTATTATTAACCTCTAATTTAATACTTAATTAATTAGTTAATTAATTAATAATCAAATTAATTATATTATATTATAAATTAATCAAATTAATCAAATTAATTTAAACATTATATTATATTATCCTCCCCTTATTCAATACTTTTTTTTTTGGGATTATTTATTAAATTAAAACATCTTAATAATTAAGGGTCGTTACATTATTGAAGGTTACCGATTCCTGAGATATACTGCAAGTATTGATTAGACATGTGCCTAATTCATTATGCCTTGTGAATAGAAACGAATTGTTTATTTTTGTTCATTCTATATTCTTAGTCCAGATACACAATTTGTTATATAACTTATACTTGAAGGGTAAAATAATACTTATCAACAAAGATACATTATTTTACTTTCAGGTTTGTTCTTCTTAATTCTTCTTTCACTCATTAAAAGATTTTATTATCTGAAACATAGAGATTGTGCCCTCAAATCTTGATCTCCAAGTATTAAAGACTAGTAATTAAAACCTAAGGTAAATCAACAAAACACTTCGTTTTAGGACAGAAAAACTTAATAAAAAATCAATCAAAGTGAAACAGATGCCTTGGCATAGT
This sequence comes from Picea mariana, assembly GCA_032191745.1. Taxonomy (NCBI): domain Eukaryota; kingdom Viridiplantae; phylum Streptophyta; class Pinopsida; order Pinales; family Pinaceae; genus Picea; species Picea mariana. The sequence continues at coordinate 107,059 of JASDQU010100245.1, read as the reverse complement.
TTCCTAGCCAGAAATATCTCAGGGGTTACAACAAAGGGCATGGTGCATTCCATGACATACTTGAAATCCAAAGGGTTATGAAGAGGTGTGAGAATTTTGTTTTTGACAACGTGACTTCTTTATTTCCTGTTACATCTAAATTGCATGGTCATGAGGAAACCCATATTAAGGAGCATGCTCTATTAATGGAAATGGTTTTGTAGCAAAGAAAGCAAATTCAGGTGCTTGCAGTTGAGTGTTGAATGCTCAAATAGCTGGTTACTCACCATGATAGGTCCTCCCAATCCATAGCTTTGAATATTGGAATGTTTGGGATATCAACCTTGGGGGAGTTCAAAGAAGAGGAAACAATACACCAATTGTGTGAAGATATGGATATGGAAGCACAAGAATCACAACCTTCTTATATTGGGTAAGTCAATGGTCATAGTAACCATGAGTTCCATTAAGTCATAGTTTCTTTAATGTTTTGCAAAGTAGGGTTAATATTAGGAGATTTCTTTAGGATTTATACTAGAAGAAGTTTATGGTCGTCCTTGGTGAAGGATATTTTTGAAGTATGCAAAGCAATCTATCAGTAATCTACTCAGCTCTTGAACTATTCTCTACCAAACAACATATTTTTATATTATAACGTTGACCAGCGAGGCTACAACTTTTTTCTAATACAAAATATATCTATGTTTGTTAAAAGAAAATGATTCTTTTGCAAAAAAACTACGTAAAACACTCTAGTGTGCCTTAATAACATAGATACGCCATCCACAATGTGGCTTACTAATCAACGCACTGTAACCAATACTCTTGATTAAATATTAACGTACTAGGAAAGCTGATAATGTTTTTTTAATTATTGTTGGTAATTGGTGTGTCATATGTATAGGGGAAATGACACCACTATTATGTGCCTTGTATGTTCAAACACACCACCAACATTACATTCGTACATTACGAAACATGCCCACAAGCTGAGAACAATTTATTTTTTTACTTAGGATTAATGGTGCACTTATGATGCAAGTGAGCATTGGTCATGGTGCATCATTAAATTCACAAGTGGACCAAAAATCGCGGGAAAATTATAAATTTGAAAATTTGCTCAATAGTGCAGTTGCAATACATTGGAGCATTGCCAATGGTGTCTCTTAGTTTTATATAGCACATCGAGAAATCATGAGAATTATATTTATTATTTGGTTTCAATGGTGTGTTGGTGTGCTTGTGATGTGCAACAACATTGTTGCCAGTGTCATCATAGATTTATAAGCACCCTGATAAGTGTGAGGAAATGTATAGTTTAATTTTGACTTGATAGTGTGCTTGGTGTGTATGGAGGCATTAATAATGATGCCTCCATACATCGCCTAGAGCACCGACAAGCACACAATTTTTTTATAATTAAAAAGCTCTCAATGACGCTCTTATAATAAATAGGAGCATTGTTAATGATGCCTCGTAATATTATAAAGGGCATGGAAAAAGAGGAGGATTTTTTTTATGTGTGTGTGTGTTTTACTAGTGTGCTCTAATTCATGGGATGCACTGCATAGTTCAATGTGAGTCGAACAACTTGAATGCACCGTGTGGATTTTTTTTTAAATTGAAAAAAGGCAAATTTAAGCCAAATTCTAATTTTAATCCACTAAAAAGGTAAATGAGGAGGTAACAAATAATTTACTTGGTCTCTTCCCTACCGAGGAGGAATGGTTGCAACATAGATAAAAATGAAATATGGTACCATTTTGCAAAATTTAAAAATGAACCAAATCCTCCAACAAAGTGAAGGAATCAAGGAATATGACAACATGGTAGCATGTACAATGGGATGGTCATACAAGGATGGTGAGCACCAATGCTTGTATGGTTGGAACCACTAAAAGAAATGTAAAAATGAAATTATAGCTTGGTATTTTTTTTTCACCCTAGCTCGGTGCCGGTGATAGTAAGACACATTGGTGCGCCCGATAATAAGATCACATCAGTATGATCTTATGTTTAGGGTGCATCGTTGGGTTTTTAAAACTTTATAAATTAGTGCGCTAGTTGGTGGTGCACACCAGTGCATGTACTTGTTATTAAGTGCATCGTTTAGTTTTTGAAATTTGTTGAAATAAAAACCTTTATTTTATAACAAAATGTCTAAACCTTATTTGGTGCTTCTAACATATAGACACACCAATGTGCTTAGGGTGTAAAAACACACTGGATTTTTTTATGTTTTATGGTGCATCGATAAAGTAATCACATTGGTGCACCCTATTAGGGAGCACACTAATATTTTTTTTGTTATTTTTCAAAATAAAACCGATATTGTAGAACAAAATGGAAAAACCTTATTTGGTGCATCTTATCCAGTGTGATAAGTGTTTATAAATGTACCAATTAGAAAAAGTATAAAAATTGCACCACTATGCTAATTATGTAAGTGCATTGATGAGTTGTTGTAATTTTTAAAATAAAATAGATATTGTATTACAAAGTGGCTAAACCTTACTGGGTGCATCTTATAAACATATGTGATAGTACACTTATTGTTTATAGATGCATTGACAAGAGTTTTATCACGAAATACTAAAACGATCTTTGGTGCGCCTATAGAGGGAACACACCAATGCCTCTTCTATGGGAGTGCATTGATAAGTTTTGGTAAATTTTTGAAATAAAAACCGATATCATATAATAGAATGTCTAAACCTTGTTTGGTGTGTTGTAGAGAGTGATGCACTAGTGTGCTGACTAGTTTAATACACACCGATTATAATATGTTTAGAATTGAATTAAACTAATATTTTATCATGGATTAGTAATAATGATTGTTGATGTGCTTATTTATTTAATGCACCGGTGCGCCATATATGTAAGTGCATTGGGGTGCCTTATATGATTTAAGCATGCCAACCAAAAGACCTCCACTATACCTTCGATTGCTCACCTCGGCTATAAATGGAGAAAGAATAAATTTTTTATAGGTTATGCAAAAACCTTGTTAGAAGTTGTTTTCCTTCTAGTGCCATCTAATGCAGAAACTTGATGCCATGGGTACCATTGCTTCCCAAGGGGGATGATTGCTCGACGTCTCCATTTTGGTTAAAACCGTTGTCTCATAATAAACTTTGAACCTTTCCAAATTTACAATAGTTTTGTACATCTTGAACTTCCTATGCTTTTCCATGTGCTTTTGGAAATTTTGACAACTTAGTCCTCCATGATGGCCAAGCCTACCAAACACATAGATCCCATAATGATATTTGCAACCATCCAAGGAACACTCAAAATGGACTTTGTATGTGAAAGTTATGGCCTGAGAAGTTTACTACCAACTAGGCTCCTTGAGGCCCACATTCCTTTTGCCACTTCAACTCCTAGCACTAGGGTTTTTGGATCATATGTTTTTTCCTCTTAGGGATTTGGGCATTATGATAAAAAGTAGTTCCAACCTATTATTATGTGTTTTCTATGGATGAATATAGTCACCACATATCTTCTTATAGATAAGCTTCCACCATTATAGCCATTATGTATTGTTATGTACACTGCATTGTTTTCCACCATTTGATTCATCAATATAATTTGGTTTTCACTATAACACTCTACTTTCAAATTTATATCTTATGTTCTATGTAATATTGTGTTCTTTTATTTTGCGTCAACCCAATCTAGATCAGAGTTGCACCTACACTTATGTGATATTACAACACACTAATTGATGTGTTGTCACTTATGATTGTGATCCTATGGTACTCGTATATCATCTTGCAAACTCTATGAGTGAGAAGGGGGACAAATAACACACATAGAGACTTTACTCTATTATTGTAATTATTAACTATGGATTGTTATGTGAACTAGGTGAATTTGGCTATTAACGTCTCTTATTTGTGTTCTTGGCTTTGCATACAGGTTGATGGATCTATGGAGTGAGCATGTGAGTGCCCAAAGATATGGATATATGATGATATTCCTATTAAGCAAGCAATGTATACTACTAAGGAATATGAGTGAGGGAATTCATTATCATAATAAGCACTTGTCCCAATCCCCAATATAACAATAGCTAGGAGGGAGAACTTTAGTTGTTTGAATCTTCGACTTAATAGAAAATAATAGAGAGAAAATTAACTTTGATCTAGTTAGGGGTGACAAAAAGTGTTCGATGTTGTGGGTAGCAATGTCTTCTTGTGGACTCATTGAGTTGGGATTGCTTTACTTTGTTTTGGCTAGATTTTGATAGTTTATTGGGCACAATTGAACCTTTTTTTATAGATATATACAATCCATGGCCTATAATTTGTGTGATCTACTTGTTGCTTTAATTCAATTGAGCTACAATCATGATGAATTGAGATGTGAAGTATCTGAGCTTCTTCGAGGTGCTAAGAAATCAAACATACTTGATTTTTCTTGTGGTGCCTTGAGCGCTAACACATTTTGGGCAACCAAATTCCTTAGAGCTAGAACACACTAGCAGGGGTATGAAACTATTACAAATAACCACATTAAAAGACAAATATTGCAAAGGTTCCCAAATGTTTTGAGTTTATTATTCCATGTACATGATACATGGTTTTGGTTATTATTTTACGCGGTTGCATTTAAAATCCATGGATGTTTTTCAATAAAATGTTTATGTTGCGAAGATAAATTTTCAGTGCACTAAGAACAACATTGTGACACAAAAGACATGATGCCATTTGTTGATTTTGTTGGGGCCAAAAACGAGAATATTGTTTAAAATGATGATGATCTTATTGATGGATGGGGCCAACAATATGAAGTACATTTGATCCATATTGCTTATGATCTAATCATAGAAAATTGAAGAGCAATATAATACTTTATATGGTTTCAATAAACTCAAGAGTAGTCGAAGTGCATTTGATCCATATTGCTTATGATCTAATCATAGAAAATTGAAGAGCAATGTAATGCTTTATATGGTTTCAATAAACTCAAGAGGAGTCTACATTGAGGATGGTGTTATTTCTAAGAGGCAAGGGATGCAATGGCCCATTTTGATGTGCCTAGCAAAAAACAATTCCATGTGTAGATATTCATGTCTATTATGATGTAATTGAATAATTGGTAGCCCAAATTGAAAGGTCCCATGATTCTAGAAGTTACGTTTTGATGATGAAATGTTGAAGTGCAGAGGCTTATGATGTCATGTTTAAATGAAATAGAAAACAATTCACATGTGGGATGTTAAAACAAAAACTAACCTATTGACCAAGGAAGACAATGGCGGGGAGACTATGTGTGACAATGGAAAATCTCTTGTGGAGTATTGTCTTTCTAGGATCGTTGAACTTGTTATAAAGAGCCATATGGTTGAAGAAAGTACCATTTTTTACACTCTTACTCTCTTATATTTGCTACACTCCATCTTATAACATCTTAGACATTTTATGCATTCCCATTATATTACTCACCCTTATGTCCATCTTGTCACTATTGCCTTTTGAATTTTCATGTTGCATTCCTCACATGGTACTTGAGTGGTAAACTTTCTTGTAGATGCAATGGGATAATTGTTCGTGGGATCATGTGTTTGAGAGAGAGATTTTGTTATATGTATATCTACTATGAAGAGAGATGTTGAGCATTATTGTTGGAAGATTGCATGTATTATTGTACCATTTGATAATTCACTTTGGGTTTTCTTCCTAATGAAGATTCCATTCTAACACTCTTGTTGTCTTACATTTCCCACACTCCATCTTACAACATCTTGCCCATTTTATGCATTCCCATTACATCAATGACCCTTATGTCCATCTTGCCACTCTCTCCTTTTTTACTTTCATATTGCATTCCTCACATGGTACTTGAGTGGTAGACTTTTTTTGTAGAGGCAATGGGATACTTATTCATGGGCACATGTGTTTGAAAGAAATCTTGTTATATGTTATATCTACTATGAAAAAAGGTGTTGAGCATTATTGTTGGAAGATTGCATGAATTATTGTACCATTTGATAATTCAATTTGGGTTTTCTTTCCAATAAAGATTTCAAATATATATCTTATATCATATTATCAAAAAGTTCATTATTAAGTGATGAAATCTCCTTAAATAATTAGTTAATATAAATACTATATTGTAGGATATCTTTAATAGCTAAATTTATGATTTTGATATACACATGAGGTTTTAAATCCTTACACATATATAGAAATGTGAATTTTCATTCTTATTCATTATAACAGTGAAATATTGCATAAATAATTGTTACCCGTGAGTTTAGTGGGTTTAGTTTCGATACTCTAATTAAATCCTGAAAATAATATTTAGAAGGAAGGAAATTTAGATAATTTATACCACCATGGTTGTCTTGACTTGGATAATAATAGAATTAAGTACATTTATCATTTGAAATGGTTCTCTTCAATCATCACCTCATGTACTATGGGGATGGATTATGAGAATGTGTGAAAACATATAATGTACATAACAAACCTTTTGTGTGGAAATTCTTTTACATAAGGAACACGAAAATTGTGGATAGAGTCGAGTAAAGCCAAAAGCCTTAGTGGAAGGTTTGTTTTTTTTTGGAAAAAATATCACATTATTCCTAGAATTTGACACATTATATCACAACAAAATAATGTTCATCACCACTATGAAACATGGTGTGACACCTGTCTTTTCTAACTACATGTAACAAAAAGATAAGCCTATCTTTTTCCATGAAAAAAATTGTCTCAATTTTATATAAAGTATAAAATTGTTTACATTAGAAGTTTCAGCAGTAAAATGACTGAGTATCTGTACTCCAATACAGTGAGTAATAAGATACAAATAGAAACTTAAAAAACAAACAGACAGTCGACCAGAGAATGCGCTGCAATATCGTTTGTCCTCCGAGTCAATGTCCTTCTATCAAAGAACAGAACTGGGACCAACAACAACGCTTTAAAAACAATGAGATCTGAGCCTATCTTGAAAAGATTCGATCCTACGCGTGATTTATAGGATTTTGGCCCTTTCATATTTTCAAAATAGATATATGTTTGTGATTTATAGGAATTTGGATTTTTTCATATTTAAACCGAGGATGGTTCAAGGCATAGTTGCAAAGTAACTTAGTCCAAAGTCTTTAGTAACTAAGACAATATACTATTTTTTTAATTTATTTTTAGTTATTTTAGTAAAGAGAGTAAATCTTTATAGAAATAGTATATGTTTAGCTTTTCTTTATTTTTATTTAGAGAAAACAATACCATTTACTTGGAAAGGGTTGTTTCATTGAATCTAGGCAAGTATTTATGAATAATAGGTTATGGTGTGAAAGATAAATCTATCATATCTTATTTAGATTCTAGATTGTATAATGATATGTTCTATGAGAGGGAAGATACAATCGCCCACATGAGATGCAATCCATTTCATCTTATCATGAATATTCGTGAAACCGAAAGTGCCATGTGTAGCCTAGATTACACTTGTTATCCCAAATACACATTGTTGCAACAAACATCGTTCACATCGACTGAATACAATTACTAGTCTGCCTGCTACTTGGACATGATTTCATTGAAAGTTTTAAACGTGGATTCACAAAAGCCGAGGTTGCCAATGTCTTGTCCTAAGACTCGTGAGGCTATCAAGGAACAACTACAACCCCAATTTCACATTGTGTAAAGGGATAGTAGGGCAAGCTTTTGTTGATTCTAGTAACATGGACAATGATTGTTGGCCTAAGTAGGCCAAACCATGTGAGCATGAGAACTTGCATATTGACAAAACTTGTGTACTATAATGGAAATGTATGTCAAGAAAAGTGGATTGATTGAACACGAGCTACATATCGATTTCAATATAGAACTAGATGTAGGGATGTTGGGGCAAGATAATGCCTACATCCTCATCACTTAATTGGATGCAGGGGGATCAACAACTTCAATGAGTTCAAGATCCAATGCTTTTAACTATATATTTGGAGGATTTCAAACAACAAGGATGGAATTGGTGTTCATTAGCACAATGGCTAGAAAACTAAAAAATCTAGGACAACTTCTATGTTGCAATAATCATAACGCCTTGGATGGTCAAACTAGTGATGGCGAATAAGCTAACTCGAGTATATGAATTGGTTCATTCTTTGTAAATGAGGTTGGTGGAGATGGTTGGATGGGGTAAAGGGGCACCCTATGATCGATAAAGAACAAGGCTACAAGCTTATGACCAACAAAAGAGGAACTAGGTTGCGTATGAATGGGCTCAAATGGGCTACAGACCCATATAATTAAAGAAAGACCAAAAGCTCATGATTCAATTCACCTCAGTGAGTGCTCATGAGGGGATTAATTTGAGTTGGATGCCCATTCTTCTTGCTTTGTTTCATGCAATTGATCCCTCTCCTGTATGGCTTGACGGGTCACTCAATGTGCACTAATCTTCTCTTCCTCATTGGTACTCTTGGCTTACTTGGAAGCTAGGAATTCTACTCCATTTGCACAAATCTCAGGGCCTCCAAGAGAGTACTCACAATCAATAGGCCACAAAGTGTCGCAGGCCACAACTTATGAGAGTTTTAGATCCTCTACTATTGGAGTTGGTACTAGATCTTGATATGGATATTCGTAATCGATATTTCTTAATTGCGTAAGCAATAACCATTCGAGGTAAGCTAGTGATGTTTATGGCTATTAACTGCTACTAGCTCCATATCTCACTATTGTTATAGTTTGGTCTATGTTTGTGTTCCTACTCTTGATTTGAAGAGTTATATTCTTGTATCATCTTCCTCCAGTTAAAGGTGTCTCCTTGCAATAAGGTCACTAGGAGGGAATTTATAACGCCCCACATTTGGCTTTCAACAACTAGAATATATTATGGCTTATCTTAGTATTTCGTTTACTTAATATCCGTTGGATTTAGCTACAACGATAAATATTATTGTTATGTGGACACATGGACTTGCTTATGTGTTGACAATATATGTTTTTTACAAGTTTATGTTCACGATGATAATAGTTATGTGATTCTCTTTAAACATGCAAATTAAAATGTGAAATTTCAGCGTGTGGATACCAATTCAAATTTACATTGTGAACGTATAACATATGCGATGCATTATGTAAATGAACATAGGTTGCTTATTTGAATGTTAACATATACAATTGACTATCACCTGAAATTTGTTATATATATGCATGGATATCAATTATTCGTGAGCTAACCTACAAGTTGATAGGCTATGTAATAATCAATTGGTTGTAGTGTTGAGGTGACATGGATGTCATGGAAGATAGTGGTATACTCAAAGTTTTACTTGTGATTTAATTTATGATTTCAAACACTACTATGATTTGTGGGTAAGTTTGGTTTTGACGACGCAGCTCTATGAACAACAATTACATAGTTTGGCTCAATGTTAAGGTATTGACCCTAGTTCTACTAGGAGAGGTGGAGGTGTTGCCCACCATGTATCCTCTAGATCTTGGAGTAATGGGAGGGTTGTGTTAGCCATGCTCCCTTATACATGTGATATGATTGTTAGTTTCCTAGTAGGGAAGTTAGGTCGATGTAGTTAATGCTTTTGACATGATTGTTAGGTCATTGTCGCCAATGCAACAACATATTGTAGTAGAGGAAGAGTTGGAAGATGGAAGATTGAAGTGGTGGTGTTTTTGAGTTGGTCGAGATCCTAATAGGAATTGGTTGTGTCATCCTTTTTTTATGGCATTGTAATTAGATTCCTTACCATGCTCAAAAGTTCATCTAGTTCTTTTTGGATAAATGTTGTGTGATATCCACATATCATGTTTATTGAATCGTTGTGATTTTGTTAATGAAGGTATCAAATATCTTAATTGCCGCCATGCACATGTGATTGTGGACATACAAAAATTGTATGTTAGAAGCATTGTTTGCTTATGTGTATTAGGTACACACACGATATATGTGTACACTAGCTACGTGACCATAGTTAACACACACACACTAGTATAATTTCATCGATGCATTAAATAGCAAACTAGGTATTAACCATTTAATTATTTGATTGGTGACTCACATAAAATATATTAGATACCTATAAAGATCTAAAAGCATGATGTGCATTATTGACTTTACAGGTTGGTTGTTGTGATGAAATAAATGAATATGATTGGTTGCCATTATTACGTTTGGATGAAATTGTCAAATACATTCATGAGTTAGCATAAGAATGAAGACTTTGTATTTTTCTTTTATTATTATTTTCTTTTCTTTTATTTATTCCCTAAAGACCTTAGAGGGGAGGTGGTTGGGCTATTAATGAACGTGGTTGAGGAAGCTCAGGGGATGTGCATGGGAATCTGGGAATTGAAAATTAGGGAAGAGGAAGAAGTGTTGAGGGTCATTCTTGGATGTTGAATCATTGCCTGAGGAACTAAGGAAAAATGTTCAGTTGAGAATTCCAGGAAGATTTTTTTTTTTTGTGAACATATTTTCTAGAGACCTATTGTGGATTGTTGTTCTTGGAGCCTTGGGCATGAAGGGCTACGAAACTGAAATGTTTCTTGGAGTTAAGAAGCTACCTAGGCTCCTAGTTGGCAGGGAGTTTATTGATTCCACTTTGGGCAAGTGGCAAAGAAGGATTCAAATGTGTCTTCCACTAGTTGGACTATTATATGACATGGCAAATTCAAGTAGAAAAGAGGTATTTTTCTTGTTAATATCCAATGGATATATGCTCAAAGTTGAGAGTAATATGCTATTTAGTATCTTGTTAAATCTTCAATCAAATGTTAGTTTATATGATGTAAATCCAACATTTGGGAAACCATGAAACTAGGTCGATTTTATGCTATGAATTCACTTATGCTTGTAATTCACTTATTGTCGAAATGATAGTGCAAATAAAAAACAAGGTTATTGTAGTTCGTGTGAACCAGGGTGCTATAGGGTTTGCTCCCTAAATCTTGATCCCATCAGTGGTGTTGTCGCACATTGATGAAGATGGAATATATGCATTTGCTAGGGAAATGAGATTGGTATTAGCTAAGGGCTTGGTTGGCTCCACCCAATGGTGGGCCAACTTCAAATCTTTCCACCAAAAAGACTTTTGATTCTTCCTCATAGAATTTTGTGAATACTTTCCTTGTGGAGATGAAGACGCCACATATTTGTGTTCATAACTAAATTTGAAACAAAATATAGTGTTTTCGTAATTGAAGATTTGTATCTAACAATGATTTCCACTTTTCAACACAATTAGAACCAAAAGACTTTTGCTTAAATCAACACAAATACCAATTCAAGCATAAGTGTTAAAAACATTATTACTAGATTCAGTGACTAAGTTAATATATGCTTTCAAGGTATTATCAATACCTTCAATTTACCCAAATCAGAACTAACGAATAAGATTGTGTATGCAAATTAATATTCAGTATGCAAATTAAAATTCAAAATACATAACTTCATGAAAAAAAAACTTACACCCCAGAAGCCATGGCCCTCTCCTTGCAACTATTGTGCTATGCCTAAGCCATAATCATTGTGGGAAAAGGTAACAAATCCGGGCCCTCTATTGTGCTATCTCCTAGCAATAATCATCGTGGCAAGTGTCATCCAAAGGAGATTCTAAGTGTGTTTATTTGTGAATCCTTGTATATGAAGTTTGTACTTGTGATTTATTCTTTGTCTTGGGGGTTGGGCGATGTGGTGAGCCCAACGCCAAAGTAAATACAATAATTAAAATATAAATACCAAGAAGCACCCGGCCACACTCTATTTCTTGCACCGTATAAAAACCACCTTCACTAAATATCAGTTTTCGCCTCGAGATGCTCCTGAAATCCAGGGCCCGCCAGTTGACGAATTTACGTCCAATGTGATGCAGCAAATCACCATCCATGTTCGCCGTCAAGTGACAGGGACATAATAAAATCCAGGCTCTGCTGCATTTCCCTCTCTTGTTCACAACTGCGGGGGTTTTATAGAGTCAAAGTGAGAGGTGAATACCATTATTGTTGCTGGAGCTTCTGCTCTCTTGTTCACAATTGCGGGGGTTTTATGGAGTCAAATTGAGAGGTGAATACCATTATTATTGTTGGAGGCGTAGATTAGATGTGGATGGATCCGATAATACTGGGCTTGGCAGGCGGGGGTCGAGACTGGTGGGCAAATGAACTGGGTAGAGGGAGAGGTGGATGTGGAAGTGTTTTGGTTACATGGCTTGCGGTGGCTTTCATACTGCTCTGCTACGCCACTCGCCGCCTCCTCAACAATTCAGCACGTCGGAAACGCCATTCGGAGAGACAAATATTGTCGGAGAACAATGAACAGTCATCCGTTGTCAGGTTGGTTTTGTCCGCCCTTCAAATTTTGTTTGTGGGAATGGGAAGCTGTAGACTAATTTATTTTTAGTGGGTATATGAATTCTGGAAAACTACTGATGTGGTAAGAACTAAATTGTCCACTCAATTTCAATTCAGAATATGTTTACCGGCTTCAAATATATTCAATGCTCTCTTTGGCAGGTTTAATTTTTTCTGTGCTGTTTTTGGGGCTTAAATTCTGATTTCTGATTATTATTATGCGACTTCTGTTTTTTTTTGGGTTAAAGTAGGTGACTGTTCAGTACATACTACCAAGCAATGCTCCCTTGTCTTGTGGTATTCCAGAGTTTTTTATATTATCAACTATTAATTACAGTATGGACTGAAATTTTATGTGGGTATTTGTTCTAAACTCTGCACAGTGGTACCTACTTATTTATTTTTTCAAGCACTCGAGTGATTAGTGTCCGGCCTTTCTTTAGATAAGCATGAATGTGGAACGAAAGCCAAACATGGGGATATGCTACTGTAAAGACAACCTGTTACCAATTACTATTACTTCAATGCCTTTTTATGAAAGTAGCAAGATTCACCGTATCGGATTTTGTCGTAGGGAAATTTGGCAGTAGTACAAAATATGACGAATTTTTGGTATAGAATGCATACGGTACAGTCAATTTATTTTTAATGATTTTGATAAAATATCTTGTCTTTGATACCAGTAATGATCAAATTTGGAGGGCTTGTCTTAATTTCAAGTTGAATAGTATATTTTCATTCATCCCTTCTATGATAGAATAGTTGCAAAAATAATTGTATTTTAGTTGAAAAATGTAAATTAGGGACACATTTCAAAATAAAATTATCCTAAATAATATATTGCCATCCAATCTTTTTGCAATCTTTTTGTGATTTCAATGTTAACTTTCTGATGGGTTATATGTACATTAAAAAAATCATAAACATTGAGTCATGATTGTTTTCTTTCGAGGAATTTCAAAGTGAGCCATGATTGTTTTCTTTGGAGGAATTTCGAAGTGTTAAAAACTGTTAGAATACAACCTAATGGAAATTAGTGTGATATACATTTTATGCATATGATATAAGTACAAATACATGATTTATGACCTTTGGATTAATCTTCCAAGATGTTTCTTGGAATCCCGATGACAGTTCCTATTCACTTGACTTTTCATATTCCTTCTCAAGTGAATAATACCATAACCCCAATAGATTAGGTTTCCAACATCCCCGCCCCCCCCCCCCANAGGGGTGTATGTGAATCCAAGTAGAGAGCTGAAATTGGAAATGGATAGCTGCCAATTGCTGAATGTGCTCTCTGAATCTGGTGGTTTTGGGATGACGACAAACCAAATGAATAGCAGAAGTTGATGTGACGTCTTCTACTAAGTGGTGGTTTAAGGAAGATGACAAACCAAATGGCTAGCAGAAGCTGATGTCTTCTACTAAATGGTGGTTTAAGGAAGACGACAAACCAAATGGCTAGCATAAGTTGATGTCTTCTATTAAATGGTGGTTTAAGGAAGACCACAAACCCTAGAACTTAGCTGTAAGGCTCACTTGGTTTTCAGAACATTTCCCAATTTAGGTAGCAGCTGATGTCTTTTGCTAATTGGAAGTGCTTAATCCTCCATTTGAAATTAAAAACCCCTCCTTCCACTACCCCTCCCCAAGCTCTTATTTCGCTCCCTACATCCATGGCATTATCTATTGCATTTCGCTCCCCTACATCCAGGGCTTTACCGATCACATTTATCCAAAAAGAACATTAAAACTCTTTGTTATGCCCGAAACAAATTCCATGTAAAGACCAAATGTTGGTTTTGGTTTGTTGATGACACATTTTTTGTTTGGTGTTTGGCCATTCCTCCCTTAACTCATTCTTTGACCACCTAAATAGCATATCTCCCCATATTCAGTTCACTATGGAAATACAAAAGGACAACTCTCTTCCATTCCTCTCTCGTCAACCTAATGGTACCCTTACCCCACAAAGTTTATTGCAAGAGGACTCATATGGATAGATACCTCCATGCCCATCCCCACCACCACTCGACCCAAAAATCTGTTGTTCTCAAAACCTTGATTACTCGAGCCATTTGAATCTCTACTCTCCATTTCCTTGAGAAAGAAAGAGGCCATCTTACTAACGCCCTCCAAGCCAATGGTTATTCAATCCTCCATTTGAAATTAAAAGCCCCTCCTTCCACCAACCCTCCCCAAACCCTTATTTCGCTCCACTACATCCATGGCATTATTGATTGCATTTCGCTCCCCTACATCCATGGCATTACCGATCGCATTTATCAAAAAAGAACATTAAAACTCTTTGTTACCTCCCCAACTTGCACTTAATGATAAAAGTCCTAATCCATAAGGTGCAACTCGTGAGGGAACTACTAGGACGGTTACCACTGTCACGTAAGCAACCTATTGTCTTCACATTAGGCCGACTCTCCTTTGGCTCAAGGGGGGTATCCCTAAGTAGGATTACTAAAGCTAAGCAATGAGGCACGAGGTGATAAGAGAGTAGCTTTAGTAAAACAATGTTTTTTTTCAAGTTTTCAGAGGTGTTAAAAGAGTGATGGAGGGATCTAGAGATTTAGTGCCAATCCAACAAGGGCAATGAAGTCAAGGGATTATCTTAGAGGGCTTATTTTCTTGTCTAAACTAGGGTTGGAAATGAGGCATGAAAGCTCACTAGATCCACCTAATATTGCTGGAAATTAATGCAGGACTTTCACAAGAAAGGGCTTCAAAGGATGCTCCTTCAACTAGCACTTAACTTCACCCTAGAATTGGAGTCAACAAGTTTGCAAATATTCCTAAGATGTATTATACAAATTATTGAACCCCAAAACTAAGATAGAAAAAGGGAAAAGAGGTGTTACCACACTAGACGTCTTCCAAGTAGTAAATGTACTCTTCAAAAGGATCAAGTCACTTAGTCTTGGCTATGTGAACGGATCTACACCTTTTCAAGCTCAAGGACCAAAATATTAAGCCACACATTTAAAAGAGAACCCATACACATTACATATGCTCCAAGAAAGATGTATCCATTAAGCTCCAAGGAGGGGAAACTCCAAAAATCCAACCATACAAAAATGAGAGAGAGTAAACCCTTATATAGGCTTCAACTCAACTCTTCTCAACAATAAAATAATAAATGTTTTCCTATATCCACTAATCTCTCCAAGGAATACAATAAATAACTCCTTCAATAACTTCATTACTAAAAGTAGCAATGATTTGTTGAAATCCATTTTCTTCTCCAAGAAGAACCAATAAAATATGCTAGTAAAACATTACAACAATGCTCTCATGTAACCAACTACATGAGACAAGTCAACAACAATAAAATAAAGGAGTTGGTTATGCAACAACAGACACAAAGTTCTCCAAGGTGAAACGTCCTATCGATAGTGCATACAAATGTGTGTCATGTGGCCTCAAGGGCTAGGGCGCTCCCACCATGGGTATACATCAATTATAATCTCCCAAAATAACCAAAGTGCTTAAGCAATTATGGTAGCTACGGGAGGTATTAACCTCCATATGTAACCTTTGGCTAGAATAGAATATTTCGGAAGCAAGAAAAATCCTAAACAAATGTGTAAAAACCCTAGAAGACAAGTTGGCTTAATAGAGTAAATTATATTAAAGTATTACCCTCTAGAAAGAGAAGTCGACCTAGATAGGTGACAAGAAGCACTGTAAATAGGAGGCGCTTGAGCTCATTTATACTCACTCACTTCACTCACTCTCTCAAGTAAAGCGCAAGTTTGGAGCTGTAGCTGCAAGAATGGAAGGTGGATCTTTTGGTGTGATTCTTGGTCTCTCTCTCTCTCTCTAGCGCTATCTAGCCTAAGATATGTGCCTTACCTTCTAGTATCTCTTGGTGGTATTCTTGGTGACATTCTTGGTGGTATTCTTGGTAAGTGAAACTGCAATTGCCTGCAGTTGAGTATTATTCTTGTTCTGTGGTTTTGGGACTTTCTGTCTGGTGCGCTATCTTTGGAGAAAGATGCGCTCTCTTGGTTATTTGTTGGTGTTAGTGCTGCTTCCAGAATCATTCTATCTAGCAAAGGTTATGGTGCTCGGGGGTGGCTGCGTGCCTATGGTTGGGTGACAATATTGTTATATTTTCTATGGTTAAATGAGCACATCGAATTTTTTAACAGGTTATGGGCCCACACTACCTTCAGAACAGTGTAACCACTGGAAGGTAGAGCAGAAGTTCTTTGTCAAGCTCGTTGTAGCACTAGTTGCAGTTGCAACTAGGGTTTTTGATTTTACAGCTGCAACAAACCTTAATCTAATTCTTTGGGCACCTTAAGTGAAGCGTTGGACCTAATTTCTGGATATTCTAGTGGCACCCTATCCTAGCGCACCCTTTGGTGCCCTTAGCCAACAAAAACATCAAGTTTGAATTCTTGGTCAAAATCAAAGTCAAAGTCAAAGTCAAAGGTTGACTTTTGGTCAAAATTGATTTTGTGGTCAAAGTTGAAATTTCAAGGTTTCTAGCTTGTTCTAATCATTGAACCTTTTTGATTCAGTTTCTAAGCTCTTCTTGTCAAGATGGTGTCTAGCTTCAGATTAGAAGACAAGCTGAAAGATGCTATAAATTTCAAATTTATGCACTTGTATATGCTTTTCATGTTATATCATCCAACAAAGCATGAGTGTGTTTGTAGGGAATGTACAAGAGACCTTGTCCAAGCAGTGATCTTGAATTCAGTACATTCAAAGGAACAAGCACACCCTCCCTAATAGTTGAGGCCCTAGTTTCCAGGTTTGATTGATCAAATTGTCAAGTTTTAATTTGCACATATCAAGTTTGATAGTTGCTACAACACAAGTAAACACTAATAGTTGTGACAACAATCTTTAAAGGTTCTATTACTGCTAGGTATACTTGGTCGCATGTAAGTACTATTGATATAGATGCTTATTGCACTTGTTTGCAAAATGAACTAACATCTCCTCTAGGGGATATTTCTTGTTTTGCTCCCGGGCAGGTTACCTTGGTAATTCTATGATGACTACCATCCTTGTTACCATAGATATGTTCTTATGAAAATACTATTGGAAATACTTTTGCTCTTGTTGTTCTTGTTCCGGGCAGGTCACAAGCGGCAATAGCTCTGAGAAGGAGCTATAGTGACAGTTGCAAACATGGAGCAAATGACTCCATCAAGTGGTGAGGTAGGTGATCTCACCAAGTACCAATTTTAAAGGAAGCGTGGAAAGCAAAAGGTGTTTTTGGACATCGTTCACTCAGATACAAAGGATTTAGCAAATTCCAATTCAAAGCTGAAGTGGAAAACCCGATAGACAAGAAAATCAAGATATGATAATGGAGGAGAATACACCTCCAAGGAACTCGTTGCCTTTTGTAAAGCAACCGGGATTAGGAGGGAGCTAATTGTCCCACATAATACTCAACATAATGGTGTGGCAAAAAGAAAGTACCGATCCATTGAAGAATCTGTTAAGGCAATGATGAATGACCAGAATCTATCCATGTTTCTATGGGGAGAAGCAGTTATGACAACCGTATATGTTCATAATAGAAGTCCTCATCGTATATTGAAGAAGATGACTCCAGAAGAAGCCTTCTCTGGAAAGAAGCCAAGTGTGGAACACTTAAGGATCTTTGGTTGTTCTATCTATATCCATGTTCCCAAGGACAAAATAAAGAAGTTGGAACCTTCAGGAAAGAAGGGCATATTCGTTGAATATAGTGAGTCATCAAAAGCTTACAAAATTTATGTTCCAGGTCAACAAAAGGTTGAAATCAAAAAAGATGTGACTTTTGATGAAAAGATTGCCTTCAAGAAATCTATAGAAGATTCCATGAACTCCAACGATGAAGAAGAACATGAAGATCCCAAGGAAGAGAGTACATGTTCACTAGAACATCCCAGTGAAGAACCAGAGGAACCACTTGAACCTATAGAACCAGTTGTTGTACACAAGGACAAAAAACGACCAACATGGGTAGAATCCACCTTACAGGAAGCAGAAAGACATAAATGGAAGGAAGATATGATGGAAGAATATCAATGCAGAACCTTCCACCCTTTGAAGAAGCAACCAAGAAGAAAAAATGGAAGGAAGATATGATGGAAGAATATCAATCCATCATGAAAAATGATGTATGGGAAATTGTGCCTAGACCTGAAGGAAAGTCTGTAGTAACTTCAAAATGGGTTTACAAGATAAAGCATGCAGTAGATGGGAATATCGATAAATACAAGGAAAGATTCGTCGCTAGAGGGTTCTCCCAACAGGAGGGAGAAGACTATGATGAGATGTTTGCTCCAGTTGTTAGATATATCTCTATTAGAGCCATCATATCTCTTGCAACATCCATGGGTTGGAGTTTACATCAGATGGATGTAAAGACTGCTTTTCTCAATGGAGTAATTGAGGAAGAAGTATACATAGAACAACCTCAAGGTTTTGAGGTACACCTGAGAGAAACCCATGTATGTAGATTAAAAAAGGCCTTGTATGGACTCAAGCAAGCTCTAAGAGCTTGGTATGGACGAATTGACAGTTACTTGATGAGACTTGGATTTTCCAAGAACTATGCTGATCCAAACCTTTATTACAAGGTTGTGAATGATGCACATGTGATCCTACTACTATATGTTGATGATTTGTTTCTGACAAGTGTAGAGCCTTTCATTATTCAGTGTAAGAGGGAACTAGCCTCTGAATTCGATATGAAGGATCTTGGTTTCATGCATTATTGTTTGGGACTAGAAGTATGGCAGAAGCGTGGTGAAATCTTCCTAGGGCAAGGGAAGTATGTTGTAAAGATCCTTAAGAAATTTGGGATGATGGATTGCAAATCCATGGCAACTCCCATGGTGACAGATCTAAGGAAGTTGAGAGACTTTGATTTTGATCTTGTAGACTCGTCCCTGTACCGGTAGTTGATTGGCTCCTTGATGCATTTGGTTAATACCCGACCGACCGAACATTTGCTTTGCTGTGAACACATTGAGTCAGTTCCAGGTGGAACCTAGACATGAGCATTAGATAGCTGCAAAGCACATTTTGAGATATCTTCGTGGGACGCTAAATTATGGTTTGAGATATGCCTCAAACAATGACGTACAACTGCATGGATTTACTGATTCAAATTGGGTAGGGAGTGCAAATGATAGAAAGAGTACTGCTGGTATATGTTTCATCTTGGGCTCTGCTATGATATCATGGGCTAGTAGGAAACAAAAGTCTGTTGCACTTAGCAGTGCAGAAGCAGAGTATATTGCATCTTGTGACGCTTGTACGGAAACAATATGGCTCCGTAAACTGGTTTCTGGACTATTTGATTAGGTGTTGGATTCGAATGTGATATATTGTGATAATCAGAGCTGTGTGAAGATTTCAGAAAACTCCGTGTTCCATGACAGGTCGAAGCACATTGAGATCAAGTACTATTTTTTCCATGATAAAGTTCAGAAGGGAGAAATGATTCTCCAGTACATCTCCACCGATGAGCAGACAATTGATATTTTGACAAAGCCTCTGTCCATGATAAAGTTTACTGTTTACATACTTGAGGGACAAGCTGGGACTTGTGGAGATTGCTCCCTTGGTTGAGAGGGAGTGTTGATCTATATCATGCTAGTACAAATTAGATATGATAGTGATGTCTTGAGACACATCATGCTAGTACAACTTAGAGATGATGCATATGTCTGAGTCGCATCATGCTAGTACAACTTAGATATGATGCAGTAGCATCATGTTAGTACAACTTAGAGATGATGCAGATGACTTGCATCATGTCAGTACAACTTAGAGATGGTGCATTGACACCATGCTAGTACGGCTTAGAGATGATGCAGAGACATTGATCTACATCATGGCAGTACAACTTAGATATGATGCATTCACATCATGCTAGTACGGCTTAGAGATGATGTAGATGATACTCCACATCATGCCAATACAACTTAGATATGATGCATTCGCATCATGTTATTACGGCTTAGAGATGATACAGTGGAGAGAATGATCCTTGTAGCCCATTGTGGGGCATTCAACATCTGTTGGGACAGTCATTCTTCTAGGACGCATGTTCGGATTAGAAGAATGGTCCTTGTATCACTCTGTTGAGTGTGACTTCTGCGAGACACTCTGTTGAGTGCGCTAAGTCCAACACCTGACTTATTCAGCATCATGCCTGATTACTCGGATGGAGTATGGCCTCGCCTCGAGAGATGATGCAGAAGATGATATGATTTGATGCCAAGAGAATGTTATATTGCATGGTGATAGCTTGTAGCTATTAGTTGATTGCAGTGGAGACTGTGTCTCTGGATAGTAGCTATGTACTACTGTGGTGGATGTGTTCCACTGGTAGTGACTGTGTGTCACTAGATAGTAGCTGTGCACTACTAGGAGTGGTTGTGTACCACTATGGATCGACACTGTTGTGATCTATTGGATGGCATTGTAGTAACTGTGTACTACTACCTGATTGCCATGGAGACTATTGGTAGTGTTGAAGGTGTTTCCTAGGCTAGTGTGCCAACCTATAGTGTTGGAGGTGATCACAGATGCAATGTCGGTTTGTATATCTGCAGGATTGATGATTCAAAGTAGACATAACAATATATTTTGGACTCCTTGTGTGTACGCCCTAAATAATATGCTCAAAGACATTGACAACAATCCTTGAACAACATGCATCACTAATTTCTTTTGCAACAACCTTGCCGCTTTAGCTATCTATAGGGACACTGACAAAAATCCTTCAACCACATACATCGCAAATGTTCTTTTGCAACCACCTTGCTGCTTCAGCTATCTATAGGACGCATGCAAAATAGGAGTTTTTGAAACCAACAAATACAATATTTGCCACCCATTTCATTCTTCTTGGTCCCATGCTGGAGGTGGAGGTGGCCTTGCATGCTACTGTTGTGAGTGTTGATTTTTGTAGATGGGAGGAATCCAAAATAGAGCAGGGAAAGATTGTAAAACAATTGAGTTTTAACGATGACTGACGAGACAAATGCAAATACATTACCTTTTTGATATCTCCAATAATAGAAATGATTAGCTATCAAAATTCAAATTTCCCTAGTCTTGGGGAAATATAGGAAACAAATGATAGCATGATTGGAAAGATAAAGTCCATGATCTATCAGAGAGACCCCTCTATCGAGTTTTTCGATGAACTCCATAAGTTGATAGAGAAGAGGTGGAATGAGTTGAACAACGCTCTTTGTATCATTGCGTATGCACTAAATCCAAAGTGGTATATGGAGAGGTGTGATGTCCCCATTTTGGGACATTATAACTTTACAGAGTGCTATGCCTACCAGAGTAGCCAGATAGGGGTGATAGAGAGTTCGAGAGATATTGAGGGGTTTTATTGGGCCCGACTTGCATCGTTCATCATCATGATCCATTCCGCACAGCTTGGTTTTGGTTTCGTTGCATTTCGACGATTTCCGTAATTTTGAGTTATTATGGGTCATATCTTAATTAATTTCACTAAGAAGGTGGTAATGGGCATATTACTTGGAGAAACCTCTTAGTGTAATAGCTCATCGGAATCGGGAAGAAGAGAACTACAGGATAAGATGATGATAAGTGACTTTCAGTGGTTGAAGAAGCCATAAGGATGGATAAATCACTTTTTAGAGGTAAAATGATTAATTAATTAATTAATTAAATGATTTAATCAAGGAATAATAAAATAAAGTAAAAGTCACTTGGAGGGAAAAGGTCAACAACGAATTAGGGTTTCAATAGTGAATTAGGGTTTTGGAAATCTATAAGAGAAGAGTTAGCGACCTAATTCATCATTATGCAGATTATGACTTGTCATTGAGGAGAAGAGGCGCATCTCAGGAGAGATAGTTCAGTGTATTCCAGGAGGAAGACACCAGTTAGCTGATTTCGGTGTTGAAAGACACACCCTAGTCACCGGGAAGATCATCCAGGTCTTCCATCATTCTTCATTGATTCCGCAAGCTCCCATATTCTGGGTATTATCTTTTAGTTGCTTGTTTGTATTCCGGCTAAGATCCTTTTGTCTTTTGATCTAGCCAAGTGTTGTTATTTTATTCAGCCGCAGTTGCTTATTTATATGCCGGCTAAGATCCTTTGTATGTTGATCTAGTCGAGTATTGTCAGTTATTCAGCCGCATTCGGCCATTTTGTAATCCACAGAGATATCATAATACAAACTTTGCAGTCCTTTGTCGCGTTTATTATTTGTATGATCATTTATATGTTGTAAACCTTTGATCCTACACACACATTAGCAGCATTTCCTAGACTAGCGAAGTCAGGAACATGACAAGAGGCCACACAGAGTTACACCAATAGATGATCATGAGGTGAAAGAAGAATTTATTTTATGCTATAACAAAGATGTATGATGTTGAAGAATTAAGGATAATTCGACATAAGTTTCTTGATTTTTCTATACTCTGTAGCCCCACTTATGTTGTTGTAGCAACTTGCAAGGGATGATAGGAGTATGGCACATATGAATCCCCATTGGATGGTGGAGGATGTATCGGCACAAAGCTCCAAAGTTTTGAAAATTTTCTTTCTGTTTGTTATCTCATGTTGTTGGTTCTTCAATTTTTGAAAGGATCCAGTTCTCTTACTGCAAAAGTTTTGATACTCAGCAAAGAGGTAATCTAGCTCAATAGATTTTAACCCAGAAAATTTAAATCTTACCGCAGAAATAAAATTCAGATCTATACTATGATTACACAACTGAGTATATATGCAATKYACAACGGAAAATAAATAGCCAAACACAACAAGACACAAGATATACCCCGGAAACCCCAACTCCGGGGAAAACCAGCAAAGGAGGGCTTTATTCTTCTTTTCTTGAGCAAATATCAGCAGCAATAATACAAGATACAACTCAGAAATTTATCTTACAGCAGATCTGGAATGTTTCAACCCTGAGAACCCTTCTCAAAGCGCCTCTCCTGACCTCTGTACTGCCGGCTACAATCCAGCACACTTCTGCTATCAAGATCGGCCCTGTATGGTCCTCTCTTGGCCCCTGTATGACGCAACTCCAGTCCTCATGGCCCCTGCTTATGCCCAGGTGAATCAGCCAAGCAAAAGTAGCTCTCTGAACTGTAAACAGTCCCCTTCTAAGTCGCTGCCCTGCTCTCACAAATCTGCAGAAAAATCAACTTCTTGCTGTCTCAATCACCCTTGAAAGATGATCACAATAGAATACAATAGCTTGTGCTCTCACTCTCCCTTTATATTCTTGAATTGACATTTCTCTAGATCCTTCTAAAGAGATCAATGATCCACATTTGATCTTATCTCTTCATTGGGATCATAACATTTAACAAACAACTTAAATTATTTTCCAAGGAAACCTTAGAAAAATAGGCCAATAAAGTCAACGACAAATTAGAACATAACTTATCATACTTTCCTAAGTTAAACTTAGGCAAGATTAATAAAGAGTCCACTTGGGTGTTTAATGTCCCCCTTATGCTCTAGGACACAAGAACATAGGTAGACACCTTCTATCCACTACAATTTTAACACTCCCCCTTAGTGAGGAAGGTGTTCTGCACAACCCCCAACTTGTCTCTGAAGAAAACAAATTTATCTTTCACCAAAGGCTTTGTGAGTATGTCTGTTATCTGCTCACCGGTTGGCACAAACTGTAGCCTCATGCTTCCCTTCTGCACATAGTCCTTGATGAAGTGATAATGAATCTCAATATATTTGGATCTATCGTGAAACATTGGATTCTCAGAGAGCTTGATGCTAAGTTGGCCGCCATATACTCAGCCTCTATAGAACTCAAAGAAACTGACTTCTGCTTCCGGCTAAACCAAGAAATAGCCCCTGAACCCAAGCTGAAAACACAACGTGACGTGCTCTTCTTGTCTACAACGTTGCCTGCCCAATCTGCATTTGAATAACCCACGAGCTTCACTCCATCCCACTGGATATAGCTCAACCCAAACTCGACTGTCCCACGCAGATATCTCAACACATGTTTTGTAGCCACCCAGTGTACACGCTTTGACTCAACCATGAATTGACTGAGTGTGTTGACTGCAAAACATAAATCTGGCCTAGTGTTAACCAGATACATCAGAGAGCCAATGAGTTGCCTATAAAGAGTGGGATCCACTCCCTCTAACTTGGAATCATCTATCTTCTTCCATTTAGTAACCATGGGTGTTGCCATAGGCTTGCAATCTTGCATGCCAAATCGTTTAAGGACCTCCACAACATATTTCCCTTGTCCGAGGAAAATTTGCCCATCCTTCTGCCACACTTCTAAACCAAGAAAATAATGCATCAACCCCAAGTCTTTCATCTCAAACTCAGTAGCAAGATCCCTCTTGCAATCATCTATGAGCTTCTCTGATCCTGTCATGAATAAGTCATCCACATATAGCACAAGAATGAGTGGCTCACCCTTAACCAAGATGTAGTAAAGGTTAGATTCAGCCTCACTCTTGGTGAATCCCATCCCAAGCAAATAGCTATCTATCCTGCTGTACCATGCACTTGGTGCCTGCTTGAGCCCATATAACGCTCTCTTCAACCTGCAAACCTGAGATGCCCTGCTATGCACCTCTATGTATATCTCCTCCTCTATCACTCCATTTAGAAATGTTGTTTTCACATCCATCTGGTGGATCTGCCAACCCAACTCAACTGCAATGGATATCACGACTCTGATAGAAGAATATCTCGTGCAAATGTCTCACTGAAGTCAATGCCTTCCTTCTGTGAGAAGCCCTTAACCACAAAGCGGGCTTTGAACTTATCCACATTCCCATTTGCAGCATGTTTGATCTTATAGATCCATCTAGAGCCAACCACTGATTTCTCCTCTAACCGGGGCACAACCTCCCACATATCATTCTTCATGATGGAAGAGTACTCCTCCATCATGGCATCTCTCCACACCTGTTGCTCAGATGCCTCTTGAAAACTAGAAGGCTTGGCCTCTATCAACTCGCTCATGAGACCCATGTAATTGGAAAATCTTTGTGGCGCCTTGCTCATCCCGACTCAAGTCCTAGGAGCATCCACCTGCTCCTGAGCCTCTTTCAATGGGCTCTCATCCCACTTTGGCATCCTCCTACTAGAGGGATCGGCCTGAGTAAATGGAGCATCCTGATCCTCCTCATGCTGCTCATGTTACTGCTCTCCCTGCACACCTTGTTGCTGTTGTTGCCCAATCTGTACAGAGGTCTGGGGACTTGTAGTCTACAATGGTTGTTTATCCTCCTCCTTAGGAGCACTCTGCTCTTGACTTTGGTCATCAACTGGCATATGTCTATAGGACTTCTTGAAAGCCCTGTCCTCCTCAAATCTCACGTCCCTCCTAACCACTGTCCTCCTGAGTGCAGGAATGTAGACCCTATAGGTCTTGGAGGTCTCGCTGTAGGCTCGAGCTTGGTCCTCCTTGTTAGAATTAGGGAGAAGAAACAAAAGGTATATCCTTTTGAATTTTCTGAAAAACTAGATCAGCAAGATCATAGTAGATCTTAAATAAAACTCGGAACAAAAATCAATAGGAAGACAGTAGATCTGAAACTTAGATCAGAACCATAGATATCCAAGTAAGCAAATCAATAGATCAAGTTTCTGAGCAAGCAAATCAATAGATCTAACTTTCTGAGTAAGCATGACAATAGATCTAACTTTCTGAACAATATTTTTGAGTATATACATCAATTAGATCTGAACTAATAGATCTAAACATTTAGCATTTCAATATAGTAGATTTGAACTGTATTAGCCATAGAATTATTTCTGAACAATTAGATCTGAACTATAAGACTATTTCTGAGTGTGCTAAGTCAATAGATCAGAACATAAACAATAGATCTAAGTACAAACAATGAAATAAAACCGAAGTAGCCACTTACCTCTGAGTTATAAAGGAGAGCTTGACTCACTTGAGGAATGATATGCCATTGAAGATATGCTTAGAAAAAATTCAGGCTCATAGATCTACCATATAGGTTAGATCTCTTGCCAAGAGAATGAGCAGACTAATTTCCACCAAGCTTAAATCATCACACACATGAGACTGGAAACAAAACCCTCATGCACACTGAAATTTCATGAATTCAAACCCCCATATAATAGCAGGGTTTGTGGCTGTCTTAGATAGTGAGGCTGTGGCTCAAAGGATAGGGACAGTTCTGAGATTGAGAGGCCACTAACAGCCCTAATGAATTCTGTCCAGAAAAATTACCAAACTGCTACAGCACATAGACAGAAGTAATAACAGTCCCAAGGCTGCCCTATCAAACCCTGGTTAGGGTACAAAAAGAAGCTGCAAGGTAAGACAGCATACACCACCGGCAAAATCAAATAGGACAGCGGCAGCCTAAACAAATGGCACACGGACAGACCTTCATGCAGCGACAAAAGGGACCAGTGGCAAGCTGAATTAGAGGAGCCACAACAACCTAAACCCTTATCAGCAGAGCCGCCAAACCTCAGTCAGCAGAGGATAAGCCCACGGTGCCTACACCAAACAAGAGACTGTCTTAGAGTGAGCCGCACCACTTTACCAAACTGAACAAGGAGCCGTAGCAAATTTCAGACTAAATTTCGGCTAGGAAGAAGAATGAGTGAGTGAAGGGTAGAGGGTAGGCCTCTATTTATATTTTTAGGCTAGGGCATAAGGGTAATAATAATTAAAGTAACAATTAAAAATAACATGTTTTAATTAATATAAATATTAATTTAAAAATGTTATAATTAAAACATTTAATTAATATTTTACATTAACCCTTAAGACAAAAACAAAACCCCAAACAAACACAAGCAAGGGAAAAAAGGGGTTTTAGGAGGGGTTGCTTGATGGCAGTACTTGTCCATTCATTCTCAAAGTGACCTTATAATTTTATCATCATTGCATATGGGATACATCCCTCATGTGGTCATGCCCACCTTCAAAGAAGACATATACCAACAAACACTTGTTCAAAGACCAGGTGGCCCCAAAATATCTCTGGGGTCTTATCCACCAAGGTACAAGACCAAGGATCAACCCATGCCCCAGGCATGGGTACCTTGGAATCTTTCCAGGGGCCCTAGACATATCTAGGGACTTTAACTGCTTGGTCTCAGACCAAGAACCCCAGTCATATATTGAGGCCCCTAACAAGGGTCTTTTGCTGCTTGGTCCCAGACCAAGAACCCCAGTCATGTACTGGGGGCCCTCTCAGGGGTCTTTACTGCTTGGTCCTAGACCAGGAACCCCAGTCATGTACTGGGGGCCCTCTCAGGGGTCTTTACTGCTTGGTCCCAGGCCAAGAACCCCAGGGGTGTACTGGGGGCCCTAGAACTTGGCTAGGGTCTTAGCCATCTTCCCGGAGAATGGCTCTTGCAGCGGCTTTAGATTTAACACTCCTCTCTGCCAGAACATGGAAGTAGACCGGGCAACCAAAGATGCGTATGTGACCAATCTTTGGTTTCTTTCCCGTGAAGGCCTCCTTAGGGGTCATCCTCCCCAAAACCTTATGAGGATTCTTGTTTTGTAGATAGACTGCAGTGTTGCATGCCTCAGCCCATAGAAACATGGGTAAGTCCTGATCATGCAGCATAGCCTTTTCTGCCCCAACTATTGACTTGTTCTTCTTCTCTGAGACTCCATTCTGTTGCGGGTTATATGGCACAGTCAACTCCCTCTTAATATCGGAATCTACATAGAACTTTTTGAAGGCACCCGAGGTATACTTGCCTCCATTGTTTGATTTGAGCACCTTGATCTTTCTGCTTGTCTGGTTCTCCACAAGAGCTTTGAACTCTTGGAACTGGCTGAAGACCTCATCCTTGGTCTTCATAAAATAGATCCAGGTTTTCTTGGAATAGTCGTCAATAAATGACTCAATGAGACATAGTAGCTGAACCCTCCAATAGACACTACTAACATGGGCCCATAGACATCCGAATGGATCAAGTCTAAAATCCCTTTGGATCTGCTGTCACTGCTAGGAAAGACTGTCTTAGTGTACTTTCCCAAAGCACACCCCTTGCACACACTATGCTGATCAGAACTGAACTCTGGAAGCCCAGTCACGGCTTCCCTGAGCACCTTGAATGCTCCATGATGTAAATGAGCCATTCGCCTATGCCAAAGCTCCCCAAAATCTCGGCCACTGCTGCTGCTACTAACCAACGCACAGGCTGGTTCAAACTGCAACTTGTATAGTTTGTCCTTTCTTACTCCCAACACTTTCCCCATGCTAGCATTGGATCCCTTTGGATGTATGAGTACTCTTCCATCCCGGAAAGTGACCTCATATCCCTTATCTTCTAAGGCTGAAACAGAAATTAGGTTTTTAGTCAAACCAGGGACAAACAAAACATCATTAATTGACAAGGGCTTACCAAACTCCCTCTGAAACCTCACGGTTCCTATGCCTGCTGGCCTGTACTTGGCATTATCTCCAAGTACAATGTTGAAGTTGGCATTGTACTGAAAACTGAAAATTGAAGAAAGCTTGCTAGATCTAACTAGATCCGAACTAGATCTGATGAGATCTGCACTAGATCTGAAGAGATCTGCTGTATCAAGTTCCCTTTCAGCTGTCTGTAAATTTCTGTGACCTGTGTGTTCAATCAGAGGTTTGCTCTGATACCATGTAAAAGTTTTGATACCCAGCAAAGAGGTAATCTAGCTCAATAGATTTTAACCCAGAAAATTTAAATCTTACCGCAGAAATAAAATTCAGATCTATACTATGATTACACAGCTGAGTATATATTCAATGCACAGTGGAAAATAAATAGCCAAACACAACAAGACACAAGATATACCCTGGAAACCCCAACTCCGGGGAAAACCAGCAAAGGAGGGCTTTATTCTTCTTTTCTTGAGCAAATATCAGCAGCAATAATACAAGATACAACTCAGAAATTTATCTTACAACAGATCTGGAATGTTTCAACCTTGAGAACCCTTCTCAAAGCGCCTCTCCTGACATCTGTACTGCCGGCTACAATCCAACACACTTCTGCTATCAAGATCAGCCCTGTACGGTCCTCTCTTGGCCCCTGTACGATGCAACTCCTGCCCTCACGGCCCTGCTTATGCCCAGGTGAATTGGCCCAGCAAAAGTAGCTCTCTGAACTGTAAACAGGCCCCTTCTAAGTTGCTGCCCTGCTCTCACAAATCTGCAGAAAAATCAGCTTCTTGGGTAAACCCTTACACCCCC
This sequence comes from Picea mariana, assembly GCA_032191745.1. Classification (NCBI taxonomy): domain Eukaryota; kingdom Viridiplantae; phylum Streptophyta; class Pinopsida; order Pinales; family Pinaceae; genus Picea; species Picea mariana. Next base: position 77,538 of record JASDQU010100245.1, on the reverse strand, counting down.
TTCTTTCTCTCTCAATCACCCTTGAAAGATGATCACAATAGAATACAATAGCTTGTGCCTTCACCCTCACTTTATATTCTTGAATTGACCTTTCTCTAGATCCTTCTAAAGAGATCAATGATCCACATTTGATCTTATCTCTTCATTGGGATCATAACATTTAACTAACAAATTAAATTATTTGCCAAGGAAACCTTAGAAAAATAGGCCAACAAAGTCAATGACAAATTAGAACATAACTTATCATACTTTTCTAAGTTAAACTTAGGCAAGATTAATAAAGAGTCCACTTGGGTGTTTAATGTCCCCCTTATGCTCTAGGACACAAGAACATAGGTAGACACCTTCTCTCCACTACAATTTTAACACTTAGACTGTTATCCACTTCATTAGAGGGAACCTGCTTACCTTTAGGAGAGTTTACTAACTTGTTTATATGCCTAGTAGTCTTAGCCTTTATATGAGGAAGTTACTAAAATATTTTTAGAGACTACAACACGGTGGAATATAAATCCCAAGGATGCTCCACATATTGATGAGGAGGAGGGTACTTCAGATCAAGATATAGTTTTGCTTGGTATACATTAGATGACATTGACTTGTGAGGAACTGATGATAATGATGATGCGACAGTACCCAATGAGGCTTTGACATTTTTAGATAGTCTTAAAGCAAAAAATCACAATTTACTAATTTATGAGCACCTTCAGGATATTTAGTATGGGCATAGTGTAGTGAGAACATATGTTGAGCACTTTTCCATTTTGGACTATGTACTATTTCTTAACATTTTGCTATTTTGGACAATGCACTTGCTCATTTTTATTAAATAGTTTATCATTATAGTTTTTTGTTTATAAAGAATCATGAATGGTATTGCTTTATATTTCTGCTTCATGTGAAATTGTTCTATAATTTAGTCAACGATCATATATGTTTCTAAACTAATAACTCTAAGTTATTTAAAATTATACACATGTTGTGTTTAATTTTTGAACTTTAATTGAATTAATTTCTAGAAAACTGTTTTTGGGAATTTTGATTTTTTTTGAGATTTTTCATTATTATATATATTGCCATCCCCTTCCCCCTATCCCCTGGATATTTGGGGGTACCTTCCAGCTACCCCAAACCTGTCTTCCTATACTGGAAACATAGTGTCATAGCCTTTTAGCAATTAAGGTTTTCTGTTCCGTTTCTGTTTAGTTCCACACTAGGCACATTTGTTGTATGTTTTGTTAGGTAGTAGTTAAACTCAAAGATAAGTTGAAATTATCTGGAATGGATATTGTTTGCATATCATACTTTCATTTTCACTGAAATAACAAAAATATACTTGTTGCCAGGGATGGCCAAACTGGAGGTCTTTTGTGGACCACTTTTCCTTATGCAAGTGATCAAAGATACAAAATAAAAAATTGCTGGTTGTTTTTTTCAGCACAGGATGACAGCAAATATGAAAGTGGCCAATTTGGAAGCTTATTTCTGTGCTATGTTTGCATATAAAAGAGATCTGAGATAGAATCACCATCATTGCTTGTTGCTGGCGGCACATGATGTAGGAAAATATGGAAGTCAAAGATGGCACATGGCACAGTTTGAGTGAGAAAAAACCCCAAGATGGGCATCCTTCATCTGACTTAGTCTTCGATTAGTTTATATACAAAATTTGTGTCATGAGATAAGTTCAACATTAATACATATATACAATATCAATAATTTCTTTGGTATGCCTCTATTCTCAGAACCTTGTAGATGATCAGGGTATGTTGAACTGCATTAAGCATTATTGCCTAGTAGGCCAATTTTAACCTCAAACTAGCAAACTAGCAAATGAGATACCAATTTGTTCATCAGTTGGCCTTATACATAAGTAAATACTTACGCAAAACTTACAAGTCCAGCAACTAATGTGTCATACCAGGAGGGGTTCATATCAAACTTATTCTCCCCAAAACTCTTTCATCAGATTGAGTTGATCAGGTTATTACTTCTCCTAATTGTCCTATTGTCACAATTGCATGTGCAGATCCCAAAATTGTGAGGTTCTCATTGGTGTTGAACTGCAAATTATTTAATTTTCTGGTTCTTGGGGTTTCAGAATTTTCATTTGTAATCCTTTTCAACTATTTTCTATCTTATGTCACAAGAGTCATGGAGAAAGATATTAAGTATACGTGGAAGCATCTTTTTTTCTTTAAATCTCATTGTTGAATCATGCATAATTATGTGAGATCGATTAACCATGGAATATTAACATGTAATAAAAATTTCTGATTGTATTGAAATTTATCTTGAATGTGCATCTTGATTCTTTACCAATTCATTTTTTCCCCGAGGAAATAATCTCACCCCACCCTCACACACTTGAGCGAAGAATGGGGGTGCTGGTATCGGGCCAGCCCTCACAGAGTTCTTCCCCTTCTCTGGAATTTCTGGATGGAAGGCAGGTTGACCGCCAGCGGCATAGGCAGCTGGTAACCCCAAAGGACCTGATGAGATTTGATCCAGACCTCTGTGGACTTAGCACAAGAGCATCTACCAATTGAGCTAACCCCTGGGTCTGTCCTTACCAATTCAGTTGCCTTCAATGAAGAAAATTGTAGAGATCTTATGTAATTGCTTGAAGGAAGGGATTGTGGTTTTGATTTACTAACTATTTGTTGTTGTGAAGACTTTGTTATTTATATTCACTCTCTGTTTAAACAATTCCCATACCTATTGTCTACTCCTTTAGTATCCAACTGATGAGTTAGGTAATCTGCAACAATGCAACCTTAAATAAGAAGGGCAAGTCGATATATCAGATGCTGGTGCAAGAGGAAAATTTCATAACATAATGGTTGATTGGTTGCAGAGTGATTCTGCTTGCTTGCTGGGCCTTCACCTCCCTCCTTTGTGTGCATGTGTGCGTGTGGGTAATAACAGGAATAATAAATATAACAGGGACAATGAAAGTCAGATATGCCTATCTTGTTGCGTCTTACAATAGCTTCTACGACTAAGAAATCTCCTTTTTAATTTTTCATAAAAATCTGCTGTGCAAAAAAATGCCTATATGGTGCGATTTCAGGGCTCATTCTGCATTTTTTTACTTGCTGCCTGCAATTTCGGGAAAGAGAAGATTGTTCTAGCATGGTGTGAGGAGGAAAACTTGGTCTTTTCATATTTGTGTGGTAAATTGGCAATGTTATTATTTAATGATGTTGTCAGTTTATATTTAAATTTAAATGAAAGAATGAAATATTTAGCATTTTTTAGTGCTCGTTGATTTTTTGGCGATATTTTCCCCGTTTTTTCTGATTTTCCAAGTTGATGACCGTCCACCAAGTTATTCCCAAGTCCGATTTTTCAGCATTGTTTCAAATAAATGATGTTGCTTTGGTAATGGAATATTAAGATATAATGTTTTTTCTGCAGGGGAGAAGCATTGTCAACTCCAAATTCTCTGGACGGCCAAATCCTCCAAAATGCTCAAAGGCGAGTTATCATATTCTAGAAAGTCTGTCTAGATGTTTCCAAAGATTTTCCATTCTGTTGTGCAAAATTGAAAATCCGAAGTAATTTTCTATCACTGAAAGGTTATCTTAGTGATGATTCCAAAGAATACATTGCATATGCAATATATTATATAAGTGTTTTGTTCATTCATGCTTATGCCAAAAAATTACAACTTGCGAAGTATTCTCCATCTCAAATCTATTGTATTATCGATGTCTGATAACCTCATGAACCTGTGGCATGGATTGGTGGTTCTACGAGTTTCTCTAAATTGGCCATTCTAAAGCACCCCCACCTCTGATGAACGTGCTGTTAAAATTGACATTTGTTCATTTCCATTTTTATTTTCTTCTGTAGTCAGGTAGAGATTTAGTAATAAATTTTGCTATATTAAAATGTTCTCGGCGTTGCAGAATGATATATTTTAAGTGGTTATTCAGAATTGCAGACTATCATACTTAAAGCATAGTTATAACTAAATTGCCCTATAATAAATATCTCAATATTTGAGTTAGTAAAATCAAAGATGAGATGAGATAATTTATTAGTCCACAATTGACCAGAAGAGTAGGTTGACTAGGAAGTACAATTGGTAATAAACTATAGGAGTGAAAAAGCCAAAGGGCTACTCAGAAAAGCTAAAAAAAGATATAAGTGACAAAGTGATACAACAAAGAAAACAGTACTGATGATGTTGCAAGGGGAGTGTTCAGCATTGAGAGGGCTGGGTTGGGTGACCTTGGGAGGAACTCAAAAACTACCAGCAGATAAGATAACAAAAGACAAGATAATTTTATTAATGTTCAACAAATGACTCTCCTAATATTTGAGGCCGATGGAAAGAATAGAGTAATATGACTTTGTGTCTAGAGTGCACTGTCGAGCAAGCTTGCATTGAGAATGGGTACCTTGTCTCCTCGTTGAGATGGGTTATCCGATCCCCAAAGGTGATTCTGTACATAGTCTCATTGATTTGTTATATGATGTGCCAAACACTGGAGGGTTTGCATGACACATAGTGCCTCAAGCACTGAAGCAGGCAGAAAGGGGGAGGTAATTAGTGTGACGGGGTGGGCTTTGGAAGAATCTTGCAAAGTTTACCCTTTGTGAGTCAACATCTCAACTCATCCATGAAGAGAGCTAGGAACCTCTGATCAAGATAGTAAAAGTAGGTGGAGACTCGAGAGGGACATCCAGAGTCACGGAACAAACAAATGCTATCTCTCACATATCTCATAATAAATGGGGTACCTGAAAATGAAATGCTCCTTAGACTCCACCTCCTCTAGAGGTCATAACTTGTAATATCCCTGATCCAACTGATTTGGATATCTACTGCTGAGGTTTGGCTACCGAATCTGATACTATGGGGGTTTCTGACTACGTTTGACTAACTGTGTGAAGATGCTTGGTTGTTTTTGCATGTGTGTTCCAGTTTATTATGTGTTTAGCAATATAAAACAATGCATGCAAAATAAGGACAACACAACGATTTGATATATATATATATATATATAATGCTGGAAAAAGCAGTAAATACAATAAAGACTGGAAGCAGATATGATAATCGTCAGTTAGATTTCATGGATCGTCACTGGAATACAAAATAATAGATAAGAAATACCCGTGACCAGAAGAACATGTGTTGGTCTGTGCATGCACGGATAGATTGGCAAAAAGCAGTCTGGCAGCTCGCGGTAACTGCTGTAGAATCCAGAAAACTCGCCCTGATGGCGATACCTATCAGAATGAGTTGGAAACTATCTCAAAAGATGCACCCTGGCCTCTAGATTGATCCTGATGACTTTTGGACTGAAGATCTGACCTCTGAAGCTTCGGATGTCACCCCCTGGGGGTTTGCGCACCTCTTGGGTTCAATGAGTGCGCCCTAGAGATTCCACCGGCGGAATCTGACAATGTATAGCTCAAAATGATCGTCTTGGTCTCCTCTGTAATGGGTTGGAAGGGATTCCTCAATTCTTCCCCGGAATGTTCCTTGGAACCCCAAATGTGCTTCCCCGAGAGTTGTGCCCTAAATGACTATTTTCCGCTTTTCGAAAGATTCCACTGTTGAAAACTGACGACAGGTGGCTCAATAGGTGCGCCTTGATTAACTCTCTAATGGGTCGGAAGGAATCGGCCAGATCTGAAACTGTCTCAAGCAGCCGCACAAACCCTCTCTCAATCACTTGCGCCCTCACTGGCTGAGCTGCGCAATCACTGAACTGGGCACTGTAATGCACGGTGAAATACCTGGATGGTGTCTTCGATAGGTTAGGGTGTATCTCTCAACACCGAAACCAATCAAGGGTGGTGGTTTCCTCCAGAAATCCACAAAACAACAAGGGGGTCAATTTCATCCTCCTCTGCAAATACCTCAACATCAAATCATAACATAGCATATCGAAGTAGGTTGGTTTACCCTTCCTTTATAGCTTCTCGAAACCCTAATTCGTTGTTGACCTTTTCCCTCCAAGTGACTTTTACTTTATTTTATTATTCCTTGATTAAATCACTTAATTAATTAATTAATTAACCATTTTACCTCTAAAAAGTGATCTATCCATCCCGATGGCTTCTCTGTCCATTGAAAGTCACTTCTCATCACCTTATCTTGTAATGCTCTTCCTCTCGATTCCGATGAGCTATTACACTAAGAGGTTTATCCAAGTAATATGCCCATTATGACCTTCTCAGTGAATTTAATTAAGATATGACCCATAATAACTCAAAATTATGGAAATCATCGGAATGCAACATAACCAAATCCCAGCTGTGCGGAATGGATCTTGATGATGAATGATGCAATTCGGGCCCAAATAAACCCCTCAATATCTCTCGAACTCTCTGTCACCCCTATCTGGCTACTCGGGTAGGCATAACACTCTGAAATGCTGTAATGTTATAATGTCCCAAAATGGGGACATTACAGTCCTCCCTGTCGGAATATTGCTTGTCCTCAAGCAATAACTGAATCCAACTACATATGATGATACCGGGGTCCCATATCCACCTGTGTGACAGAAGGTAAACTCCCCTCAAGATGTGGTCTCTCCAAGTGCTTACCACGCATGACACCCACATGCTCCTAATGAGTAGAATGATAAATGGCCAAAAAATCTCAGTCAACTCCCCGAGCAACCACTCTACTCGAAACTCAACTCCATCAAACGCTAAACTACCAAGCACTCCAATCCCTGGATCCCATATCAGAATGTGAACTGCAATGCCCTGTGGAGTATAGTTCTGTAACATATCAATACCATGAGTCTCCTGCAAATAACACATGGCCTCAACCCGAAATGGGTCTATCCTACTAGAACATACCAAACTCAACACGATCCCCATCGATTGAACATGTTGTTGCCACAGTGAGGTACTACAAGACCTCAACGAATCACCAACAAGTGACTTGCTCCCCCCAATACTGAAGCTCACTGGAAAGTCAAAGTGACTTCCCCCTACAAAGATCCACTCATCTCCATTAGTCAATGAAATGCCCAGCCCTGTAATCCCAGGGTCCCATGCTAGCCTTTGACAGGGACCATCACACGGACGTTGCACTACTGTGATCATGACTGTCCGCTCAAAATATACATACTGGATCCCCCACTCCTGGATCCTCACACTGAAATACCTGTGAAAACTGGGCCTGTTGTCAAGACGCTGAACTTGTAAAGGTATCTCTGTGGAATCATCATCTGCCCAACCACCTCCATACTTGATCACGAGTATCAATAGGGAGAACCAGTCTCGCCACATAGAACAAGTCCCTGCAAGCCCTCTCAAAACCATCCAAGAGTGAAGTATGTTGCTCTCTGGCCCAACCTGGGCCATCATAAGATGAAACAACCCACTAACCAAATGGACTCCTGGATCCCATGGAAGGATTGGAAGTTCATCACTTCCAATCCTCACTAACTGCTCATGTGTCATACTGATAACTGTCGGAAGTGCTCCATCCTCATCCCAATGAGAATCTGAATCTATGTCAGTCTCTGAGATATCTGCTATCCCACGGCCTAAGATGCTCACCATCACGCCCAAGGTCTCAACTGTCTGTCTTTGATGATCCACCCCTATCCTGCTGTATGCAATAAAGACACTCCTGTCAGGTGGTCTCGGCCTATCAAATCTCCATGTCCCTTGCCACTGTTTATCTCCCCCTATGCTGTTGTCAATGATGAAAGTATAGGGAAAAGCTAACAGAAACATCTGTAACCGACTGTAGGACTGGGAAGTATCATATGCTTTGGTCAATCCCCAGGATTGGACCAAAAACTCATCCTCCTAAACTCCAACTATCGGATACAACAATAGATAACTCCACAAACTGCTGGTCAATCACTCTCCCTCCATCATCACTCAGATAGCTGCTGCTACTGTGAAGGTGATCTCCCAGAACTATGTGCTGCTGCAAGGAGGAGGAATCTCCATGCTCCACTAAGTGTGTCTCCTCCCTGCAATCCAATGCATCCCCATGAATCCCACTGTACATCTCTGTATGTCTCTGTGAACTACCGCTCATCAGTGTATGCCCCTGCATACTCATGTGATCTCCATGGATCCTGGGTGTACTATGGGGTCATCCTCTACATGAAGGTCAACCAATACTGGAACACAAATGGAAGTGTCCTCATAACTTCCCCTGGCTCTGGAATCCTCATGTGTATGTGTGTGCCCAACTATCTCAACACCCCTCGTGAAGGGTGGTCCTTGTGACCTATGGACATCCTCCAACAATGTAATTGAGGAACATATCTGACTCTCTGCCGAGATAGATATAGTGTATCTCTGACCAGTCTCCTCAAGGAGCTCATCTAATCTGAACTTTGATTCTTGAAGGGTTGTTTGTGTGCCTTCCAAGAATCCACGTGTGCTCACCAACTCATGAGTGAGTCGGTCCACCTGCAACTCCTGCTCCCTCGGGGCCCTGCGATACATCTCGCCAACCTCCAATAGGTAATCTCTGGCCATCAACAACTGTTGGTAGTCGACCCTCATCATAGTTACTCTTTCCCTGAGAGTATGAAAGTCATCCATGGCAAATCCCCCATCTGAAGTATCATGTGCTATCGATTCCCTCCAACAATAATCTGCCACCAATGCATGTGTATCTTCCATGCATCTAGTGGTTGCCATGATCATGTCCTTGCTGACTCTCAATTGTCCCGTCCAGTGTCGTGACTCCTGATCACAGTCCCGTTGAGGTTCTACCTCATGCCCCTCACTGCTAGTTTCAACAATGGAATCCCCAACAACACACTCCTCAAAAGATAAGGCACTGAACTGCCCACTGTCCACTATGCTATTGAGTCCTCCTGTATGCCACTGCATACCATCACCAACTGCTACCCCCATATGAATCGCACTGTATCCTGTATGGGTAGTTGTATCCTCCTGTGCGCTCACTCTGCTAATGTCATATGCACCTAGATCCCATACGGACGTGTCTAGACATGAGATATGGTCATCTTGACTCATGCAGAGTGCACCCTCATCACTATGGATTGGTCCTGGAAGCGAGTATCCTATCAAACTGTCAGTCTCCACAACCTGATCTAACAATGGAATCTCCAAAAGAGGTTACTCCCTCTCTCCATACTGGTAGGTATATGTAAGGTCAATTGTCTCCCAGTCATGTCTTGCCTCCTGGGTTTGCAGTTCCATATGTCCATTGTGTACAATCCTCACACAAGGCTCCTCCACCATATCAGGAATGCCATTGATATCCTCATGTGTCGTGGCTAGCATAGGTGACTGAGAAGATGAAAAATGTGGCTTGCTTATCATAGGAAGCTCATCATCCTCCATACATGACTTCCTGGAAGCCATGTCTACACCCATAGGTAGGTCATCCAACCTCCTAATGTCATCATGTCTAAGTGCCAACACATATGAATCCTCACAAGTGTCACCACTATGCTGAAGTGTTGAATCCTCAACATTACCTAATGGGGAAGATGAAGGATATGCGCTATCATCCTGTCCATCCAACTGTCCCTCAGATG
>JASDQU010100244.1:321459-334387 GCA_032191745.1 Picea mariana | reverse complement strand
CATGTGATTGGGTCCTTGCCATCAAACTTCCTCATATCTATCTTAGGAACGTGGTTGGTCTTCAACACAAAGTTGGAGTTTCTCCATTCTTGATTCACCTTCCTTGTATCCTCATCATGAATTTCATGGGATACATTTTCACTTTCAGGTGTCCTCTCTATTAGGAAATTTTTCAATCCTTCCATGATCTCCCCTTTTAAACCATCCATCTTAGTATTTATTGCCTCAAACTTAGCTTCCGTTGAATCCATCATCTCTTGTAGTTCATATTTTGTTACTGTCTTCTTTTGTAAATTATTTGTCCCTACACATTTCTTCACCTTTATCAAGAGTCCAAGTAGGATTGTCTCGAGGATTATTTTGTGTATAAGTTCCCTTTTTTGGTGGCATGTTGGCCAAGTATCACTTTAAACCTTGATTTTGAGGTGGTTCTGCTAGACAATCTTCCTTTTATTGTATCTCCAAAATTTCGGCCCTTCTGAGTATGAAATTTTCTTTTTTTGTAGCTCTTTAATATTTCTTCTCTGCAATGCCACAGGTTTGATCAAAATTGGATGTGCCAAGTGGAATTTACGGTAACTTCCCCACAACTTGCTGATTTTTGTCCTTTCCAGGAGATATCTCTTGTATAGCTTGCCCCACACAAAATAATTGATATAAAATTACGAAAATTGTACCAGAACTACTATGGGCTGTCCAATATCCAATGCAACTGGTCTCACTCAATTTGGATACTCTAGGAATAAGTTATGATTTTTTTACCCGGAACACCTGCTTGAGACTAGTCAATAGGACTAGTCACATACCCTATCTTCCACAGGGTGTATCTACAAATGTAAGATGACCCACAAGATGAAATTGTTACCACAAATACCTTACTAATTCCTGTGAATAGAATCCATAGTTCAGGGTCTGAAACGTTACAAAAAAAATTTATAGCAAAAATTCCGCAATGACTCAATTCAGGATGATTCCAGAACCCTATCTTACAAAGGCTGTATCTATGAAAGTATAAGGCATCAGAAGCTGAAATTTTAACCCAACGTACCTTGATCCATCTACTAAATATCCTCCAAGACGTTCCTTTTGAATCATTGTAGAAAAAAAATTATAGTGAAAATTCCAAGCTATCTCAGATGTAGTAGAAAAACCCCAAGACCTTGAGCTCTGATACCATATGTTAGGGACCAAATATCAATATAGCATAGAAAAACCTTAGAATAAGTACTCAACGCCTCAAAAAATAGATAAATTCAGATAATAATCCTCTTCTAGGGGCAACCTCCTTATGCCCACATAAATGTCGAAATACCAGATGATTCCAAATGAAAATGTCTCCTTGGTATATATAGGAGACTAGGAGGTATAATTACAATTAATGGACTAAAGCCGACATAAATAAAATAAAATTTCTAATGTAATATTCCCCAATTAAGGGGTAATGAGACACTATTTAGGGTTTAACATACTTGGTCTGTCCCTTCCACCTTTTCATTCTGTATTGGCTGGGCTCATCCTCAGTGGAGTCTTTTGATTGTGGAGTCGCCACTGGATTCTTTAACCATGGAGTCGCCAGGTGAATGATATGCAGTTTGAATGTGTTTGGTCTTTGTTCACCATCAAAGATCAGATATGATCATTTTCTTTCTCCCAGGGAAAGATATTTTGTTACTCCATTTCCGCGGCAACGATGCCAGAAGATGTTGGTCCTAAGGTCTGCACCTGACTGCTAAAGGGAAAAGCTAGGCCACCTATCAGTTTACAATGATTGTTTCTTTTATTTTTGTGTTGGTTGGTGAGAGGGTTATTCTATCAAGACAAAAGGACGGTTGGGTTGGTATAATGATATGGATTAAAGCTCTCTACCTGGTAAACATACTCTTGATGACAATGTTTCGTTCAAATCTTTATGTGTTTTTATTCTTATCTCGAATACAGTTTTTGGTTTGTGCAACACACATTTCATTTCCTTTCAGCTATTGTATAGCTTGTTTTCACTGATATGCAACCTGTCAAACAATTAATTCTTTGGTGAAGATTTGTTTTATTCGCAACCCGTGGGAGTAACTGTGTTTTGATACATGTTTAATGTCTTGAAATAATATTTTAAGTATTGAACTTCTTGCAGCAGATTATTCATTGAGTAGTTTGTTGTTTCCCCCCTATTTTTCTATTATTTCACTGGTCTGTCATTAGTATACCACTAGCCAAGGAGGACCCTCATCCCTATCATTCTGCCAACCCAACCATCCTTTTGTCTTGATAGAATAACCATTTGACCAACCAACACAAAAATAAAAGAAACAATCATTCTAAACTGATAGGTGGCCTAGATTTTCCCTTTAGCAGTCAGGTGCAGACCTTAGGACCAACATAAAGCATGATCAAATGAGAGGTCATATGCTTCAGGTAGAGTTGAATACTTTGGATCCTAAAAGTTTTGATAATATACATGATTTCTTTACCAAGTTTAAATATTTGATATTGTGCTTGTCATCTTGTGGTATTGATAAGTCTAAACAAGTGGACCAAATTATCCTAACAATCTTGGCCAAGTTAGGACCAAAATATGCTATTTATGTTTCCACTTTCCATTCTGGTAGATATCTCATGTGAACAAATTGGAATATGCCTACCATGGATCAATTCATTGATTCTCTCACACATGAGCAGGAAAAACTCATTCAGATGGGCCTAATAAAGGATCCGAAAGCACATGCACTTACCATGCATGATATAAAATGATCATCCAAACAAAACACAAAGGAGAAACAAAATGAGAAGGAGGGATATTCCAAACCCTTCAACTATTCTTCAGGTTCCAAAGACTCTTCATATTCCAATAAAAAGAAGAAGGGAAACAATGCACTTACTACAATAAACCAAATCATGAATAATCCACATGCATGAAGAAGAAAACCGATCTTATGAGACATGTACTTCAACAAAAAAAACTTGGAAACTTCATTTCTGAAGGAGTCAAGAAGCAGAAGGAAGAAGATCCCGCTCCTAAGAAAGGTAATCATCATGCTCGTGTGCCAATTAATTCCTCATCCGATTCATGGATCACAGATTCTGGTGCATCACATCATATGGAAACGAAAGAAGAAGTTTTTAATTCTTTGATTTCATGATCAAGACCCCCTATTCTCATGGGGGATGATACTTCAATGGCAATAGCAGGAGAGGGAAGAGTGGAACTCCATAATGTCAATTTTGAGAATGTTTTACATGTTCCAAAGCTTTCTATGAATCTGCTCTTAATTTATCAGATCACTCAGCATGTAAAAAGGTTGAATTTACATCAGATTCAGTTTCCATACTTGACATGTGCGACAATTCCATTATTGCAATTGGTGAGGTGGATCACAAATCAAGATTGTATAAATTCACTAAGTTTTTTGATGATGACTAATATTTTCTACTTACACATAAGGAGAGTACTTTGCATGCACCTCCAATGCAACATGCAGATACTCTTGTGCTTCCATTAGTTCCAGACATCAGATATGATTCCATACACTCAGATTCTGTACATGGAAATAAGCAGGTAGTACAACCAGATAAGAAGCCAACACTGAAGCTTCAACAACTACCCAAGAGGGCACAATTCACACTTTAGGCCACAAGCAAACTTGGAGGGAATCCAATGGATTCGAGGAGGACTCAATCTTAGCATGAGAATCCTTCTCATGTACTTTTAGCTTCTGAACCTACGATGCCCATGCATTGCTATATGGTTCAATATTTCGATCCACATACCTACAGTAAGGTTGTGGGAAATCCATTATGGAAAGCAACCATACAAGAGGAGTATGACTCACTCCTAGAGAATCAGACTAGGCATCTAGTTCCACTTCCACCAGAAAGGAATATTTTCAGTTGTAGATGGGTCCAAAAGATTAAGAGTTACAAGGCTAGACATGTTGCTAAATAACTTCATCAGATCCATAAATATTTCTACATATTCATGAATAATTTCAGTGAGCAGAAGTTTCAGAATTTGTAGGATCGTCTTGGAGTGAATAATCAGTTTACTAGCGGCTGCCTTTTCTTCTTTTGATGCATTGTATTTTGAGGGGGGGGTTTTGTTCCCATGTGGTTTTCCCTCTTTCCTCATTTTTTTCAGTGTTCATTAGTTGCCTTGTACTTGAGTACCTAATATGGCCTAGAAGCTGAGACTCGTTTTTACTCCATAATGATGTTCATGGGGGGTGTTGGAGAAATTTCTATTTTCGACACACTAGTTCAGTGGGAGTTAACTGACTAGTTCTATTTTAGACCATCACTATTGCATGCATGCATTCCTAAGGAAATCTAACTGCTTGATTGCTTTTCTTAACTATGGAATGTTCTGCCCTATATATGAGTGTATTCCACTCATTCATTGTATCATATTGATCATAATTGTATCAATCATTCATTCATTGATCAAATCATTGGAGTAGTGTGAATATATTTTCTCATTCTTCCATATTGAATCTCTCTTCCTTTCTTGATAAACTTTGTTTGTACTTGCTTTAGCTAGATCTCCTGTGTAGTTTTCGATGAAACATTGACAAATGTAGCATTGATCATTGTCTCCAAAACCGTTTTCTTTTTATCTAGGTCCTTAACATATTCAACCAAACTGTTAATACTAGATTGAACATTTTTTTTACTTAGTGAACATAACTTATCCTTTTTGCAAATTCTTAGTGGTGTTATTTATTTTATTCATTGTTAGACCTAGTAGTGGACAAAAAAGATTGGGAGTCAGGGTACCTAAATTGGTTTGCTTAACCTTGTGAATAACTTGGTTGAAAGAGCAAGGGAATAAACTAAGTTGGTAGTGGTTAAAAATAATCTTCCGCTTGTTCAAACTATTTTCGTTTAGATATAATGATATTTTAGTTTTTGACAAAATTGCAATATGTTAATTCAAGTAGGAGAACAATGTCTCATCGATAACCTATTTATAAAAGAAATAAATATGGAGTTGTTCAATCAATCGCTTCTTATTGTTATTTTCATTTAGATATAATAATGTTTTTCTTTTTGACAAAACTATGATATATTAGTCTAAGTTGAAGCACAATGTGTCATCTCATCAAAAATCTATTTATAAAAGATATAAATATGAAGTTTATTCAATCAATCACTTATTATTGTAGATATAACACGAACACTAAATGAATAATTAGAAAATAAAAGATAAGCATTTATCAGATCTTCATATTCATTGTTTTCTATGACACTTCATTTCTTCAACATATCACATGTAATGAAAAATGATTTTTTTGTCAAGTCAAGTTTATTAATAAATGACGTTTGAAGAAATATAATTTTTTTCCACTAATTAAATTGAGAACAAAACTAAATCACTAAATTTAATGGAGTTGGCTTAAAAACCAAGCATTATACTCGATTTTTTCTTAACTATTTAAATTTGTACTTCACATTTTCCAAAATAATATTTTTGACATCTTAAATGATATATAATCATTAACTATCCGAAATTTAATGGATTCATTCTTTAGTTCATCCAAATTACATACTTTTATATGGATTTGCATCACATTGTTCTTACTACTGGATAAAAATAAATGAAATTAGAAGAGCTTCATGTAATGATGTTTGCAAATTCTCTAAAATTCACTACATAACCATTTGAACATTCTTCAAGTGATTGTATTTTGAATGCATTTAGAGAATTTATACACTCTCAATACATTAGTTCTTTTCCTCAAATCAATATTACAATCGTAGAGAATGTCCTTAATTTTATTGCATTTGTTAGGGACTTCGTTTCTTTTATTTATTTATATTAATTTTTATTCCATTTTAGTATCGATAAGGGAATTCATGCACTTTGATATTTCTATTCCAATTCTTCAAATGTAATATTCTCATGAACCACACGTAGCATTATCTCATGCACTCCGATCTTTAAATTGTATTTTTCTCAAGGAAGTAGCATGGGCTACTCATAAGTAACCTTTTGGTGTAAATATAAAAAAATCGATGGAATCTTCAATCGTCTTCTCATGACTATAACGAATAACTATTAATTCAGAACTAACAAGATCATCTAAGCGATTAAAACTAGAACATTGTTGACTTTTGTATCTATCTAACCTAAATTTAAATTTACTCAAAATTAACTCTTTGTTTTTTAAATGATGGCCCATGATATCATATGAATTCAAAACATTCTATACTTTACCTTACAAGTACCAATTCAACCTTTATTATCAATTTATTATCAATTTGTTATATTTGAAATTCAATTTCTCCTTCCCATTCACATAATGAATAACAACTATGCCTAATGGATGCATTTGAACTTGATTAGATGATGAGCTAAACATGGGAAAGTTGACCTAATAGGGACATGTTTGAGTACTTTTCTACCAGTCCATGTTTATTGTTAAGACCTATGGGAGTATAAACATATGTATCAAATATGCACAAATATGCAACTATTTCTTGGCTCCCATGTATGAATTGATTTTTGGAAGAAAATTCCCAAGATTGGTAGCAGAGCCAATCGAGGCCTTAGAGGGAATTGTGGATTTGTATTTAGAAAAGGGATCAACATATATCATTATTTATTTTTCTACAAGGACCCCTCACACTCTACCAAAGTGTGTCATGGATGGGTTGAGATTGCTTACCAAACTGCCCTTTTTGGTTTCAATGAATCTTGTAACGTACCCAACACCCAAGTTGAGTCCGTCACCGTGGGAATTTTTTTAGCCCACTTAAAAACAATTCTAAAAACACCCCCATACATATCAAAATAAAGCAAGGGGCAACATGCCCATAATTTAACATGTATCTAACAACAATATTAAAACATGAGTGCAAATTTTCAATTAAACCAACGAACACACAAATCATTCATATATTCATTTACACAGCGAAATATTCATAATAAAAACAACAGAACACTTGTCTATTTATATAAATAACCAACCGATTGCATACGAAGAATGAACCTCCCAGCCATAGGCATTGCTATTCATTTTCTCTCAATAGTAGGCCACCCTCGAGCTTAGGCCATGAGTCCACAAGGAGATCTGGCCCTCTGGTTGTCCACTCTCCACACTCAACAACCCAAAACCCAGGTTCTACTCCTACAACAGTTCCAATCCACCAACTCTCTCTTCCCCACAACCTACACAACCAAAGGAATGTACCCCCTTCATTGGTCATAGTCCCTTGGGTTGTACCATTCATTTATTAGGGCTTCCAGTGCACTTGGTTGGCCAAGAATCTCTCGGCTGGGGAATTCAGGAACTCTTAGCTGCTTCATGAGTGCTCGTAGCATCCTTCACGAAGCTCTTAAGCCATTTCCTCAATAGGAATATGCACTACAAGATTACAACCCGTTTTACTGGCACATGGACCTCATTTCCAGCATAATACACAACCCAAAAATGGCTGCCTTCAAGCATATCATGGTTGGTGATCTTCCCAACACTCAACTCCCCTCTTGCTGCCCAAAATATGCATGCAAAAATTGTCTTCCTTAGCCATACAATTTTCCTTTTCCCCAAGTTAGTTGACTGCTCACTCTGCCCAATGTTGATTTTACTTTAGCCTCATACTCCCTAATAACTATGGGATGTGACTCCTCACACCCACCCTCTTACATGAAATAAATGATTGTCTTTGGGAACACTCAACAACAAATATAAGGTTTACACAATGATATGTGGGTTGGATTAATACCCACGAATAAAATCCCCCTTGGACCTCTCTCTCTTGTGGAATCATAGCCCCCCATCATTTTCATCCCTCTCATATCGCAGACATCGACTACTACTTTTATTAATTATTTCAATGTTCATAATATACAATTTGGTCCCCCATCATATTAATCGATATGAGATCTTTGCCCCAATCATATCGGCTCACCAACCTAATTCTCATTTATACAATTACATTATAATTGTGGGAACTAAAAATGGGGATGTTACATTCACCTCCCCCTTATTTTTTCACCGTCCTCGGTGCACAACACCACCAGGTGTACATACAATTACAATGCCAAGCTCTTTATCCTTTAATCAATACATAGGCGCTCTATCCCAAAGCATATACATAAACCGCTTACATTCTCCCAAAGCATATACATAAACCACTGACATTCTCCTACAACTATCTTGATTTCCACCAGCTCTCTTCCTCTTGAACTTCCCAACCTAAGGAATGTACCCCTTCAATTTTATCAGTCCATCAGGTGTTCCATTCGTTTATTAGGGTTGACCCAAGGAATGTTCCCTCTTCATTGCTCCCAGTCCATCGGGTTGCACTATTCGTTTATCAAGGTCTTTTGGGCACAAGTGACCAAGAATCTCACTACTGGGATATCAAGGGAACTCACTGCTAGGAAAAATACCAAGAAAAAAGTAACCAACAACAACCTTGCTGCTGTAGTGCAACTCACACAAGAGTTCACTCTCCATGCATGATAACCTAGTTCTTCGACAGTGCAACTCCAACACAAGAATTCACTCTTCAGGCATGAAAACCTGGTTCTTTTTACAATGCAACTCCCACACATGAGTTCACTCCTCAAGCCTGATAACCTAGTTCTTCTGCAAGCCTAACAACTTGCTTCTTCTACAATCTTGACAACTTGCTTCTTCTACAAGCCTGACAACACGCTTCTTCATGATGTAATCACCCACTAGGCTTAGACATCCCTTTTCATTATTATACAATTCATCAGACGATCCATCATTTACCAAGGTGTTCTTGCACAGACGAATGCCAACTTGCTACTAGAATTTGACTAGCAATCAATAACTTGTGGAAATCATCCCATCTGCATCATATGCATGTAGTCAATATGAGACATCATCATAAAATTTTCAAATTTGTTTTATACAGGAAAACATAATTTCCAATCATGAGTTTTCTACTCATTATGTTTGGATCTTGCAACTATAGATATTAGACTTCCTTATGTATTACATCCTTGCCATACCTAGACCATTCTTCCTGCAATTTTATCAATTTCTATGCAACCAAACAAATTGTTAGTTTATCATAACAATTTTTAATTTTTAATTTCTCAAATTTGTTTTATATAGGAATAAAATATTCCGAGCATGAGATTTATGTTCATTATGTTTGGCTCTTGCAACAACACACATCGATCTTCTTTATGGGATTACATCCCTGTCATATCCAAGACCATTCTTCCTGCAATTTTCTCAATTCTCACTTGGCCAACAGATTGTTAGTACTCATGCACATTTATAACGCTTCATGAAATGATGTCAGAATTGTATCTAACCACCATTCCGTCATTTTCAGCCATTATTAATATTAAAATGAAATGAAACTATCATTCCTGTACATGCATTATCAACATACCAAGCATTTCATAATGCAATCAATCTTTACCAATAAATAAAACCAATGTGCCAATAATCATGGTCCGATCTACACAATGCATCCTTGCATTGACTCTGAAATACCATATATCCATTTCATGTATTCCACCATGTGAGTTGGAAGGTATAGCCCACACTTTAACACATTATCCAAACTCTTCCCCATTTACATGTCCGATCATTTGGAAACCTTTCTCTTCAATCCATACAAAATAGTAAGAATATAACTGTCTTAGTGCTCTCTCATGTTGGCAAAGAGGTTGCAACCCAAACATCAGTTATAGAAGGGGAAAACCATCATGCACTTGTATGGCACTATAGCCCTTCCATTTCCAACCACATCATGGCCCCACACATGACCATTTCTAATGATGTTCCTTGCTACAACATGAGTAATATCTCCTGACTTAATCTTGGTCATGTTCTAATAACCAACATAACACAATATGCAATTAAATGTATTATAAATGCATTCAAGCATTACATAGCATGTGTGTACTCAAGGCCTTCTGCCTTTTTATCAATTTCAGATATTAAAATTTGATCGAGGGAATTCTCATCTCAATTTTCTTAATCATTTATGCATCATAACGACCCCAAATGCATACATACATATCTATTATTAATTTACTTGATGCTACCCAACTAGCTGATATTGTTGTGGTAGCTTGCAAGCCCCCTTTGATTGACCTCTTTATCAAAATCTTAGCATCCTCATTGTCTTCACATGGATGGCTGTCGCAACAACAACATATCTAGGCACGTTCATATGCACAAAATTCCCATTATTATGCATTAAGAAATTAATCTCATCATGCCTATTTCATGTTCATGCATTCTATCTTTCTTATATGCATTCATGCATCACTTCCATCATGCACTCCAGTGCATATTTCTTTCGGATTTATTTATTTATTTTGTTGTTGTTGTAGATTGTTGCCCATGAATCCTTCTAGATCTATGTATCCCTGTGCACTATCAATTTTCTCATCTGTACACCATTGATCCCTAATATGAACCTTCTAGACAAGCCCCCCACTTGGCCATTTTGAATTTCCAGCCACTAGATCCACTAGTGTTTCCATCTCACAACTGCTTCCCTTTTTTTTCCCAATACCCTCTTCTATCCATGGCTTTTCTCAATTTAAATACCTCTCTTCACTTCATAGAGTGATTCATTGCTTGGCCACTCAAGACCACTCTAATCCAAAAGAAATGCTACACTCCTTCATTTGCACATGTACCCTGCTTCCACGGCACACTCTGATAATAGAGACAACTTTCTTGCTCTAAATACTTTTAGGGACAAGTAGCTAAGTCATAGCTTAACAATTCCTTTTTCTTGCATTCCTATGCTTGCACATATATATCACTCATCCACTCCATGAGTCACACCTAATCTCATGATACCCTTTTTTCTTCTATTGCAACAAGCTTTGTAGCCTTCACTACATTTCTACCTTCAAGGCTATGGAGTCATCCTGTAAATCCTAGTGCATGCAAATGACATTCTTCACCTGTTGGATTCATGTTCATGTGAGAGTTTCTATTGATTCTCCTTTACAATCCGTTTAGACTCTGTAGCAACTGAATACTAATCTCACATCTACTATTCCGAGTCCTTTGTCAACCTTTCACTACCTGTTATGCAACCCTGCACTTCCCTCTGCATCTCTTTGATTCCTCAAATAACTATAAAAGATTTCCATGCATCCTTGTACAATTGAGATAGTTTCTTTTAGGTTCCATCTCTTTTTCATACCATGTCAAGCATAGAATCAATTTCTTCTTCATGTGTCTTCTTAGGAGTTTCCCTTCTGAAGACCATTTCCCTATTTTTGTTAGTCTTGACTTTCCATCCCATTCTACCTTGGAAATGCACTCAGTACCACTGAAATTTACTTAGCATTTCCTATTGATCCAGGTGGATATTAGTGGCCACCTGCCTATTCCACTTGGACCCACACCATTGTTTCTTTCAGTTTTCAGTTTCCTTAATTGTAGCACAATTTACTATTTTTAGCAGTTCCTTGGGTCCTGAACTTCCGAAGCTGTTTTGAGGCCCTAAACGACGTTTTTTGGGCATGAATTCTCCGACAAATATGAGTCTGTTTTGGACTTGATATTCACTGTCAACAATGTATTCCTCGGATAGATCTTTCTAACGATGTATCATGTGCGTCAAACGGAGATAGTATGCCAAAGTTACGACCCCAGGAAATTAATGTACCAATTTACCCCAACGGGGCCCATATTCTGGTGTTTCATCTCCTAGGGTTAGGTTATTGAATGTTTAGGGTTTTCCATTGTTTCTCAGTAATATATAGGCCTTCGAGCCTCATTGTAATAGGCAGTTCAGAGGCCAGTAGCCACCACATCTCTTCTAAGAGATAAGCTACTAGCACCCTAGCTAGTTTATTTCCATTATGTCTGTAAGCATTTTTTAGTCATTTGTTATTAATGAAATGAAGTCTTATTTCCACCGCATCTCTGTGTTTATGTGTATTTATGTATTTCATTGTGTTCCTACATAAATCGGGATCAGCGGTATCAGAGCGGTCTGCTCGTTCTCGATCTTTCTTTGCATGTCCCCAACGAGGTTGGGGTATAAGGAGTTGGGGCTCAATCTGGTTGAACCTTTGCAAGATCAGTCTCGCAAACCCCGACGACCGCCCATGGGGGAAGAAAAGAAAGATGAGGGAGCAGAAGATCCTATCAAAATGTTTCTCGAGGAGGCCCTTGAGAAACAAAGGAACGCGATGATGGACAACTTTGCCCAGATTCTTCAACGGATTCCCACTAGCGGTGCATCGACATCCAACAACCACTCTAGAGGCGCCACTCCTTTTAAGGTACAAGTAAACTTTGACATTCCCATATTTGAGGGCCAAATAGATGCAGATGCTGTAGATAGATGGTTGAATCTGTTAGAAGGATATTTCTTGGTTCATGAATTTTTCGACCGAGAAAGGATTATTTTCGCACTCCTCAAAGTTGCCCCCCATGTCAAGGACTGGTGGGAAACCTACTCGGAACAACAGGGAGAGGGGGAACCCTCTCTGTTCTCGACCACACCCACTTGGAATTCTTTTTGAGATGCCATCAAGGAACAATATTATCCCGTGGGGAGCTATGAGGACAAATACATACAATGGACTACGCTGCAGCAGCAAAGGGACCAAGATATGCATGAGATGACGAATCTGTTTCATACCCTACGCACAAAGTTGGGTATCAAAGATTCAGATAAACATTTGGTGTTAAAGTACCGCAGTTTTCTGCACAGATACATTCAGGAGGAAATGGAGTTCCTCGACATCTCCTCGCTTGGTGTGGTGTATAGATATGATGCTAAGATTGAGCAGAATTTCAAACAGAAAAAGCGAGACTTTGGGTCTGTGAATCAGAAGCAAGGGAAAGGTACCATCAAACCGCAGAACAAAGGACTAAGCCAAGGTGGAGCGGCCCAGGATAACCCGCCAAAGACACAAGCAAAGAACAACACCACGAAGCCAAAAAAGGACATGGGGAAGTGGTGT
>JASDQU010100244.1:283808-296149 GCA_032191745.1 Picea mariana | reverse complement strand
TATCATCTGATTTACACTTCCTAAGAGCACTGGTTTATTTAACTATCTGATAAGCAACCTCTCCATTGAGCTATTGTGATATCCCATCGATCCATTTTTGCTATAAAATATTGAATTCCTAAGTTACCAGGCATACTTAGTATACAGCCCTAAGTAGTTTCCTGGAGAGATAACATACACCACTTGGCAGCCTTATCGCATTGCGATGTAAGAAGAGATATGGCTCCAAAATATTCTTTAAATCGTTTCCTCATGATTTGTTGCGATTCTGTGGCGTATCATAATTTCAGCAAAAGAAATGAGGTAATTGTTAAAAACATCACTCCATGATCTATTATAAACTTTTTGTTAAGTGAAACTGTGCTTCTTATTTTTTAAATTGTTCAATCCACGAGAATGGCAAGCTTTAGAAGAACATGCTTACATGGTAAAGTACAACATAAGTTAAGAGTATTTAGAGTTGTTTAAAATCTAAATTGTTCATTCTTCAATCAGTTAAATTAGATGTATTGGATTCATGAAGAAATTTTCATGATTTTAGCAATTTTTAGCAATACAAAGAAGATCAATGAAATTATTTAAACATAAAATTTTCAAATATCCACTCAAATGTTACTATGAAAAATCATCATTAAGAATATTGTTTGATACATTTGATAAACACACTTATGACCTTGATGACTAACTAGTTCTTATGTACCAAAACAAATCCTTAGTCATAAAATTGCTAAGTGATATGCAAAAGTTTGATCATTTAATGTTTTCCTCAATTGTGTTGATTTTAATAAATGACGTCATTTTGGGAAAAGAATAATCAAGCATGTTAATATGCTAAAAAATCCGCTCATTTCCGTTGCTTGATATGTGCTCCTTTAAGGCGTGGATTGACTTGTGTGTGAAGACAATTTCGATTGAATTATTTTAATGTGCCAAAGAGTATAAAATTACGAATATAACATGATTTTTAATGAAAGTTTAATGTTCGTAAAAATGTGATACATTATTCAAATTCAGAACTGTCGACTTGCTTCCACTCCTTAACATGTACTCTTTTAAGCAATAGGTTACATTTATTAAAATGTGTATTTTAATTGAATTATTTCAATCCTCAAAAAATGCTCAACTAACTCATTTATTTACCGAAGATCAAACCTTGACAAAACTAATGAAACATCATAATAATCCAATTTAAATAAAATCAAACAATGGAATCAACTTGAATAAGTTCAGATGACCATGCAAACAATATTGAATAACCAGGGAGAAAAAGTACTAAAATGGAGCGATCATAACTTTTGTGAGGGAAATGCAACAAAACAACAAGTTTATATGACACAATGTTCCTATCATCAAAATCATAATCATTAAGCTAGATGTGTGGATGGAATTTCACTAATGATTTTGTTTTGACAACATTACATAACCAAGTCATCATACCATAAATATAAACCCAAAAGCATGTGAAAAAAATCAACCAAGATAGGTAAAACTATGAAACCATTACTTCAAATCAAGTGAAACAAAATCAAATGTGAATGAAGCAAATATTGTCCAAAATTCAATGGGGGGCCCTTTACTTTTTGTCAAAAGTAAAGAGGGGTTGTTGAAGGCTCAACAAATTGCATTCAAAGACATATGGGTAGGAAGAAGTAGCCAACTAGAATTTGGTGCACATTTTTAGGGGTTATAATCATAAGCATCCAGATACCTCTGGGATGAAAATATGATCTATATACAACACTCTTATAACATATAAATCCACACTTCTACTGGTAAGTAACCTTTTGAAACTTACTTTCGATATGCTCCATCTTCACCCTTAGATGTTGTATCTGGAAAACATGGAGGATTGAGGGAGGACCTCATAGGGGATGCATTGAAAGTAGAAAAATTTGTTGAGAAGATCAAGAAAATCCATTTGCAAGTATAGGAGATGTTGAAGAAGTCACAATAAAAGTAAAAGGATAGAGATGACCAAAACATAAGAGAGAGAACGTTCAGAGTAGGAGATAGACTATGGTTAGACCTAAAAAGGGAAAAACTAGAAAGTCCTGGTAAGAATACCAAGGATATATGGTATGGACCTTTTGAGATATTACAGAAGGTGGGATATAACACCTACAAACTCAGTCTACCCCTATACATGCACATTTACTTAGTAGTGAATGTGGAGAATATCAAACTTTATGAGCCTTCCATTTTGGATCAGGATGAGGAATAGGTCCTAGATTCCATAAAGGACTTAGCACAAGATGTCGAGGAAAAGTTGGAAGAGGACAAGATTTTGTAGAAGAGTTTCAGAACTACAAGATAGGGGCAACATGAACTTTTGAATATTGGGATGAAATGACAACTTCCATGAAAAGAAAAGTGGTACTCTAGGGAGAAGGTAGAGGAAACATTTCCTCACCTCATTTTGTAAAGATTTTGGGGACCAAAAGCCTCCTTAAATAGGAAGGTATGGTCTTGATTGGATAATTATATTATTTTTCATCTATTTCGATGCTTTTAGAGTGGAAAAAATAAAGGAATTATCTTGTAGGGTTATTTTATTGGTAGGTCCCACTTTGGAAAATTGAGGTTTGAAACCTTCTGGATCCATTTTGAGGCATCAAATGACATTTTTTGGGCTTAATTTTTTCCCACCAATATCTTGGACCGTGAGACACTATTCTACACCTCGATAAATTTCCAATGGTACAAAAAATGTGTCAATTGAAGCTTGAATGAAAAATATATGCCCCCCACAAGTTGACTTATCATGTTGACCACCATGGTATGAGAGGATGTCATGCCAACCCCCATTACTTATGCATATGGGGCTAGCCATGTGAGGAATTTCAAGAATATTCTAGAAGGTCCAAAACCTTATCATAATTGAGGGTTGATGAAATAAAAAGCATAACCCTATATGGCTATCAAGCTATGTTAAATATTGTGCCACTAAGAGGAGAACGGGTTCCATTCTATGTTATTGTATTTTGTTTGATAGCAGAGAAAAAAAACTGCGAGTGGGAAAATTAGAGAACATAACATAGGGGGTTAATGTTTTGTAGTAGTCTAACAAACCACGGGTCTTAGGTGACTCCATAGAGAGTGCCCTCTCCTTTGTACTTGTATTATTTCCATACTAGAGAAAAGAGAGCAGAGAAACCTCACCTTCTCTCTAGGTTTTCTCCCGTAACGGTTTCCAAGAGAAAAACTTTGTGTTATTTTGTGGATGGTGTGTGATTTTATTTTACTTTTCTCTATTTTTCTCATTTTGTATATTTCATGCATAAGCATAAAATTAATAACTAAAGATTATCAAATCTAAAGGAATTTAATCTTCATAGTGTAGATTTCAGTTTTATTTATCATCTCTATTGTGATGAACTGTATCAGTGGAATATCAATGACAATTTAGAGATCATTGAGAAAGTTCATTTTGTGCTAGTTCATATCTAAACTTAATCAAGAAGATAGGATTTATAAAAATTCTCCAAGATTAACAGAGTATTTAATCCCACATAATCATTAAATATTTGTATGTGAAACAAAGGAAGCTATGGATTATCTTTATGATGATATTGAGAAAACTTGTACAATATTGGTGGATTGTGGAGAGATTTATACTGGATTATTAGTCATGTGTTTTATTTCCATTTTCTATTGCATGACTGAGGAGTACAATGAATTACATACTAAGTGGTTGAGAGGCCCACCTACATGCTGAAATAATAATCACATTAGTTACCAAATCTATAACCATTTCGTGAATTTTAGCATGAAACACATAACATTATGAATGTAATATATGAATCAACATATTCAATACTATTAGTGAGATAGAATATGTGAACATGAATAGAGAGAAATGACTTGATTTCCTTGGGTTTTCTCAATGTCTATTGTTTTCTCTTCAAAATTGACATTCAACAACTCATTTGTAATTAATCTTACTAATAAGCTCCCAATGTCATCAGAATTTACATCCATAACCTATGACTAATTGTTTTGTATTTTTACAATGCAAAGAATGGAGACAAATATAACAAAGGAAATGACATTACGATGAGTGTCAGAGGAAACAATAACAAAGAAAATGACATTATAGCAAGTTTTGGATTAAAAAATATAAAGTGCACAACGTAAATGCAATGTCAATTCCCATATTGACAAGAATTAATAATCCTCATAACACATGAACTCAAGTGGGGGTTCACAAAGACAATGTGTCTAAACTTCTTTGGGAAGTTTTTATTAAGTGACACACAAAGTAGTGCATACACCAATACAATGGGGGGATATTTATCTATATGTGAGTTATGTGATATATTTAATGTTATGGAAGGGCACACCGTGGGATAGGAGCATATTTGTCTAGATGTGAGCTATGTGATGGATTTAATGTTCTGGAAGGGTACACCATGGAATGGTACACCGTATTAGGGAATATATAAGTGCCAACTAAAATAGAGATGGTTTTTTTCCTTAGATGGAAAAGGCAAGTATTGTGTGATGAACCAATTCTCATTGACCAAACAAATCATTCAAAGTGAGGACATTGATGAGTTATTGAAAATATGACCATTTTTTTTACATTTTATGATAATTTTTGTCTTTATATATGAGAGGTGATTGAAAAATTTTACATTTTTTCAAGGTTTTTTTTAAATTTATAACACCCCAATTTTAACTCAGAGATTAATTTGTAATTAATTATGATTAGCAATGGTTATATCTCATTGTAGATATATTATTTCCATGCCATGGAATATGAACATTATAAATTTATTATTGTTTAATAAAATATGTCGCACAATTGACTAAAGGGTGGAGCATCGATACTGACCATGATACCATGTGAGGGATTAGTGAGAGGGGCTAGAGGGGATTCATTGTGCTAAGGATTCCAAGCCACCTTATCGAATTATTTTGGAAAATAACCATGTGTTCTCTTTCTCCTAATTTCAAAGCCATTAAATAAAAAAATGGTTGGGTAGATCAGAAAGTACTCCCAATGTAAATGAATGGAGTAAGGACTAGTAAATGCATGGAGTAAGGACTAGTACATCCATGGGGATTCATGGACAATCCCAGCTACATGGAAGGAAATCAAGAACATTCTTGGAAATGAAGGAGGATGCACAGGTACATGTAGAAGAAGAAAACATACGGGCATGTGCAATATGCAATGCATGCACAAAGGTAGAGCTTGTGTAGGAGAAGACAAAGCAGAAATGGGAGCAAGAACCCATGAGAAAACGTGGAACAAATAGGGGTTGTCTGTGGATAAATGTGGGAGAAGCCATAAGCGGAGAAGAAAGACAATAATTAGAGCAAGATAGTTTGTGTGGTTTTTTTGAAAATCAATCCCGAGTTTAGATGAGGGTCATGAGCTTGATGCTTGTTGGACTGAAACTGGTATTGGAAGGGGAGGGAATTTAGGGACTGAGGAACACTTTTAGATTCTAAGGAATACCTTGATGGTATCATGGATTGGCACAGGGGTGTCTAATTTCAGAGAGGAAAAGTGCAACTGAGACTATGGGTGGAAAAGCATTCACCCACAATTAGTTGGGATGGTTACAGACCTTGGAAAAATAAGCGTTCATTATTCTCTATGTATTTGAATGTATTGAATAGTTTATACATGTTTTTGCATTCATGAGTTTGTATGAATGGATGTTAAAACCAAATGAATGTGACTCTACAATTTTCCCTGTATCTTAAGTTCAATTCCATACCGATTATTTTTCTCTTGAATGCATACATAAATAACTTAAAAATCATGGTTTAAGTCCTTATGAATTGTCATGGATTATTTGTTTATGGAAATAGAATGAATGTAAGTTTCTGTGATAATTATTGTATGACGGTCAATTTCCATATTAATATTATTTTATGGAACATATGCACAAAGAATATGAGGGATGAGGCCAACAAACCTATGAAATGGCATGAATTGCCTAGGTGCAAGGTGTGAAAGTGCAAACTATATACCATGACCTATTTGGCATGAATTGTAGAGGAATCTGAGTCATCTGGATTCCCTATGCCTCTCAGAATACTTTTAATGGAATGGGGAGGCAGAAAATCGTAATTATGGATCATTTTGCAAGTTGTATATCTAATAAAGACTGGGCAAGAGACCCTCTACAAGCTAAGGAGAACAAATTTGGATCTAGATAACCTTGGCACGTGAATAGTTTAAGTGGAATCTCAACTAGGAGGAACCACGATGTCTGGATTGTCAAAAATTTGTATTTTTCAACAAAGGGAATTTTGCAAAAGTTTTGGATCTTGGCTTACCTAGAAATTTAAGATCCAAACTTTGAGATGGAACCAAGACATGGGGAGTGGGGTTAACAAATGAAACATGTGCCAACAGAACTATGATATCTATATTTGCAGACATCTGGAGGTTTTGAATAATGGACTTTGTCAAAATTTCCAGATCTCAGATAGGGGAACTAGCATAGGAACGATGAGTCAGAGCACAACAACACAATATGTAGGAAGCAAACATATGCAAGTTCCACAAAGGGAGGCTTTTGTTAAAATACAAATCCAGATGTAGAGATTGTGACCAGTGAAACCCTAAGGGTTTGTGACATTGGGATGATGAAGATCCCATGTGAGCATGACATGGAGCCCAAAAAGAGGGTTATGTGGCAAATTTCAGGTGGTATATGTCGAATGATGGAACTAGGAGAGGCAACCATGAAAATTTTGGAAATACAAAAATATAGAGTTCCTTGTAAAGGGGTTTTATTAAAAGTGTTGGATCTTGGATGTCACATCAACATGATGTGTAAGATGCCACTTCAGTCGATACATCATCATACAGTTTCAGAAGTTCCATGTTAGTGTGTTGATTTAGCATGCCACATCAACGAGTTAGGTCATGTGCCATGTCGGTAGCGACCATCAGTGGGGCCACAGTGGTAGGTTGAGGGGTAAGGCACCAGATGGTGGAACTGGGAGGCAGAACCTAGAACATCCAAAAATATGGATATCTGAGATATCTTGGTAAGGGGAATTTTGTGAAATGTTGGATGTCGGATAGATGGATATGGAACTATGACATAGTGGAACTTAAACCCCTAAAGAACCAGGTGGATGTTAGGTGGGAAGATGCATCAAGTCGACCTGGAAGCCACACAAGAAACTGAGACTGACGTGGAAGAGACAAATGGAAGTGACATATGGGATAGGACAGGTGTCCTCCCATGATGAAGTCATAAGGATGAAGAAAGTTTAATATTCAAGAACCTTTAAGGTCATTATTAACCTAAACTGTTGGATTGAACAGATCTTAGTTGTCAGGTTTGTCGAGATCAAACAACCTTGTTAAAGTTTGTACAACTTTGAAACTCACTAGAAATTTGGACCATTCATTGGTGTGAGTCGTAGCTGTCCAATTTATAAGACATGCATGTTGTAGCTCGGAGGCATGAGGGTGCAGGGACAGGACCCACTCATCCCGTAATAAATAAACGAGTGACAAGTGGCAGTTTGTCATTGGGTACACCTCAACAAGGGTAGGTGAATCAAATTTCATCATGTGGGAACTAGTATAGTTGGGACCTGTGTAAGCAGTGGAAGGCTAATCCAAAAATCAAGTGATTCAAGTTTATTTAAAAAGGGGACTTTATGGGAAAGTTGGACCCTGGATAGATTAATATCTAGAGGAATTGAGAATCCTGGATGGAGTGGAACCTTGCAGTTGAAAGGAGACATCCAGATAGCAGGTGTCTAGGAATTTTATAAATGAATGTATTGGGAAAGTCAGATCCCTATGTCAAAACATGAAGCAACCGAGTCTTTGATAGTGTGGACAGAAGAGCCACGTAGGCTAACACTTGTATGAGAAGGTCCATGTGGATTTCACATGGTAGGATGACTTACAATGTGGATGGATGGTTAGAAAATTTCCATAAGACATAAGTTCCTGCCTAGAGATATTATGGAAAAGATATTATCATAAGACATATTTGTAGTCCTTGGAAAGCTCTTGAAGAGAAGAATTGGCTTATGAGCTCACAATTAAGAAAAAAAGTTACATTATGGAAAAGTAATTTAGAGGAAGAGAGAAGACATTTGTACACCCCACCAACGTAAGGATGATGAGGAAGTTAGGTGTGTTACAAAATTATATTTTTAAAAAAAGTTTGAACCTCTTGAAAAAACCTAAGTTAAATTTTTATCACTAACTCTAATCAAGTTGGAATTTAAAAACATTGTATTTTTTTTGTCAGAATGTAGGTTTCCACACTTCATCATAATGTTGTAAAAAACTTGTGGATAAAAATTGTGTAGAGTTTTTTTAAACCTCCAACTTTTCCAGTGGGCACTCCACCCATCATCAAGAACAAAAGAAAGTTTATATAATGTAAGAGAGTGATGGGTAAATATAGCACTGAAAGAATCTATAACCATTGTCTTTGGTGAGAGTAATAATTATTCAAAATAGTTAATAACAAAATAGAATAAATAAAATAGAATAATTAATAATATTAGATTAGATTAAATTAATGCTATAGTATTGAGAATATTGATAAATAAAATTAAAAATAAATAATTAGGTTAAAGTATTGGATACGATGAGATGAAGATGAGAAGGGAAAAGTAATATTAAACTAATAATAATGGAGGAAAGTAGAGGGAGAAGAGTAATAATAATAAAATAATAGGAGAGAGAAAAAAGATAATAATGAGGAGAAAGAATAAAGTATGAGGATATTTATGAGTAAAGTGAGGAAATAAAAAATTATATGCTTTTGTATAATATTAAGGTAGAGAAAGGTTGAATGAAGAAAAATATTATAAAAAAGAGAAGAAATTGTAAAAGATAAAACAAAGTTGAAGTTACAAAATTATTGTAAATTTATAATAAAGATTTGTAGTTAATGTTAAGAAAGAACTTAGGGAGAAAGGTGATATGATTAAAAAAAAGAGTTGGACGATTGATCGAGCAATAACAACAAAAACCACACACATTTAACAAAGCGTGTATTTTTAAGGACTGCTGTAAATGTTATGAGGGGCAAAATAACTCATGACATTTTACCCGTCAATCTCCACGGATTCCGACTGCTATTCCTCCATATTTTGCTATGCAGCCTGTTACGTGAAGTTGAATTGATATTAACATAAAAAAAAAAAAAATTGATTAAGAGGCCAGTCAGCCATATCATCGATTTTATTGTTATGTTTAGTTATAATTATTCAATAATAGATGAGTTGGTTTAGTTAATTTTGATTTTTAAATATTTTTATAATTAAAATAAAAAAATTTCATAATAATATAATAATACTAAGTATAATAATAATATAATAATATTAAACATGAAAAAATGAATGAAAAAATTAATCATAATTATTAAGTAAAAAATTGATGGACTTAGTTAACCTTCCAATTTCTCTATACTTAAAATGCCAAATCTATATGCCAAAGATAGACAATAATGCAACGATATAAGACATTATAGGATATTATTTATATATCTAAAAGATAGGGAGGCATAATTTCTCTAAATGCCAAAGATATACAATAGTACAACGCATAATTTCTCTAAATGCCAAAGATATACAATAGTACAACGGTACAAGATATCATAGGAATTTGTTTATATCTAAAAGATAGGTAGGAAAGGTTATATATGATTATTAGGTAGGAAAGGTCATATATGATTGTTAAGTGAAAGATCAGTTTATATTTAGTTAAATTTGGTTATGATTAAAAAATTAAAATAAGAAAGATAGATAAATAAGATCAAATACTATTTAATTGAAATATTAATTGATTTAATTTTATTTTTTTTAATTTTTTCTATTATTAAAATATAAAAAATAGATAAACAATAATGATTTAACTGAAATATTAATTGACTCAGTTAGTCTTTATCAAAATTTCTATATAACTAAAATAAGAGAGATAGATAATAGTGCAATATTATAGGATCTTTTATTTTATTATAAAAAAGTAAGCATCCTCATAAAAAAAATTCTCTATAATTAAAATAAGAGAGATAGATAATAGTGCAATAATATAAGATCTTTTATTTTATTATAAAAAGGTAAACAAAGTCAACTATGATCTTTTTTTATTATAAAAGGATAAGTAAGCAAAGTCAATCATAATATTTATTTTTATTATAAAAAAAAAAATAAGTAAAGTCAACCATTATTATTATTATTGAAAAAATTGATTAACTTAACTAACCTTGAGCAAATTTCACTATAATTAATTTAATAAAATAATAAAAATCGTATTCATTCATTATAATGAAGAGTATTAATAAAAATTGCATTGATTACAATGAAGAGTGTTAATAAAAGTTGCATTCATTACAATGAAGAGTATTTCTATGTCTAACATGATCTTATTTATGATGTTATAAAAATAAGAAGTGATTTCTCGATGATAAAGTTTATTTTGATTTTTATATTCCTAAAATATAAAATTTACAACTCTTTAACAATTAACATGTATATAAATAATATTATATATAAATAAATGAGATCATACAAAAGTATGGATGAAATGTGAATTTTGTTTTTAATTAGAACACATTTTTCGGTGAGAGGGTATCCTTTCAAAAATTCTAAAATATATATTTTTAAATTATTATTATACAAAAATTTACATTAAAATTAGATTATTAATTTGAAAATTTTGATTAAAATATGTAACTTAATTTTTTTTTTTGGAAAAGTGGAACATATTGGACTCTCTTATTCTTTTTGGCTTTTTTAATGTTAATATTTATTTTTCTTCATCTTAGATTTGACCTAATCTTAAGGCCATATACATGGATTCTACCCTCTCAGAGCTTTTCAACGATTGTGACCATGTCATCTTTGAATATAAAGTTACAACCTCCTCTTAGTGTGATACCGAACAATTTGGATTTTTAATTATTATTTTTAATTTATAAATTTAATTTTTTTGAGTGTGATACCGAACAATTTGGATTTTTAATTATTATTTCTATTATTATTTTTAATTTATAAATTTAATTATTTTTTCAAAAGCAGAAATAAGAGTTTTCTATTAGCATATATTGGGAACTACAATGGGAACTTCTTATAGTTGTCTATTTCTTTCAATGGAGCAATTTGGTTTTCTATTATTATTTCTAATTTATAAATTTAATTATTTTTTTAAAAAGACAATTTGGTCGTTTGACCAAATTAAATTGTAAAACTTTATTATTTTATGAAAGTAAGCACATGTGGAAAAATGGGCTTTATTGTTAAAGAGGTAGTTAGGAATCCAAAGGGGTTGGCCAAGTGAAAGCATATTGAGACAAGTTGTGGAGTTAACTTAACTTTAAAAAGAAACATTCTATATTTATATAAAATAAACATTCCATTATATAAACATTCCATATTTATAGGAAAATTTGTAAACATGTGTAAAGTTGAATATAACAGGTGGTTAGTGAGTAGGAGGCTCAAGACAAGTGTCACAAATCTTAAGAAAAATAAAACAAAGCATGCCAAGGAAATGGGATGCCATTCCAAGTGGGAAAATTTGATAGCGTGAAAAAGGCTACGTAAAAAATGACTTGAAACAAGAAAATTTGAAAGAGAATAGACACATCAACTCGAGCTCAAAATTTTGCCTGTGGCCACATAGGCAGCCCCTTGGATTCCAAACTCAGCTTGGGGATGACAGAGGTGACAGAGACTGTAGTCTAAGGTTGGGAAGAACAAGGTATTCAACGTGTGGTTTCCCCAAAGTTCTAGGCTTTATTCTTGTTATGAATATATTGATTTAAATCTTACTATGTTTTTATTGTGCGTTATTGTATGTTTTTATTGTGCGTTATTGTGGTTAAAATTGTAGCATAAATATATTGTAACAATATTAGTTTTGAGTAAATTATTAAAAGAGAAATCGATGCATTTCATGACTTCAGGTAGAGAAACCGTGGAAGAAAGTAATAACTATTATGATCCTAGATCTATAAATAGATTCATACTACCAACAATAAAACTATGAAACTTGTACGTAAAAACCTAGTAAATAAACCAGAGTTTTATTTGGGTAAGAAACTTGTATGGAGGATAACAAAGTTTCAATAGATACAATGAATATAACTTAAAGGAATCATCACAGGATTCATCGAAAATACAATTTATATAACTGGAAAGGAATCTGTACAGACTATGAATCAATACTGATTAACTAAGGATCAATATATAGCTGGGACAAATACAGATTCAAATAGGGTCCTACAAGGTACACTATGTATAGATATTTGAAAGAGGAATTATTACAAAACTAGACATAAGTAAATTGTGTATAATTTAAATAAAGGGAAACTTTGCAAATTAAAACAAGTATA
>JASDQU010100244.1:262396-276208 GCA_032191745.1 Picea mariana | reverse complement strand
ATATCATCTCAAGGTGGTAATTCCCTTAGTTACTAACAATCATACTTCTTGAACTCATGGGAGAAACCACAACTATCCTTTGTCAACTAACTCATTTATGCACCAAATATCAAACCTTGATGAAACTATTCTTTGTCAACTAACTCATTTATGCACCGAAGATCAAACCTTGATGAAACTAATGAAACATCATGATAATCCAATTTAAATAAAATCAAGGAATGGAATCAACTTGAATAAGTTCAAATGAGCATGCAAACAATATTGAATAACCAGGGAGAAAAAGTACTAAAATGGAGCGATCATAACTTTTGTGAGGGAAATGCAACAAAACAAGAAGTTTATATGACACAACGTTCCTATCATCGAAATCATAATCATTAAGCTATATGTGTGGATGTAATTTCACTAATGATTTTGTTTCGACAACATTACATAACCATTTAGGGGTTATAATCATAAGCATTCGGAGACCTGGGATGAAAGTATGATCTATATACAACACTCTTATAACATATAAATCCACACTTCTACTGGTAAGTAACCATTTGAAACTTACTTTGGATATTTTCCATCTTCACCCTTAGATGTTGTATACGGAAAACATGGAGGATTGAGGGAGGACCTCATAGGGGATGCATTAAAAGTAGAAAAATTTGTTAAAAAGATCAAGAAAATCCATTTGCAAGTATAGGAGACATTGAAGAAGTCACAAGAAAAGTAAAAGGATAGATATGACCAAAACATAACAGAGAGAACATTCAAAGTGGGAGATAGACTATGGTTAGACCTAAAAAAGGAAAAACTACAAGGTCCCGGTAAGAATACCAAGGATATATGGTATGGACCTTTTGAGATATTACCGAAGGTGGGAGATAATGCCTACAAACTCAATATACCCCTATACATGCACATTTACTTAGTAGTGAATGTGGAGAATATCAAACTCTACGAGCCTTCCATTCTGGATCAGGATGAGGAATA
The DNA here is from genome assembly GCA_032191745.1 of Picea mariana. Lineage (NCBI taxonomy): Eukaryota > Viridiplantae > Streptophyta > Pinopsida > Pinales > Pinaceae > Picea > Picea mariana. The sequence goes on along the minus strand of JASDQU010100244.1, from coordinate 275,224 downwards.
GGTCCTAGATTCCATAAAGGACTTAGCATAAGATGCTAAGGCAAAGTTGGAAGAGGACAAGATTTTGCAGAAGAGTTTCAGAACTACAAGATAGGGGCAACATGAACTTTCGAATATTGGGATGAAATGACAACTTCCATGAAAAGAAAAGTAGTACTCTAGGGAGAAGGTAGAGGAAACATTTCCTAACCTCATTTAGTAAAGATTTTGGGGACCAAAAGCCTCCTTAAATGGGAAGGTATGGTCTTGATTGGATAATTATATTATTTTTCATCTATCTTGATGCTTTCAGAGTGGAAAAATGAAGGAATTATCTTGTAGGGTTATTTTAATGGTAGGTCCCATTTTGGAAAATTGAGGTTTGAAACCTTCTGGATCCATCTTGAGGCATCAAATGACATTTTTTGGGCTTAAAGTTTTCCCACCAATATCTTGGACCATGAGACACTATTCTACACCTCGATAAATTTCCAATGGTACAAAAAATGTCTCAATTGAAGCTTGTATGCAAAATATATGCATCCCACAAGTTGACTTATCATGTTGACCACCATGGTATGAGAGGATGCCACGTCAACCCCCATTACTCATGCATATGGGGCTAGCCATGTGAGGAATTTCAAGAATATTCTAGAAGGTCCAAAACCTTATCATAATTGAGGGTTGATCAAATAAAAAACATAACCCTATATGGCTATCGAGCTATGTTAAATATTTTGCTGCTAAAAGGAGAAGGGGTTCCATTCTATGTTATTGTATTTTGTTTGATAGTAGAGAAAAACAACTGGGAGTGGGAAAATTAGAGAACATAACATAGAGGGTTAATGTTTTGTAGTAATCTAACAAACCACAGGTCTTAGGTGACTCCATAGACAGTGCCCTCTCCTTTGTACTTGCATTATTTCCATACTAGAGAAAAGAGAGCAAAGAAACGGCACCTTCTCTCTGGGTTTTTTCCCGTACGGGTTTCCAAGAGAAAAACTTTGTGTTATTTTGTGGATGGTGTGTGATTTTATTTTATTTTTCTCTATTTTTCTCATTTTGGATATTTCATGCATAAGCATAAAATCAATAACTAAAAATTATCAAATCTAAAGGAATTTAATCTTCATAGTGTAGATTTCAGTTTTATTTATCATATCTATTGTGATGAACTGTACCAGTGGAATATCAATGACAATTTAGAAATCATTGAGAAGGTTCATTTTGTGCTAATTCATATCTAAACTTATTCAATAAGATAGGATTTAGAAAAATTCTCCAAGATTAATAGAGTATTTAATCCCACACATAATCATTAAATATTTGTATGTGAAACAAAGGAAGCTATGGATTATCTTTATGATGATATTGAGAAAACTTGTACAATATTGGTGGATTGTGGAGAGATTTATACTGGATTATTAGTCATGTGTTTTATTTCCATTTTCTGTTGCATTACTGAGTACAATGAATTACATACTAAGTGGTTGAGAGGCCCACCTACATGCTGAAATAATAATCAGATTAGTTACCAAATCTATAACCATTTCATGAATTTAGCATGAAACACATAACATTATGAATGTAATATATGAATCCACATGTTCAATACTATTAGTGAAATAGAATATGTGAACATGAATAGAGAGAAATGACTTGATTTCCTTGGGTTTGCTCAATGTCTATTGTTTTCTCTTCAAAATTGACATTCAACAACTCATTTGTAATTAATCTTACTAATAAGCTCCCAATGTCATTAGAATTTACATCCATAACCTATGACTAATTGTTTTGTCTTTTTATAGTGCGAAGAATGGAGACAAATATAACAAAGGAAATGACATTACGATGAGTGTCAGAGCAAACAATAACAAAGAAAATGACATTATAGCAAGTTTTGGATTAAAAAATATAAAGTGCGTAAGGTAAATGCAATGTCAATTCCCATATTGATGACAATTAATAATCCTCATAACACATGAACTCAAGTGGGGGTTCACAAAGACAATGTGTCTAAACTTCTTTGGGAAGTTTTTATTAAGTGACACACAAAATAGTGCATACACCAATACAATGGGGGGCTATTTATCTATATGTGAGCTATGTGATATATTTAATGTTATGGAAGGGTACACCGTGTGATAGGAGCATATTTATCTAGATGTGAGCTATGTGCTGGATTTAATGTTTTGGAAGGGTACACCATGGAATGGTACACTGTATTAGGGAATAGATAAGTGCCAACTAAAATAGAGATGGTTTTTTTCCTTAGATGGAAAAGACAAGTATTGAGTGATGAACCAATTCTCATTGACCAAACAAAGCATTCAAAGTGAGAACATTGATGAGTTATTGAAAATATGACCATTTTTTTGACATTTTATGATAATTTTTGTCTTTATATATGACAGGTGATTGCAAAATTTTACATTTTTTCAAGGTTTTTTTTTAAATTTATAACACCCCAATTTTAACTCAGAGATCAATTTGTAATTAATTATGATTAGCAATGGTTATATCTCACCGTAGATATATTATTTCCATGCCATGGAATATGAACATTATAAATTTATTATTGTTTAATAAAATATGTTGCACAATTGACTAAAGGGTGGAGCATCGATACTGACCATGATACCATGTGAGGGATTAGTGAGAAGGCGTAGAGGGGATTCATTGTGCTAAGGATCCCAAGCCACCTTATTGAATTATTTTGGAAAATAACCATGTGTTCTCTTTCTCCTAATTTCAAAGCCATTAAATAAAAACATGGTTGGGTAGATCAGAAAGCACTCCCAATGTAAATGCATGGAGTAAGGACTAGTACATTCATGGGGATTCATGGAAAACCCCAACTACATGGAAGGAAATCAAGAACATTCTTGGAAATGAAGGAGGATGCACAAGTACATGTAGAATAAGAAAACATAAGGGCATGTGTAGTATGCAATGCATGCACAAAGGTAGAGCTTGTGTAGGAGAAGACAAAGCAGAAATGGGGAGCAAGAACCCATGAGAAAACGTGGAACAAAAAGGGGTTGTATGTGGAGAAATGTGGGAGAAGCCACAAGCGGAGAAGAAAGACAATAATTAGAGCAAGATAGTTTGTGTGGTTTTTTTGAAAACCAATCCCGAGTTTAGATGAGGGTCATGAGCTTGATTCTTGTTGGACTAAAACTGGTATTGGAAGGGGAGGGAGTTTAGGGACTGAGGAATACGTTTGGATTCTAAGGAATACCCTGATGGTATCATGGATTGGCACTGGGGTGTCTAATTTTAAAGAGGAAAAGTGCAACTGAGCCTATGGGTGAAAAGGCCTTCACCCTTAGTTAGTTTGGATGGCTACAGACCTTGGACATATAAGTGTTCATTATTCTCTATGTATTTGAATGTATTGAATAGTTTATACATGTTTTTGCATTCATGAGTTTGTATGAATGGATGGACAAACCGAATGAATGTTACTCTACAATTTTCCCTGTATCTTAAGTTCAATTTCATACCGATTATTTTTCTCTTGAATGCATACATAAATAACTTAAAAATCATGGTTTAAGTCCTTATGAATTGTCATGGATTATTTGTGTATGGAAATAGAATGAATGTAAGTTTCTATGATAATTATTGTATGATGGTCAATTTCCATATTAATATTATTTTATGGAACATATGCGTAAAGAATATAAGGGATGGTGTCAACAAACCTATGAATTGGCATGAATTGCCTAGGTGCAAGGTGTGAAAGTGAAAATTACAGACCATGACCTTTTTGGCATGAATTGTAGAGGAATCTGAGTCATGTGGATTCCCTATGCCTCTCAGAATACTTTTAATGGAATGGCGAGGCAGAAAATTGTAATTATGGATCATTTTGCAAGTTGTAGATCTAATAAAGATTGGGCAAGAGACCCTCTACAAGCTAAGGAGAACAAATTTGGATATAGATAACCTTGGCACGTGAATAGTTTAAGTGGAATCTCAACTAGGAGGAACCACGATATCTGGATTGTCGAAAATTTGGATTTTTCAACAAAGGGAATTTTGCAAAAGTTTTGGATCTCGGCTTACCTCGAAATTTAAGATCCAAAATTTGAGATGGAACCAAGACATGAGGAGTGGGGTTAACAAATGAAATATGTGCCAACAGAACTACGATATCTATATTTGTAGACATCTGGAGGTTTTGAATAATGGACTTTGTCAAAATTTCCAGATCTCAGATAGGAGACCTAGCATAGGAATGATGAGTCAGAGAACAACAACACAATATGCAGGAAGCAAACATATGCAAGTTCCACAAAGGGAGGCTTTTGTTAAAATACAAATCCAGATGTAGAAATTGTGACCAGTGAAACCCTAAGGGTTTGTGACATTGAGATGATGAAGAGCCCATGTGAGCATGACATGGAGCCCAAAAAGAGGGTTATGTGGCAAAGTTCAGGTGGTATATGTTGAATGATGGAACTAGGAGAGGGAACCATGAAAATTTTGGAAATACAAAAATATAGAGTTCCTTGTAAAGGGGTTTTATTAAAAGTGGTGGATCTTGGATGCCACATCAACATGATGTGTAAGATTCCACTTCAGTCGATACATCATCATACAGTTTCAAAAGTTCCATGTCATTGTGTTGAGTTAGCATGCCACATCAACGAGTTAGGTCATGTGCCATGTCAATAGCGACCATCAGTGGGGCCATAGTGGTAGGTTGAGGGGTAAGGCACCAGATGATGGAACTAGGAGGCAAAACCTAAAACATCCAAAAATATGGAAATCTGAGATATCTTGATAAGGGGAATTTTGTGAAATGTTGGATGTCGAATAGATGGATATGGAACTATGACATAGTGGAACTTAAACCCCTAAAGCACCAGGTGGATGTTAGGTGGGAAGATGCATCACGTTGACCTGGAAGCCACACAAGCAACTGAGACTGACGTGGAAGAGACAAATGGAAGTGATATATGGCACAGGACAGGTGTCCTCCCATGATGAAGTCATAACGATGAAGAAAGTTTAATATTCAAGAACCTTTAAGGTCATTATTAACCTGGACTGTTGGATTGAACAGATCTTAGTTGTCAGGTTTGTCGAGATCAAACGACCCTGTTAAAGTTTGTACATCTTTGAAACTCACTAGAAATTTGGACCATTCATTGGTGTGAGTCGTAGCCGTCCAATTTATAAGACATGCATGTTGTAGCTCGGAGGCATGAGGGTGCAGGGACGGGACCCACTCATCCCGTAATAAATAAACAAGTGACAAGTGACAGTTTGTCATTGGGTACACCTCAACAAGGGTAAGTGAATCAAATTTCATTGGGTGGGAACCAGTATAGCTGGGACCTATATAAGCAGTGGAAGGCTAATCCAAAAATCAAGTGATTCAAGTTTATTTAAAAAGGGGACTTTATGGGAAAGTTGGACCCTGGATAGATTAATATATAGAGGAATTGAGAATCCTGGATGGAGTGGAACCTTGCAGTTGAAAGGAGACATTGAGATAGCAGGTGTCTAGGAATTTTATAAATGAATGTATTGGGAAAGTCAGATCCCTATGTCAAAACATGAAGCAACCGAGTCTTTAACAGTGTGGATAGAAGAGCCACGTAGGCTAACACTTGTATGAGAAGGTCCATGTGGATTTCACGTGGTAGGATGACTTACAATGTGGATTGATGGTTAGAAAATTTCCATAAAACATAACTTCCTGCCTCGAGATCATATTTGCACATATTTATAGTTCTTGGAAAGCTCTTGAGGAGAAGAATTGGCTTATGAGCTCATAATTAAGAAAAAAAGTTACATTATGGAAAAGTAATTTAGAGGAAGAGAGAAGGCATTTGTACACCCCACCAACGTAAGGATGATGAGGAAGTTAGGTGTGTTACAAAATTACATTTTTAAAAAAAGTTTGAACCTCTTGAAAAAAACTAAGTTAAATTTTATCACTAACTCTAATCAAGTTGGAATTCAAAAACATTGTATTTTTTTCTGAGAATGTAGGTTTCCACACTTCGTCATAATGTTGTGAAAAACTTGTGAATAAGAATTGTGTAGAGTTTTTTTTAAAATCATCAAAGGACAAAAGAAAGTCGACATAATGTAAGAAAGTGATGGGATAAATACAACACTGAAAGAATCTATAACCATTGAAAGAATCTATAACCATTGTCTTTAGTGAGAGTAATAATTATTCAAAATAGTTAATAATAAAATAGAATAAATAAAATAGAATAATTAATAATATTAGATTAGATTAAATTAATGCTATAGTATTGAGAGTATTGATAAATAAAATTAAAAATAAATAATTAGGTTAAAGTATTGGATATGATGAGATGAAGATGAAAAGGGAAAAGTAATATTAAACTAATAATAATGGAGGAAACTAAAAGGAGAAGAGTAATAATAATAAAATAATAGAAGAGAGAGAAAAAGGATAATAATGAGGAGAAAGAATAAAGTATGAGGATATTTATGAGTAGAATGAGAAAATAAAAAAGTTGTATGCCTTAGTATAATATTAAGGTAGAGAAAGGATGAATGAAGAAAAATATTATAAAAGAGAGAAGAAATTGTAAAAGATAGAACAAAGTTGAAGTTAGAAAATTATTGTAAAAATATTAAATTTATAATAAAGATTTGTAGTTAATGTTAAGAAGGAAGTTAGGGAGAAAGGTGATATGATTAAAAAAAAAGAGTTGGACGATTGATCGAGCAATAACAACAAAAACCACACACATTTAACAAAGCGTGTATTTTTAAGGATTGCTGTAAATGTTATGAGTGGCAAAATAACTCATGACATTTTACCCGTCAGCCTCCACGGATTCCGACTGCTATTCCTCCATATTTTGCTATGCAGCCTGTTACGTGAAATTGAATTGATATTAATATTAAAAAAAAATAAAAATGATTAAGAGGCCAGTCAGCCATATCATCGATTTTATTGTCATGTTTAGTTATAATTATTCAATAATAGATGAGTTGGTTTAGTTAATTTTGAATTTTAAATATTTTTATAATTTAAATATTTTTTTTTATAATAATATAATAATACTAAGTATAATAATAATCAATAATATTAAACATGATAAAAATAATCATAATTATTAAGTAAAAAATTGATGGACTGAGTTAACCTTCCAATTTCTCTATACTTAAAATGCCAAATCAATCTATATGCCAAAGATAGACAATAATGCAACGATATAAGACATTATAGGATATTATTTATATATCTAAAAGATAGGGAGGCATAATTTCTCTAAATGCCAAAGATATACAATAGTACAACGGCACAAGATATCATAGGGATTTGTTTATATCTAAAAGATAGGTAGGAAAGGTTATATATGATTATTAATTAGGAAAGGTCATATATGACTATTAAGTGAAAGATCAGTTTATATTTAGTTAAATTTGATTATGATTAAATAATTAAAATAAGAAAGATAAATAAATAAGATCAAATATTATTTAATTGAAAGATTAAATATTATTTAATTGAAAGATTAATTGATTTAATTTTTTTTTTTTTCAAATTTTTATATAATTAAAATATGAAAAATAGATTGACAATAATGATTTAACTGAAATATTAATGAAATATTAATTGATTCAGTTCATCTTCATCAAAATTTCTCTATAACTAAAATAAGAGAGATAGATAATAGTGCAATCATATAAGATATTATATGATCTTTTATTTTATTATAAAAAAGTAAGCATCTTTATAAAAAAAAATCTCTATAACAAAAATAAGAGAGATAGATAATAGTGCAATAATATAAGATATTTTATTTTATTATAAAAAGGTAAGCAAAGTCAACTATGATCTTTTTTTATTATAAAAAGATCTTTTATTTTATTATAAAAAGGCAAGCAAAGTCAACTATGATCTTTTTTTATTATAAAAAGATAAATAAGCAAAGTCAACCATAATCTTTATTTTTATTATAAAAAAATTAAATAAGTAAAATCAACCATTATTATTATTATTGAAAGATTGATTAACTTAATTAACTTTGAGCAAATTTCACTATAATTAATTTAATAAATATAATAAAAATCGTATTCATTCATTATAATGAAGAGTATTTCTATGTCTAACATGATCTTATTTATGATGTTATAAAAATAAGAAGTGATTTCTCGATGATAAAGTTTATTTTAATTTTTATATTCTTAAAATATAAAATTTAAGACTCTTTAACAATTAACATGTATATAAATAATATTATATAAAAATAAATGAGATCATACAAAAGTATGGATGAAATGTGAATTTTGTTTTTAATTAGAACACATTTTTCTGTGAGAGAGTATCTTTTAAAAAATTCTAAAATATATATTTTTTTAAATTATTATTATACAAAAATTTACATTAAAATTAGATTATTAATTTGAAAATTTTGATTAAAATATTTAACTTAATTTTTTTTGAAAAGTGTAACATATTTTTGAAAAGTGTAACATATTGGACTCTCTTATTCTTTCTTTGGCTTTTTTAATGTTAATATTTATTTTTCTTCATCTTAGATTTGACCTAATCTTAAGGCCATACATGGATTCTACACTCTCAGAGCTTTTCAACGATTGTGACCATGTCATATTTGATTATAAAGTTACAACCTCCTCTTAGTGTGATAAGAGGAACTTGGATTTTTAATTATTATTTTTATTATTGTTTTTAATTTATAAATTTAATTATTTTTTCAAAAAAGCAATTTGGTGGTTTGACCAAAATTAAATTGTCAAACTTTATTATTTTATGAAAGTAAGCACATGTGGAAAAATGGGCACATGTTAAAGCAATTGTTAAAGAGGGAGTTAGGAATCCAAAGGGGTTGGCCAAGTGGAAGCATATTGAGACAAGTTGTGGAGTTAACTTAACTTCAAAAATAAACATTCCATATTTATATAAAATAAACATTCCATAATTATAGGAAAATTTGTAAACATGTGTAAAGTTGAATATGATAGGTGGTTAGTGAGTAGGAGGCTTCAAGACAAGTGTCTTGAGTCAAGTGTGACAAGTCTTAGGAAAACAAAGCATGCCAAGGAAATGGGACGCCATTCCAGTGGGAAAATTTGATAGCGTGAGAAAGGCTACGTAAAAACTGACTTGAAACAACAAAATTTGAAAGAGAATAAACACATCAACTCGAGTTCAAAATTCTACATGTGGCCACATAGGCAGGCCCTTGGATTCCAAACTCAGCTTGGAGATGAGGTGACAGAGATTGTAGTCTAAGGTTGGGAGGAACAAGGTATTCAACGTGTGGTTTCTCCAAAGTTCCAGGGTTTATTCTTGTTATGAATAGAGGCTTTATTCTTGTTATGAATAAATTGATTTAAATCTTACTATGTTTTTATTGTGCGTTATTGTGGTTAAAATTGTAGCATAAATATATTGTAACAATATTAGTTTTGAGTGAATTATTAAAAAAGAAATCGATGCATTTCATGACTTCAGGTAGAGAAACCGTGGAAGAAAGTAATAACTATTATGATCCTAGATCTATAAATAGATTCATACTACCAATAATAAAACTATGAAACTCGGACTTAAAAACCTAGTAAATAAACCAGAGTTTTATTTGGGTAAGAAACTTGTATGGAGGATAACAAAGTTTCAATAGATACAATGAATATAACTAAAAGAAATCATCACAGGATTCATCGAAAATACAATTTATATAACTGGAAAGGAATCTGTACAGACTATGAATGAATACTGATTAACTAAGGATCAATATATAGCTGGGACAAATACAGATTCAAATAGGGTCCTACAAGGTACACTATGTATACATATTCGAAAGAGGAATTATTACAAAACTAGACATAAGTAAATTGTGTATAATTTAAATAAAGGGAAACTTTGCAAATTAAAACAAGTATAGCAAGATATGAGAAGTGCTTATATATCTAATAGGAAACTGTTAACAAAATACTATGTATCGATTGTGTAATTAACGACTGTATATATTTGAAGAAGTCGTAAAACATAGTTACAAAACTTCGTAAACAACACTCCGAAGCCACAAGAATTTTAAGTTTAATTACATTCAAAAGTATTCAGTCGACTAGTTCGAAAATATGTAAGAGCATACACATTACATCTAGTAATATCAGTTTTTAAACCTAAGAAGTTATTTAAACCCAAATACCTTTTTCTACAAGGATATTTTCAGAGATCCATGGTAATCACCATCTGGGCACCTACCTAATGAACAAAGAAAACTAGTTAGCATGCTACACAAGTTTCTTTTATAATGAAATGAAAATTACATACATAAATAGAAATGAACTTACCATGGTTGAGCAGAGTGTTGATACATCTCCCTCCGTCGCCGATGAAACACACCTGAATAATCAGATTCGTCAGATAACTAATGGGTACCTATCGGAACATCAAAAGGGCCCATCATTAGATAATATCCAAGGGTAAATATCAGATGTAAATTTACATCATGTAAACTAAAAGAACTATTAAGCTTTGTGCGATTACCACCTATATGTATAATTAGCATAACAGCTAAATAGCTGCTGGTGAATGTCAAAAGACTAATAAGATGAAACGAATCCTTAAAAGAATATATTAAATTTTATTATTGATTAACAAATAAATGGTTGGGTTTCATTTATCTGGTGTTAATATTTTAATTTCTGTTAATCACTTAAGTGGCAATCAGTTAGCTATCAAAGTATTTTTTAAATATTATTAGGTAAATGTAAAAAAGTAAACACATAAACTGATGTCTTTATAATAGCTAGAAATTTAATGATTGAAATCACAGCCATTTATTTTATGTGACTACTAAGAATATTCCAACCATGTTTAATCCTATCCATAGAAAACTTATTAAACACTAAACCCCTATTAAATCTGCCCATTGTCAATAGGTGTACGCCTTTCGGCGTAATGATAACAAAATTACTCAACTATACTAAGATGAATAAAACGAATGAAAAGTATTAACTGTCGACTATAAACAAGAGTGACAAAAAAAAATGAAACTAAAACCCTACACAAATCCTATAACAGAAAACCCCCTTGAAACAAATATGGAAGCAAAATTACTGCTACCATATATACAACTTTTATATATATATATATATATATATATATATATAATATGCTTATAAGAGATATAGTTGACGAAACAACGGTCGACTTCGACTACAAACCAGACATTCTGAAGGATGACCAAATTTTATTAACTACCAATAGCTGTTACAGGAAAACCCGAGTGAGGATGACCAAATTTTATTAACTACCAATAGCTGTTACAGGAAAACCCGAGTGAGTAAGGAAAGTTCTTACCAATTAAGGAGCCGACTCCAAAATCATTGAAAAGACCAACCACAAGCCTGGGGAAGTTACGAATATCCAAAGTTTTAACAAATAAATTCCACAAAAAACCAAATGGAGAATGGGTAATCAAACTTATACACTATTTGAAAAATTGCAAAACTCTCACGATGAAACACAGAGTCAAAGGAAAGAAAGTGCAGAAATGAGCTAAGTGTGGGAAGGGTCAGATGACTAAAGGTTCCAACAAGAAACCCTATTTCCTGGAGGCATAAAAAATTAACACGTTTGCCACTTTAGGACAATTGTCGATTAAAACTTCGTCGAGATGGTAAAATTACATGTGGCACATGCAGAGCAGCTGCATGATAAATTCTCCACATGACACACTAGTTAACATAGAAAAGTTGGCGAGATTTTAAATTAACCCAAGTACCATAATATAGGTTTAAACCTTGTCAAAACCCCAAATAAAAGTTTAAGTATGAGTTGTCTTATCGAAGGATGACTGTAGTGTGTGTGGCAGACTTACAATGCCAATTTCAAATAAATTGAATTAATATATGTTGTAATTAACATATATATGAATTTCAATTATATATTTATGTAAACTACCCTAAAATAATAAGAATATAATATGGAACGAGTCAAGGAGTATAGGAAAATAATACAAACGTATTTTTAGTAAACCATAGTTATAAGGGTAAGGATATAATAAACAATAGAACCAACATACAACCTTATGCATGGTATGGAACATGACCGCATGAGGAAACAAATATATTTATAGAGATCGCAACTTAGAAAAAATAAATATTATAGGTTATCAAATTCCTGGTCTTAATGAATAAGACATACACAAAATTATGTAAAAACAACATATAAGGGAGAACCATGTGGTTGACTATAGAGCAGTTCCATTATTACATTATAAGATTTTTTTGAAAGCTATGAGAGATGTTCTTTCTGTGTAAGTATGTTCACTATGGACTTCATGATGAAAACAATACGAGTGAAAGGGTAATAAGATTTTCGTATAATAAAGAAAAAAAATGAAAGTCATATGATAGGAATAAAATTATATTTGACGATAATGATGACGGAGAATCAATATCATATATTATGGTTGTTTATATATTCAGACAATTATGAAGAAGAATTTATTAATGCTTTAGATGAACTAAGAAAAGAAAGAGAAGAAAACAAGTCACTCAAGAAAGAATTGATGAAACAAAAGGAAAGTGTTCACGTTTTTTAAGAATCCCAACAGGTCATCAAGAACTTAAGAACTCAGCTAGGAGAAGCCAGAAAGATCGAAGAAAATATTAAAGATCAAAAGCAGTAATTGGAAGCCAACACGACAACACAGAAGGAAGAAGCATAAATGAGAGAAATATATTGATGGATCATCTTAAGGAACGAACTAATGATCTAAACCAGATTGAGCCGGAGTTTTGTCAAGAAGAGAAAGGACTTAAAGAAGAAATAATCACATTAAAAATCCATCTTGAAGAAGTGAAAAG
>JASDQU010100244.1:251347-262208 GCA_032191745.1 Picea mariana | reverse complement strand
AAGAAGAAAGAAGAAAATAGAAATAGTTATGCACAAGTACTCAAAGGAAGGAATCATGGTCAACCAAAATCTAAGAAAACTATTAAAGATACATCTTCAAGAATACCATCTATGTTCAAACGACAAAGAAGCTTCAATCATAATCATGATCAGTGAAGGAAAAAATTCAAAAGGAATACACCAAAAACAAGATCATTCACTCCCAGGTATGCAAATTTATTTTATGGTCATTGTTTTTATTGTACTAATTTTGGACATAAGGTTGCAGGTTGCAGGGATTATTAAAATGTTCAAGAAAGAAATGATTATGTGGCCCCACGTAACCTTGAATGTTACAAATGTCATAACTATAGACACATAACTAGTGATTGCAGAAGCATGATCGATACTTCCATGAAAGGGAACACATATATCAAATATAAAAAAGTATGGATAAGAAAACATGAAGAACAGGTGAACAAAGACCAGGTCCGAGATATCGCAAGATTGGCAATAAAACGAGATGAAGAAAATTCTACAGAGAAAAAGAAAGATGTCAGATACATAAAGGTTTGGAAAATAACCAAAAGAAAAGAAGGACAGACAAATAAGGAACAAGTTCAAGATATTGTACTTTCAGGCATTGTAGTGAAAGATGAATCCACAGACAGAAAGAAAGAATTTAGAGCTCAAAGAGATGATGAATCTACCAATGAAGATGATGATGAATACACATCATAGAAGAAATTGTTATGAGCCATTTGGCTTAGAGACTCCCATGTAACATGAATATTAGACAGGGTTGGAAACCCTAGTGCTCTGATGAAACTACTCTGCACACAAGGCTTCATGAACGGATTGAGATGTCGTGCAATCTACCACCTGCTACGATCTAGCATAGACAGATCCTGGGTCTGATCCGTCAAAATGAATCCGTAAGAGGGGGGGAACCCCCCTCATACAACAATGTTACGACCAATGATAGATCTGGAACAAGAGAAAAACCACCACCGTTCGAGCCGCCACTGTAGCTGCACGATCAGCTCCTTGCTAGGGATCAAGGACTCAGGAAGGAAATGGATGTGGAAGTCAGCACATCCCATCCAAAAGCACCTTGTGGGTGGGAACTTGGCAGGTGCATTCCACAAACGGAAAAACCACCGAGATATCTCATAAGTTCAACAAGAGTGGGTGAACACACACAGTTCATGAGAGAGCATGCCCTTATTGGTAAGTTTCTAGGGCTGTGGCCATCTAAACGTGATCTAAACCACTGGATAAAAAACCGGTGGAACCCTAAAGGGGACTATGAGGTTCATCTTAGCTCTAATGTTTTTTTGACAATCTTCTTGTAAAAACCATAAGATAGGGGCCAAATCTTTGAGAATGAGCCATACTTCTACAATTCGGAAGGGTTATTCTTGCACTTCTGGATGGACAGATTCATCCCAGACAAGGGGGACTTCACAATGGCTCCAGTCTGGATCCGATTATAATCCTTTCCGTAAGAGTTATGGCTAGAGGTAATCCTTATGGGAACAGGGAACACAGTGGGTCACTATGTCAAAACATCAGAAGCAACAAAGAAAAGGAAATACACTTCGTATGCCTGAATCTGTGTATACATGAACATCTCTAAGACTCTATTGGGATCGGTAACTCTGGAATATTAAGATGAGGACTGGCAACAAATGTTGGACTATGAACATATCCCTTTCTGCTACAGAAAATTCCATGAACACGACCACCTCTTAAAAGACTGTCCTCTGAATATCCAAACTTCCAAGGCCAGTGATATCAAATAGAAAGACAGCTTCACCACTATCACAAGTAAGAAAAAAAACCCTCCAAGAAAGCAGAATCCAGACCCCAAACCCAAGATCTCAACAAAAAACTCCTATGAGATTCTGAATCAGCTACCGGAATACGAAGAAATCCAAGATCCGCACAAACTGTAACAACAGGGAAAATGAAAGAACCAAGCCCCTTCCTCCTCCGGCCCAAATCATGAAATCAACTCAGAAGAGAAGGGAGGCATAGATGGAGACACCTTGATACAACTAGATGATCGAGACCTCGCAGGTATTGACCTAGAAAGAATTGAGGAAGCCCTCAATTAAAAGGATCTGCATGCCCTCCCTAAAGAGAAACTCCAAAAGGTACATAAGGTCTTTCTTGATTCCATCGCAGGATCCACAACATGCCTAGGTATAGTCACAAATCCAAGCTCAAATTCAAAGAGGATACCATGAGAGAACAAAATAAGGGGATGAAAATCAACACATCAACTCATCAAGGAGGCAAACAATCTCATTCTCAATTCAGGGTAGATTCAAAATCTTTCGGAGGGATACCTCCACCCAAAACCACCCTCATTATGTTGAAGATCATCACCTGGAACATTAGAGGACTTAATGGTCAATCTAAACAAAGGATCCTCCGAGACTGCATCAAAGCAAAAAATACAGATATCCTAATGTTACAAGAGACAAAATGTGTTGGGACAGAGGCAGAAACCATCTTCCAATGCGTTTGGAGGGGTTGTGATTTTGTACTTACAGATTCCACAGGGGCTTTAGGGGGTCTGGCCATACTATGGAACCCTTTCCACATCACTCTCAGCAGACCTTTTTCCACTATAGGCACAATAACTTCCCACTTCGAGGTCACAGGTTCGACTCGGGAGGGGGCTATTACAAATGTCTATGGACCCCAAAGCTAGCAAGAAAATACAAACTCTTAGAGAAGCTAACCCACATCAAAACATTGTTGACCACGCCCAACTGGATCCTAGGCAGTGACTTCAATATGATCTTGTCACTGGAAGAAAAAATAGGAGGGAACAAAAGACTTGAGTAGGACAGTGGTAATTTCAAAACCCTCATTGATCAAATAGGGCTAGAAGACATTGAAAATAACAATGGCACCTTCACCTGGTCCAACCATAGGTTAGGGCACCAGCACATTTCTTGTCATCTGGACCATTTCCTTGTGGCTGAAGAATTAATCGAAGTAAACCCAAATATGGAAAGTCTTATTCTCCCAAAAGCAGGGTCTGACCACTGGCCAGTAGCCTTCTACCTAGAAACCGAGGAAACACCCAAATACAAACCCTTTCGGTTCGAGAAATTCTGGCTTTCACACCCTGACTTTCATCAGCTTGCGAAATCCTGATGGGGTCAATCATAAATAGATCATGGTACATGCATGTACAAATTCCAGCAGCACCTCAAAAACTTCAAGCAATCGCTAAAGCATTGGAACAAACCTGCCTTTGGAAATATATTCCTAAGCATGCAGGACATAGAGAACAAACTAGCGAAGATACAAAAAACTTTCATTTCAGGAACCTGAACTGTTGATCTAATGAAAGAGGATGAGAAGCTTCAGGCACAACTAGAGGAAAGGAGAAAGCAAGAGGAAATTTTATGGAGGCAGAAATCCAGGGTATAATGGCTCAAAGAGGGGGGAAAGAACACAGAGTTCTTCCATAGAGCTATGGTGCATCGTTGGTAAATAAACAAAATTAGTCATCTGGAGGATGCCCAAGGAAACCCAATAAGGGAACACACCCAAATAGAACTAGAGCTCAACAACTACTATAGAGACCTCCTAACAAAAACCAGGGAGGATAGAATTGCAACAATCAGGCGCGTAACCACTCACATACCCTCTCTAGTGACTCCTGAACAAAATACAACATTAATGAGACCTATCACTAAAAAAGAAGTGGACTAGGTAGTAAAAGAAATGCCCTCAAGAAAGGCCCCAGGCCTGGATGGATTCACCACTGATTTCTTCCACCACGGCTAGGAATTAATTAGGGAAGAGGTTGGCAAGTAGTGGAGGAATCTAGAACTTCAGGCCAAGTCCTCTCTACTCTCAATTCTACCTTTCTCACCCTTATTTCGAAAGAGGAGCAGGTCACTAACCCAAAATAGTTCAGACCAACTGCTCTCTGCAATGTTATTTATAAAATCATTACAAACATGATTTCAAAATGCCTTAAGCCAATTCTTCTCTTTGTCATTTCCAAGGAACAAGCATGTTACGTAGAAGGAAGAAAAATTATGGACAACGTCATACTGGATCATGAGGTCATCCAATCTCTCAAGACGACAAAAACACTAGGTATGCTCATCAAACAAGATCTTTCAAAATATTTTGACAAAGTCATCTGGCAGTACCTTCACTCCATTCTAGAATCATTTGGCTTCAATCAACAATGGGTAAATTGGATCTTAAACCTTACCTCTTCAACCTTCTTCTCCATTCTAGTCAATGGGGTTCCATTCCAACCATTCTCCCCATCCAAAGGCATCAGAAAAGGTGACCCCCTTTCGCCTTTTCTGTTTTTGGTCATGGCGGAAGGCCCGGGATGTTATATCAAGTCAACGGTCCTGGAAGGATCCCTCAAAGGCTTTCCCTTGCAAAATATCCAACCGACACCCTCACATAGTCAATTTTTTTATGACACCCTCCTCATGAACAACCCAACCACAAGAGAGGCAAACAAACTCAATTCCATCCTTTCTATTTTATAGAGGCCTCAGGCATGACTCTCAACCTAGACAAATCCAAACTCTACTTCTTCAACACTCCGACAGCAATCCAAACTCATATCTCCAGACTCCTGGGAATACCCTAGAGCTCCCTTCCATCCAACTATCTAAGCATTCCCCTAACCAGCATGACAACAAGATCTGTTTCCTGGGACAACCTACTTCTTTCCATCTCCAACAGGCTGAGCAACTGGACCTTCAGACCCCTCAACATTACAGCCAGATAGGTCCTACTCATCTCTGTCCTACAAACCATGTCTACCCACCTTTTCACAGCCTTGGTAGCCCCCAAGCAGGTCATCAAAGAAATAAGGAACCTTCAACACAACTTCCTTTGGCATGGGCACCAACCAAAAAAGAAATGGGCACTAGTAGAATGGGACAAGATCTGCACACCCAAAAGTATGGGAGGGTTGGGACTTCGTTATCCAGGGAAACTCAACCAAGTTATGGGAGCCAAAATGTGGTGGAGATCATTAAAGACACCAAATGCTTTGTGGGTGCAAATCTGGAAGTAGAAGTATGCTCCTCTCAGACAAGAAAACCAACTTATCAGACACAATGACCAAATACAGGGATCCAACATTTGGAACACAGTCCGGAAAAACATAAACCTGGTGCAAAAATATGCCTTTTGGGAGATCCAAAATGGAGAAAGTGCTTTGTTCTGGTAGGACTCATGGAAACAACTCAAACCTTTAAGTGACCTAGAATAATTTAACCCCCTTAGACAAGCACTAAACCATGACATATTTCTAAAGGTGAAGGATCTTTGGAAACCCGTTGATCAAATATTATAGTGGCATCATTGGAAAACCTCCACTCAGGAGTTAATGGTCCCAGAATACTTAGACCTATAGGCCTGGAAACACTATGCAAGTCACCAGAAAATCACCAACCGAGAAGGACCAAACATTCTTAGATGGGGGCACTCCACCACTGGCAATTTCTCAGTCAAAGAGTCCTACTACCTACAGGGAAATTACCAGAATCATGATAGAGGGAACATATGGAACAAGGTCTGGAGTCCGGTACTTTGGCCCAAGGTGTCCACCTTTCTTTGGCTTATTGCACACAACCGTTTCCTAATTTGGGACAACCTTAGAAAAAGAGGCTTCATCGGAACCTCAATATGCACCTTATGTCAACAACAAGAGGAAAACAAGGATCATTTATTCAATAGGTGTCCCTTATGTCAGTGGATTTGGGATCAAGGAGCTCAAGCAATGTGCTAATCCAATCGAGATAGGAGCAACATCAGCGATACTCTTGAAAACTGGGACTCACTCACCTAAAACAATCCTCTGCTGGCATACAGTTGGCAACTCCTCCCAGAATTCATTCTCTAGAAGATTTGGAAAGAAAGAAACAAAAGAATCTTTCACTCCAAAGCCTCCACACCAGCCCTAACTTGGGAGAAAATTTTTCATCTCATCAAGGAAACTATTAGAAGAAAACCTTGGAAACCAGAGGACCTAAAATGTAACCCGAAGGATCAATTCAGACTCCATAGCTAGCAGCCTAACCTAACTAATAAAATTGTGTTAAATGCACCTAAGCGTCAACATAGCATCCCAACCACCGGGTCCCCTCCTCCAATAGATTTCATAAAGATCAACTTCGATGGTGCCTCCAAAGGGAACCTGGGACCTACGGGATATGGTGTCACTCTAAAAAATGCCAATGGCGTAATCCTCTGTCTGGTAGTAGGATACTTGGGGGAAACCACAAACAATGCGACAGAGCTCACGTGCCTCTTGCAAGGTTTCCAAACAACAATTGATAAAAAATGCCACAATCTCATCCTGGAGGGGAACTCACAAATTGTCATCTAGCTAATCACCAAAATCATCCATGGGGAAAGCCCAATGAAAATCTCACGCAGTTGGAGACTCTCAGGGATGCTAGGGGATTTCAGAGCCCTCCTTAGAAATAACCTCATCATTATCCCCTCTCATGTAAAAAGAGACACAAACAGGGTAGAAGATTGCCTGGCAAATGAAGGGGTAGCAAAGGAGACATAACACATCTACTGGGAGGCACACATCTTTGGAAACTCAGATATCTCAGAATGATGTCATGCTATTGCCAACAAGGATTTCCAATCCCTGGATGGGGTGACATGTAAAATAGGCTGGACACACGGTGATAAGCTGGGAAGGGCCATAAATATTGGCCACTGGCTCCCATCTCCTCATCATTAAGATGGGAGTGAAGAGGATGGAGGGCCAGAGCATCAAGAGAATAGCCTTAATGACCAAGTCTATCATGGTCACCTTCATTCTTATCAGCCGCTCGGATAGATACATAATGCATTTTGGGGTTGATCGACCGAAGTCTGAACCTTCAGAGGGATGGTGCAGAGATACTTACCCTTTTGGCATTCTGGTTATAGTCCTTCTTATCTACATGTCGAGGGAAAGAAGCCAACCTCGCAGAGGTGCTGCGTGGCATGCGTTTGACTCCCGCAGAAAGCAAGAACAGAAGTTTGAAATGGCGCTATCCATGGCATGCACACAGAGAGCCCAAAAAACCAAGAAGCCTTAGACACCTCCCATGGCATATGTGGAGGAGTTTGTTTCAGAAGAACCCATCCAGGTTCCTCCAGAACATCTCCTCTTCATTATTCTGGATAATTGGGATTCCCCAACCTGTTTTATGGATGAGGCCAAGCCTCAGGATATTGGAATGATGCACAGTCACAAGGGGACCCAGTATGGGAACCTACCACTTACTACGTCAAGGAAGAACTCCCGGGCAATACAGAAAAAAAAGTGAATTCAGTAGTTGGTGAATTTTCAGAGGAAGAGGTTCAGCAGGAAGAGCAGCGAGGATAGCAAGGCAGCTACGTGAATGAAGAAACAAAGGGTAGCGGAGTCCAGAAGCCAATTCCCCTCTCCTTCGCTCCAAGAGAATGGCATGACCAACCTCCACTCCTCCACCTAGAGCATTTGGAACTGATCCTTGAAATGTGCAGCATGGTGGATGACCAAATCCATAGAGCCCTCTAAATCAATCAATGCCTCGACATGATGTATGATGCCTATTCCAACACATCACCAGGATGACAATGCCCTACGTGTGCACAACCCTTCGTGCTTCCAACCAGATTGGGAAAGAATGACGAAGATGATGAAGTCATCAGGTAAATTCTATAGTGAATGTTCATAGTTAGAAGTTTTCTTTTGTTCAGAACTAGAGCTCTAGCTCAGTTATACTATCATTATGCTGGCAGAAGTAAGCTTTGGAAAAATTTCAAACTAATGGTGGCCATACGTCCTGGTTATCTTCGGGCAGGACAGATGGAAGCCGAGTTTCTTTTTTTGTGTGAAAACAAGTGGCATGGGAGGCCAGCTATCCCGGTTTCCTTTTTTGGTGGGACAACTGACACTCCAAAAGAATCTGTAAGCCTGAACTTTTAATATAACAGGATCCTCCCCTTTTTTACTTAAAAAAAAAAAACAAGAATATTAGACAGGTGGAGTCTATGTGATAGTTGTGATAGACCAAAGAACCATCCTTTGATTAGTGTGCAGATTTTGAGTAGACAGATCTATAGTAGTCAGTTAGCAGAAGTACATTTTGATAGTTGTAGTAGTAAAGACCTCGTGATAGTATTGTAATAAATGGGTCAACATTATGGACAATTGTGTAGTATATTCTTGGACAGTATGGACAGAGATGGACTTGTAAAAACACTTATCAAGTATGGACATATATATGACACTAGATGAGAGCATGGATTCATAGATTGGTTTAGAGAGTGGCTTAGAGACAAAGAAACATTATGGATGTTAATTACACAGGAAATGGCTCGAACAATGCTAATGGATTCCAAATTGACAGATATATTTTGGACACATGCAGTGCATACAACAGTTCACATTCAAAACAAAGTAATGCTCAGAAACAATAATGACAAAATTCTCTACGAGCTATGGAAAGGAATACCAACAAATGTGAAGCACTTCAAAATATTTGGAATTAAATGCTACATCAAAAGAGAAGATGGAAGAATGGTAAAGTTTGACTCTCATGTGGATAAAAGAGTACATTTTGGTTACTCAAGTACAAGGAAAGCATACAAGTGTTACAATATGAGATTGAACAAAGTTGTGGAAAGAATCAATGTAACAATTGATGAAACAGGTAGACGAGAATCAAAGGAAGAAGAAAATGAATCAGTGGAACAACTTTATGAAGAAGAAGCAAAATATGAAGAAGAAATAGAAGAGTAATATGGAGAATATCAGACAGAAGTAGAAGATCAAGTTCAACAAGTGCCTCCAAAGACACCTAGCAAACAAGTACAAAAGAATCATCCTTCAGATCTGATTATTAGAAACAAGGATGCAGGAGTTGAGACTAGAAGAAGAATATGTTCACCAAAACAAATTCACCTAGCACTCTTATCTATGATTGAACCAAACGGTTTTGAAGAGGCCAACAAGGATGAATTATGGAATAAGGCCATGGATGGAGAATTGAATCAAATAGAGAAGAATGAGACTTGGGAATTGGTTCTAATACCAAAGAATAAGAATGTGATTGGCACAAACTGGGTTTTCATAAATAAATTGAATGAATATGGACATGTTACAAGGAACAAATCTACATTGGTATGTAAAGGGTACACACAGGTTGAAGGAAACAACTTTGAAGAGACATTTTCCCCAGTTTCTACAATGGAAGAAATCTGATTGGTTTTATCTTATGCATGCTCCAAGAATATTAAAGTGTGTCATATGGACATGAAATCATCTTTTATGAATGGGGAACTTGAATAAGAAGTCTACATCGAACAACCAAAATGATTTCGGTTATCACAAAACACATATTACGTGTGCAAATTGAGGAAGACCTTGTATGGTCTAAAACAGGATTCTAGAGCATGATACTCTAGACTAGATAAATATGTACAGCAGGAAGGGTTCAAAAAAGGAAGTTCATACAACAACCTCTACATCAAGATACATCAAAGAAACCAAAGAATTTTTATTTCTCAAACTAACTATATCATAGAAATGCTAAAGAGATTTGAAATGGAAGATTGCAAACCAATTACCACTCCTATGAAAACTAGTTGCAAGTTAAGAAACAATGATGATTCAAAGTATAAAGAACATAGGAAATATAGGTCAATTATTGATAGCTTACTATATGTGACAACATCTAGACCAGATGTAATGAAGACAGTTGGACAGATGGCATGATTTCAAGCAACACCAAAGGAATCACATGTAATAGCAGTGAAAATGATTTTCATATATCTCAAAGGAAAATAAGAGTTTGGATTATGGTATCCAAAAGGAAAGGATCTATCACTTATTTCCTACACAGATGCAAATTAATTAGGTTGCATTGATGATCGACGAAGCACTAGTCGAGCAACATTCTACTTGAGTGAGTGTTTAGTATCTTGGATAATCAAGAAACAATCATCAGTATCTTTATCTATAGTTAAAGCAGAGTATATTGCAGTAGCAGGATGTTGTACTTAGGGTATATGGATGAAACAAACTTTGATAGATATACAGGTTGATTATGATGAGCCCATTCCAATCTATTGTGATAATACTAGTGCCATCAATATCTCAAAGAACCCAGTGATGCACTCCAAGACGAAGCACATTCCAATAAAGTATCACCTTCTATGGGAATAGGTTGTAGAGAATAACATCAAAGTTGAATATGTGGGCACAAAAGAAAAAGTGGTAGACATATTTACAAAACCACTTCCAAGGGAATCCTTTGAGTATCTTTGCCAGAGACTCAGAGTAATTTCTACTCCAAAATGAAATCTTTTGAATCATTATATTATATGTCTTAGATTTACATGAGGAAGAACCATAAAGAGGACAATTCAGGTTGGGATATCGGTTTTAGGAACATTTCATTCAAGAGGAGCAGCCCTGGATGGAAAGATACATTTTCCATTGATGACAAAGGGGGAGAGATTTATCAGATGCAAAGGTAAATGCTTGGAGAAAGAGCACAGAGGCATGGTTCCAGGGGGAGCGATGGTCAGAGGTGGAGCATGTGTGATATGACTTCAGTATTGCATTAGAGTGTTTCCATAAATGCCAAAGAGGGATATTGTTGATTATTTGGGTTGGTTGTCGTTGATGTCAACCCTTGAAGAAATTTTGGTAGCAAAAAGGTTTTGGTAATGGACCCAAGTTTGTTGGATGTATAATGGTATGAGTTTTAATATATTTGGAGGTAAGACTACTATGTATGGATAATACATGTCATGCCATTTCTGGTGGTATGTGGAACGTCACATAAATCCTCACGTTTAGAGAGTTATGGCCATGTGA
>JASDQU010100244.1:203219-221364 GCA_032191745.1 Picea mariana | reverse complement strand
ATACCAAATTTTGGAATACTGATAGGGGGGGGGGGTGAATCAATATTACCCTTTTTCAAAAATTAGCAGTTACTTTTATAGTTTGTTAATTACCACAACAAATCAACAATGGACTTGTTTGTAAAATCAATTATGTAAATATAATTAATAGGAATTACAAGGATTTATGAATAACAATGAAGGACACCAATCCTTTTCAGGGCTCCAAACCTAGGAAGAACCAACTCTCTTATTTTTTAGGGCTCCAAACCTAGGAAAAACCAACTCCCTTGTCTTTAGGGAACCAAGCCTAAGAAGTACTAACTACCTTAAATTACACTTACTTAGTAAAGGATATGAATCCTTTCGTTCTCATCCCTTCCACCCTCACTTCATAAGAATCATTAGTTCTCCATCTTGGACTCTACTTTTGTTTTGATCTTCTGATATGGACTTCAGAGATGAATTATTCTCACCATTCTTTCTCATTTATATAATCTTCCAACTGGTGTGAGCTATTAAGCATTATGTCCCTTTGTTTGGACCATCCCACCTCTTCATTTTAAATTAACAATAATCTCTATTATTATTCAAACATTATCGTGAAGGATTTTAATTTAGTGAGAGTGATTTTCATAAATCATTCAAAGATATGGATTGATTTCTTTTAACTCAATTCTAGATCTTTGAAAATATTGCATAAATCGAATTTTGCGGAGGCGCTTCTTTCAAACCATTTACATGTGACCATATGTGAAAAACCACAGGCTTATTAATTTAAGTGATGTTCTGAGCACCTCATGACTTATGTGTTCGTAACCCATGACCGGGGGCTGGAACCTGGTCCTCTGGACTTCGACCTTTGAACGAATTCTCTCAGAAGGATTGATCTTATGGGTGGCGTGATTTCTAGAACCAAATCAATGTTCTAGATCTAATCCTTACTTATCCTTCCACTGCTTAATCCAACGGCTATGACTTAATAAAAGGTTGAGGTGAACGATTCTCCTTTACTTCGAAACTTTGTTGTTTCAGGACTCGAACATTTGCAGTCTTCCAACTCTCTCGAACTGCATTTTTCTGAATTATGTATGCTATATCGGACAATCAATATTCAATATTTTGTTAGATGGATGATCCAGGCTTATCAAAGGCTTTCAAGTAAATCAACGATCAAGACTTGGTCTACACTTGAGTGGATGGTTCTCGTTCACTTCGGGAATTCAGGACTCTAGGGCTTTGGAGGTCCAGGTAATTCTTGGTCCAATTTCCACTGGAGTTTGTTAGTGCCGAAGTGGTCAACATGGGATTGATTACATCATATTTCCACTACATTTTGATCTAATGGTCATTTGAGAACTCGAAGGATATTAGATCAACAACAAACATTAACTTTGTCCTTCAACATTTTAGGAAGTTCGCTTTTTCCCACTTCCCAATTCTCCTACAGTGAGATTCCTCGAAGAATAAAACTCAAGTAACTTGACCTCATCTAATGGTCCTTATTTAACCCAAAAATCTTAATACAATCCAACAGTTTTCAATATTTCATCTATTCGGGATCTCAGGCCTTCAGCGTTTCTTATCCTATCCTTCACTTTATTTTGATCAGACGATCGATATTACTCCCAAAATGCTTCTCAGATTGACGACTAAGAATAACTTCGGCCTTCCGCGCTTCAGGAAGTTGTTGGTGGTAGAACCTTTGAAGGTTATACTCCCGGAGTGATGTTGCTTGGTGACATCACTTTTGATGTGGCACTAGCCGAGTGGCTACCACGTGTCACTTAGATTCATGACTTACGCATACCTAAAATTCCAACTACACCTTGACACTTGGAATAATCTAATTGTGGCATGTGTCATTGTCGATGTGGTCTCGCTGACGTAGGCTCTTAAGTGTGCATCACGTTTCTTACTCTGTGACTTCAGAGCTTCGGCCTTTGGGTATTCATTTATCCCTCCAGATTATTTACTTACCGAATAATTCATGAGGTTTTGGTGACTGCTTTTTGTCATTTGTTTAATACACCTTACGCTCCCCTTCAACTTTTCTTGATCTAACGGTTGAGAATGATCTCAGAGTAGATCAACGATCAAGGATGATTTTAGAGTAATAACTAGCATGATGTTTAAAACCATTGTCGAGTTCCATAATGGAAAATTCTTGTTGGTAGTGGAACTGATTCCAACTGTATATCTATTGGCAGGTGATGATCGATGGTTAGCATGGATTGTGGAACCTAAAATTGCATGATCATTAACTCAACCCTTTCATCCTGAAATGGATCTCCATCATTGATCTTCCCTTACTGAGATCCAATGATTAGGTTTTAATTGGATGTTGATCCAATGGTCCTCCTCTTTGTAACTCCCAGATGTGACGACCCTTCTTTGTCTCAAAATCTACATCAATGGACATGATTCTTCCTTGATTATTTTGTAGTTTTACTGTGGTGATTTCAATCCTGATTGTGTTTTTGCAATGCGCTTTCCCTTCTGATATTTTTTGGTTTTGTACTTGAATTATAACTGATCAAGATCATTGATCTATTGGGAATTTGATCTCGATAGTGTTTTTGCAATGCACTTTTCCTTTTGATATTGAATCTTTGCATACTGTTTGACATTTTCATTCTCTACTAATTGTTTAAAATAATTTCTGCATATACTTTTTTGAAATAAACTATGCATATTGTCATACTATTGACATCAATGACAATAACAAGCTATTGAGTCCAACAATTTCTGCATTCATCATATACTACAAGAAAAATGACTTCCTTCATGAGGATGTCGTGATGAAATATTTCAGCATGAGGTTGAAAGGGTCTGCATAGATTTGGTATGAAAACCTTGGCAAAGTAATGTTTTGGTTTTTTCCATATTTTTTGGAAGCATTTTGTTTAAGGTGGGATTATGATTTAGCAATTTGGTTGCTCCTAGTCCACGAAATAAGATATTTATATGTTGCACAGAGACTTATTGAGGATAGTCTTGGTCTTCCTATGGAGGATATTGAGATCAACAATAACAACAAAGATCACAATATTTATATGGAAGAGGTTCATCATTCTTCCCCCTCCCATGAGCTATTATCAAATGATCACTCAAGTTAATAGAATGACAACGAATGGGAGGCCTATTTGAAAATTATCGAATAAATGAATGAGGCAAGTATGGACAAGGAATGGAAAATTTACCTAGAAAGTCTCAAGGAATTTGGTGATGAAGATGACCTTATAATGGATCTTAGTGTGCTACCTCAATAGGAAAACAATAATGAATATTTCTCTCACCTTTCCATTTAATATCAAGATACAATTGATGAATACATGGATGAGGATAGCATTGATGACATTGATATTCAAGAACCCACCCTCCCACCTTCAAATGAAATTACAAATTTGGCAATCCATGTTCCTTTTCGATCATATTATTCTCATGATACATCTTGTAGTGATTCAGAAATGGACAATTTGGTGGGAAATTATTCATCGGAAAAAAAATATGATTGTACATGTATTTAAAGTATTGGTGCATTCCTCCAGATTGATAGATGTAAATTGGATACAAGTTATTACCATTTTGATGGTGATCCCATCTATGATATAAAGACTGATGAGCATGATATTGTGTAGTTTTGGCCATATCAACCAAGTGTGTCCATATTTTAGAAACGAGCATATTTATAGGCCCTGAATGGGAGTTTACACATTCAAGACCCAACAAAAGTAATTTAATCATGGATATACTTAATTAGTAACTCTCAGGTGTATACATATCCATTTGACAATGAGATTTTTAGGGTCACAATAGTAGGTAAGAAACACTTACAGTATGAGACATACTTCATGAGGTGTCATCTTTTCATGCCATAACAATCAACCATAAGGTGTGATTTTCTTTTCGTTTTCAGTTCTTATTTATTATCTCATCATATGTGTGGGTATGTGATTAGATACATCTTGGGAAAGAATCAGTTTTCATGCAGGTTCCAACTGGATTTGCCATCCAAAACTCTTTTGCTTGACAATTCGATAAGTAGCGCTAATGAATCGTGCAATGTTCAAGATAAAAATGATAAGTACATTAGCCTTGTCGAGTTATGGATTGAATAATCATGCAGTAGTACAAAGGATGCATGTTATGCCATTTTAATTCTTCTTCATGATGATCCTGTTCCCATTACATGATCTTTCTGAGTCATGAAAGAGTTACCAACATATGATTGCTACAGGTTTGACATATCCCTCTTCTTCCTAGCAACCAAACACAAAGGTAAATCCCAAGGTAATGATGAGTTTATCTGTTGGTTTCATTGGTTATATGATTTTACTTAACATGTTATTTTTCCCTGATTAGAGTAGGTAGGAATGAATAATCTCTCTATTATGAGCATTAGGGTAGTTTAGTTTAGTTTAGATACTTTAATTTTTCCACTATTTCCTTTAAAATTTTGATTATATGATTTCAGTTGAGCAATGATAGTTGAAATTTTGGTTTCATAATGTTATTTAAAATTTTTGGCTCATCAGAATAATCTCTACCATGAGGATTAGTTTAGATTTTCATTTCAGTTTTTCATTTTAGCATTTTCATTTCATAGATTAAACGAAATTTTTTATTTTTTTTATTTTTTCTTTCTAGGAAAGGATTAGACTTCATGTCTTACTTCCTCTCCTAGCATTTGATGTTTTCTTTGAGATTGTTTCAGGTCTCCAGGTTGAGATTTTGGGGTTCTCAAATCCTCTTAGGAAGAGAACGTGTCCATAGTTAGATCCTATTTCTACCTATCTACGAGGTACCCTAGAGTTTTCATTTTGGCTACACCATTGTAAGCCCAATGATGTAAGTTAAATCCATGCGAACCATAGTGGATGATTTTTGTAGTGGACTTCCAGACTTAGTTCGATCATGATCTATCCCCTTATCTCCATGTATTACCATCTATCATCCTAGATAAGATTGGAGGTTGAGGAATAGATCCATTGGGACACATGATTGTGTGAATCCATGTGTCTTATGTAGGGGTGATTGCAGTTTGTGGGGCCTAGTCTGGTCCATGTCATGCACATCTATGTCTTCCCACATGGTTATCTTATATTGAGTCTATAGAAATACCTTGGCCATGGTGCACTATCTTTTTTGTTCTCAACATGGTAGTCTCAAAATTTTCAGCAGTGCACGTCTTTTCATGCAGAGGTCCCAAGACAAAAATACAACATGGGCTCAAAATGACAGAGAAGAGATAATGAGAAAAACCCATGTTGCAAAAGTGTGATTGAAAAAATATGAAGGGAGTTTTCAACATTGCACATATTTTCATGTAGATACACCTTGGAGGAAAAAATACAACATGGGTGCAAAATGATTAGAAAAAAATCATGAGAAAAGCCCATATTTCATAATTTTCATTGATGGAATATTAAGGGAGATATTACCTCCCAAGAGAAAATCGTCCCACTTCTTCTATAAAATCACGGGGCACATTTTACAAGGTCAAATGGTCATGAAGTGGAACATTTTGGGTATTTTCTAGCATTGGAATAATTTTGGCAAGTCAAAGATTCCTTCTCCACATGCAAAATAATTAATTTTATTCAAAGATGCTCTATTTCCAAGCAAAGTGGTTAATTTAACCACTAAATGACCAAATTATCCTCTTTGGGACAAATTGCAACTACTCATTAATTGATTTGACAAGTAAAGCTAGTTCTTGGAATGAAGAACAGTCAACGTGGACAAAATATAGTTGTTATGCTCATTTCTCAAGGGGAAATCATCCCTAAGTTTATTTCCTCCACTAAATAAATTGGTCAAGTGATTTTTAAATGGATTTATCCCATTTTTTACCAAGATTGATGTAATAAAAAAATATTGTCAATTGGTTTAGCCTCTAACTAATTGTGGATGTGAAAACCAAGAATATTATTTTAATGCGAGAGTTAGAAACTAGATGTTACAAATTTAACTATATAAGGCTAGCTACTCCTCTCATTTTTTTGGTTGTTGAAACTTTGTGAGATTATAATGCCATTTTACAAAACTCAATTATCTTGTGTCACTGTGGATTATATGTTGTAATGCGTTCTTTTCTTGGTATGGATACTTGTAATTTTTTTCTTGATAGGGATTGTTAGGAGACTTGCAAAATATATTCAATCAATCCATTGAGGGGCTACATAGCCACGTGGAAGAGAGGAAGATATGCCTTCGTCTTCTTACTCTCTTTGTGGGATCTAAGGGTAATACACCCAAGTTGTTAAACCAACTCCTTTGGGAGTAGATTCAACCAAGTGGTCTATTATATCCTAGACCTAAGTTGATTGGTATCTTGGAAACCATTATGTAGAGGATATTTCCTAGCAACCCAATTGTCTAGAAATCTATCCAGCCAATCTTAAGCTTGCGGGGCCATAATCGCACAAACCAGAGACATCATAAGGTAAGAAAAATATCTCAATTTCCTCAACCATTTTGATTATAAATATTCTCGATCATATTTTATTACAAAAAAATACAAAAAAAATCATACCCTAGCTTTGTGTTTCAATTTTATCTTGATTAAGCTAGTAGATCTTGGGATTTTTGCCTTGTGGGATTTCTCCCTACCCAAAGATAAATATTATGTTATGTTATTTTATTTATTTAAAATATTTTATGAGGGTTTATTTGAGAATAAGTGTGCATACATACAATAAAACAACAAGTAAACTATTCAGATCTACACTTAGAGGACACCTTAAAAGGGTGTATTTCGTGAGTTTTATCATTCTAGACCCTTTTATTTCAATTCCATATTTTATTTACATTTTATATATTTATTTCTGGTCACTATAGAGCTTAAACATGACCCAAAAATTCATTTTTTTGGCTGTAACAAATTTTGGGTTTTTGACCCTGGGGGGATTTCAACCTCAATTCTGCAAAAGTAATTTTTCGTTTGCTGGAAATTAAATTTATAGAATAGATGAAGGTTATTTAGCTTAGTAAAAACTTATAATGCACTTCCCTAACCTTCTTACCCACAAATCTAGTGACTTGGTGCATTTTTCCACTTGTGGGAGGCCCAAAAAGGCCATTTTCCTTGTTGTTTTCTGCATTTTATTGTGTTTTCCAGGTCTTATTTAATAGGAAAGACTTGAATTTTTTCATTTTCATCCACTTTGGTCAAGGTACTCACATAGCTATTCATACGAAAAAGTGGTAAGATCATTTCCCCTTTCTCTTGTACTTCATTTTTATCATTGTTTGGAGAGTAAAGGGGAAGATTAGTTTGTTGTTTGGTCATTCTATTTTCTGCAATAAATTTTTTCCAGAAAGCATTAAAAATAATAAACTCCTACCCATTTGACCATATCCCATTATTTAATCCATGGATATACTAATCGGTTGGGTAAGGTGACCGTGTTGTGTTATAGGGAAGCCTCCCAAAGCCTTTTGAGAGTGGGAGTTGGGATTGAACCGAGAGGATAGGTGTTGTGGTGAAATTGGGCACCTATCACTTGTTTTGTTCTTATATTATTCTAAGATATTGTACGACTACTATTTTGGGTGGTAATAAGGCCTAAACAGTTAACTCGTGAGCGAACACTGTAACAACAAGTGTTTAATGTTGGTTGCTAGTAGTTTTCCTAGCAACAAGTTCCCTTGAGTTGTCCACTGAGAGATTCCTAGTTACTTGCATCAGAGAGATTTTGATAAATGAATGGGATACCTAAGGGACTAATATCGGTGAAGGGGGCCATTTCTTGGGTTGGGCAAGTCAAGAGGAAGAGAGTTGGTGGAAAATCGAGATAAGTGGAGGCGATTACCAATGGGCTGTGAGATTTATGAGTTGTGAGTGGACAATGTGAAACCACCCTATTTTTTGGATTACTAGCCTCAGCGCGAGGGTGAATGACTGTTGAGATTTGGAACAATTAGTCTAGGGTTGGGTGGAATGTTTATCCCAAGTAGTTGGTTTCACATCTATTTTGAAAGATAAGTGTTTTATCTTGCTTCTATTCTATTATGTGTTTATTGGTTGTGCACGAACTATGTGTTTTAGAAATTATTTATATGTTGTTGTAATTTAGTTTATTAGTTGCATTTCTTGTATGTTTAAAATCGATATACATTCATGTAATTAATATTAACAAACAATGGATAAATTTGTTTTTAATCCATAGTGAGAGCTACATGAATTTAATTAGCTAGCAAAATTTTATTTTTATGAGTATTCTACACCATAATGTTCCTCAAATGGGTTGGGGGATGTTACATTATGGTATCATAGAGTTTGGTTCAAACATTGGTATTGCAAGGGCCAAGAAATACGTGAATTGAGAGAAATTTTCATTGCACATTTGACTGTGACAGATTTTGGGAAAAATAAAGAAACATCAAACCAAAATCCCCAAATTCATGAGTAAAATTCTAGTTTGAGTGACTCAGACTTGATTAAGAAATTTAATTAAGTAAATTTGCAAGTTGAAGAGCAGAATTTGACTTGGAAAAGTCGAAATTTGCATTTTAATGGTCACCTGTAGTGTTCGGTAGAAGTTTAGGACTTGATGGTCAATATCATGTTTGACCTCAATATCGACAGTCGAGATTCACTTTGATAAATTTAAAAATTCATAATGATTCATCTGTTTTGAAGGTTGAGAAAATCAATAGTCGAGATTCAACTTCGGTGATTGGGAAGTTGAAGTAGATCGATGGTCTAGATTAGTTTTGGTCGTTTGGGATATTGGAGCTAATCAACGATCAATATCATCTTGCATTTGATATTGAAGACTTAGATTCACCTGGAATTTGATCAAAAATCACTAAGTATTGAAGTTCACCAATAGAACTCACTGACAGATGTTGGTCGGGTTGGCCTAATTGGCATAGAATTGGTCGATGGTCGATGGTTGGGAGTCGGATGAATTCAACGAAATGTTTTCAGTCTCAAACAAGAATTATTGATTGTTGATGGGTCAATGGTCGAGCATTGACCAGATTCAATGAAGTGTTTCAAATCAAGCAAGAGAAATCACCGATGGGTTGATGTTCGAGCATCGACCATATTCAATGAATATCTTTTGGTCACCAACATAAATTTTCAATGGTTGGGCATCAACCGATTCAGTGACGTTTTCGGGTCATCCAAAAGAAATGGTTGATGAATGATGAAGGAAAGAGGGTGATGATATGTCATTCTATGTCAACATCTATGTGTGACACCATGTCATCATCCATGTGTATTTCCACATCATCCAAGTTGACACCTATGGATGATGTGTCATGTCACGTCAACATCCACATGTCATGCAACGCCAATAGTTGCCACGTCATACCATAAGTTCTTTATGGTCGGGTAAACCAAACTATATAAGTGTTTTTTCAGTCAATGGGGATGACCAAAGACCAATGGGTCGGTGGTCAGGCATTAGCCGAATTGATGAGGATTTCATTCACCAATGAAAAATCATATATGACCAATGATTGGGTCGGTTGGTTTAGCATGGTGTTGTGAATTAGTTGTAAATGGAATGGGTCGATGAAGGACAGTAGGTTCAACCGTTTGTGAAAAGATTTGTGCACATCCAAAAGAAAGTGTCGATTCGCTGTCATCGATGGATTTAGATCAGCAATTCCCATTTAAGGGTTGTTAAGAGAGTAAAATAGTCAATTTTATGCAACATTTTGTGGTTTTTGAAGGTCATTAACTTGCGAGGGATTTTTGAGGGCCTAAAAAACGATTTTATCCAATCAAAACTCACAAGAATAGAGTGTACAAAGTTATAATATGACTCTACATCTCAAATTAAAGAACTCAAAGAGAGTTATCCAATGAGATAAATTGTTTGCAAAATAGAGCTCGTATGAGAAAGTTACAGCCAAAACAGTAAGGGTAAAATTTTTCATTGGTTTACTTTGAGAGGGAATAAATCCGCACTCTAGAGTAAATTTGGGGCACAAGAGTAGTCTATGGAAATATTATGATCCATAGAAGACAAAAATGGAGCTAGATTTAAGATCTGGGTATGTAAAAATATGCAAGTAGAGAAAGAAGACACATGTAGCATACATTGATAAATTTGGTAAAACAATAAAAAATTCTTCGGACCATAAATTTTAGCTTCAATCTCATATTTGAGGAAATGAATAGTCATTGGAAACATATTGAGGATTAGAAGACATATGTTAACCCAAAATTTTTAATCGAACAGTAAAAGTTTCTAGAAGTTAATAAAGAGATTTATATAACCATATAAACGTGGAAATTGAAACATGTAATTGTTTTAACATTTTGCTCAAACTCATATTGAGGCATTGGGAAATTTGTTGGAAACATGTTTCAGATAGGAATGCATATAAGAAATCATATTTTGATTTGGTTCATCGTGTGCTTCAAAAATTGGGATATAGAGTAACTTGTATTCTAATTGATGAAATATTTTATGTTATGCATGTTCTAACATTAAGTATTACATGCACATTTCTTGTAGAATTAGAGGTACATGAAAATACATTTTGTTCTTATGTGATGACTAGAGTTATGAGAGATTCTTGAGGATATTACAACTATGAGGAAGAGACCATAGGTCTACATGTCAACATGGGGAATGCTAAGACATAGTCAAATGGAAGAAGAGATGGGTATGAGCCTGCAAATATGAGAATCCTACATAAGGAAGTGAATAGATATAGAGATGTTAATAAAAGGATTATGATGGCTCATGAAGAGATAGTTCAAAGTCTAAATATTTTATATAAGCAAGATAACAAAGACTCTAGCACCAAGCAATCGACTAGTTCTAGAAAAGCATCAACATCTAGATCCCAAAGGAAAAGAGATGATCATGGAAATGATATACAACCAAGAATCATGAGTATGTGACATCATTATACAAGGAAATACACTAGAAGAGCTCTTGCAATTTCGTGGCCATGGAGTATCCCAAGTGTGTCTCATGTTCGAAGGAAAACGAGAGGGACTGAGGAAAACATCTTGCAAGGTGAAATGAGGAAAATTAGGCCACCGAATTTCAATGGTGAGAACATGAAAGGAGAATAATTCAAGGCCTGGTTTTTGTAAGGGAATACATATTTCCAGCTACATGATTACCCCTCCCAGGTAGAAGCTAGAATTGACACCTACCACTTGTAAGGAAAAACAACCATGTGGTGGGATCAACTCAAGCAAGCCAATAACCTTGATGAGAAGAGGATATCATGGAGGCAGTTCAAAGGACATTTTGAAGAGAAATATGTTTCTGAGCATTACTATGAAAGGAATATGAAAGAGTTCTTTGAACTCAAGTTGGGAAGCATGACAATGGACAAATATGAAAATAGGTTCTTTGAATTGTTGAAGTATGTTGACTTCATCAAGAATGAGAAATTTAAAATACAAAGGTTTCTAAGTGGGTTATCCTCCTTCTACAGTTGAAAGATACAATATGATAACCCCAAGACCTTGGAGGAAACCATAAGGAGATAAACATATCTTTATGAAGATAATAGAGGAAGACTAGTTTTTCAAAATGCTTGGAGTGAAAAAATGAAAGGGAAAAAGGACTAGTTGAAAAAATGTTTTCAATCAGATTTTTCGAGAACAACACCCAAGAAAATCAAAAAGGGCAGTCAACCCAAAATGAGCACAAGAGTTCATATTTATTTTGTAAAAGGCCAAGGTAGTAGCATGTGCAATGTTGGGGATTTGAGGAAAATCACTTATATAAGGACTGCGCCCACAAAGGAGAAATAATGAGGAATGTACAAAACATTCAAGAGGCTGAAAAAATGGAAGACATGGGAGGAAACATGCCAAGGATTTTTTCATCCTTGGACAATAAGAAAGTTGAATATTGATGCAACCCTCCTTCCCTCCTGGGGATTCTGCGACCTCCCACCAAGGATATTCAAATTTCTAAGCCGAAACATCTCTTCGAGCCTTCAATAGACCCAAAACAAATCACACAAAGGTCCCTTTGATGTTATCTATGGGTTCAAATTACCCGCGGACCTGCTCTATGGTGCTTATGGCAACACCAATTTGTGAGTACTATCCCCCACACTAGACTCCTTCTCCAAGATGACCACGGTTGTGACTGTGGTCCAACTCCCTTCGTAAATTAGGGGTTCGGTGATTTTGTGACCTCTTCCCTTTTCTCCTTTTGAAATTTATTTTGCCAAAACACACAGATCTCTATTGCATGTCCTCCTAGATCTGACGGTCTAGACTACTTTGGCCTTCACGACTTCACGAATATTTCAACTCCTCCTCATAAATTCTTCAGGAGTTGTTCCTCATGAACTCTACGATATGTTGCCACGTATCCTTCTCGCAGCCAATGGCTAGGATCACATCGTGGTTTTGGCGACCTTGCTTCTTTAAACACTTTCAAATCCTTTGAACCACAAAGTGTTGAAATACTTCACGACTATCCTCTATGAAACTCTCCCAGATATGACAGTTTGGAACAATCTCGCTTCCTCTTGAACATGTCTTTCTCATTGATTTGTGAAATCTTAAAGGGCTCCTCCCTATTGAAGAATTCTCAACCTCTACCTATTCTGAGCTTTTTCTTTTCTTGAACTGTTAACTCCTCAGAGCGTTTCTTCAACACTTAATTGAAACTTGCCCTGCACGCACCTTGCAACAGGTCTTCATCCACGACTTAGCTTCTTTGTGAGTGACTATGCACACCTTGCAAAAACTATTCACACCCTTCTGTAAACAAACTTAGGCTACTCCTCCTAAGCTTCTGAGTTGAAATAATCTATCAACACACTCCTTGCGGACAATATGCACTCTCTGCATGCAAAGCTCCAAGTTATTTCTCTTGGACTTGCTCCTCCTCGACACTTTGAACTTCTCAAAATGACTCCTTCAATACTTAGTCAAGTATCGACCCTATGCGCACCTTGTGACAGGCTTCCTTCAACTTAACTCTTGAAGGGTGACTATGCACTCCTTGTAAAAATTCTTATACAGCTCAATTTTTCCTCCTGAACAATGTGACTCTGAGTACGTTTCTGCCTATGCACAGCTTCAATGTATCTCTCTTGAACTTTCTGAGTCAAAACAGACTCTGTCAATGCACACCTTGCAGACACTTATGCACTCCTTGCATACAAAAGTTTCATGTTACCTCTTCTGAGCTTCTGAGTCAAAACAGACTTTGTCAACACACACTTTGCAAACACGATGCACTCCTTTCACAGGCTTGTAGAAGAGAAATAATTTAAACTTATCTAATATCTCATAGATTCATACACTCAACCATGTAAATGCATTCATAATACAAGAACAATAAATAACATAGAAATGCAAATTAACAGAAATCCTACCATTCATTCATTCAGATAGACACAGTAACTGCAACACCAAACATGTGGAAAAACTCTTCTCTATTATATTCATTCAAATGATATGTACATGGGTTCATACATGTTCAATAGCTCTCAACAACACTCAGCTACAATACTCTTGACCGCCTTCAACTAAATTGCAACAACAACCTTATTTGGGAAACAACACATTTATTTATACAACACGAGCTCATAGAGATTTCCCTTTGACTACCTTAGTGCTATCCTAATGCAATAAAATCATTCAACTACTAAGGATTTATGACAAGAAATGTTTGAGACAGACATATAAGATCAAACACATAGAATCTATTCTGCAAGCTACTACATTAAAATAAAATACATTCCCTAGTGATCTCATGTGATGGCTCACCTCCTAAACATTTAATATGTTCTTTAATTTCAGTATTTTCAATATTTTTAATGATATTCCCTTCTTATATTCAAATTCACTTTAAATGTGTGCTCTGGTGCTTAGCTATATTCCACTCATGCTTTGTTGGCGATGCTCCTACATCATACTCCTCTAGAAAAAAAATTCATGGACCCCTATCCATGAGCTCATGCATTGACTTTCCATGATTCTGAATATCTACTTCATTTACCCAACTAGCATATTTTATTGGGTGTCCTTTCCACTTTACCAAATACTCAAAATAAGTCTTTCCCCTGGTCTTCTTACCAATTCTCTGATCTATGATCTACTCCATCTGTGGCTTTTCTTCTACAGGAATCTTCTTCTCCCACTAGATCTCTTTCTGATATTCTGACCCTTTTTTATCTTCCCTGTAAGGATACAGGTCTCAAATGTGGAATATGGGTGATATAGACACATCTTCTGGTAGCCCTATCTCATAATCATTTTCATCAAATTTTCTTAGGATCTTGCATTGTCCTATCTTCTTCAGCTTTAGTTTCTTATATGTTCCCCTTGGGAACCTTTCCTTCCTAAGATTTTATAGAACTTGATCTCCCACGTCGAATTGAAGTGTTCTCCTATGTTGATCAACTCTGCATTTATATTCTCTTATATTGTTTTGCAATTGTTCTTTGATCTGATTATGGGGCTTTTACATTTCTGCAACAAAGTCTTCTACTCCAATGCTTCTAAATTCATTCTATTTCAGATCTCTCAACTCTAATACTCCTCTTGGATTCATCCCATGCACTATCTAAAATGGGCTCTTCCCTGTACATATGTCTGGTGAGTCATTGTATGCAAACTTTTATTGTGACAGAATTTGATCCCACTGGCTATGATGTCCAGTGACCAAACTCCTCAGCAAATTTCCTAAACTTCAATTTACCACCTCAATCTGTCCATCTGTTTGAGGGGGATATGATGAACTAAAAGACAGTTCTTTCCCTAGCTTCTTCCACAATGTCCTCCATAAAGGACCAAAAAATTTAGTATCTCTGTCTGAAACAATACTCTTGGGAAACCCATGAAGTCTCACAAGTTCCTTGAAAAACAAATTTTCAATGTGTGTTGCATCATTAATCTTTTTCCATCGTATAAAGTGTTCCATCTTCAAGAATCTATCAACTACCACAAATATGGAATCACTTCTTCTTTGTGTCCTTAGAAACCCCAACATGAAATCCATGCTTATTGCATCCCAAGGCCTTTCTGAAATAGGCAATGCTTGATATAATCTAGTGTTCTGCCTCTTTCCCTTGGCATACTGGCAAATGTTACATCTATTTACAAAATTTTTCACTTCTGCCCTCATACCTGGCCAATAATATGAACTGCTCAATCGTGCAAACTTCTTGTCATGGCCAAAATGTGTTGGTAGACCTCCACTATATTTTTCCTACAGTATATTCTCTCTCATTGAACACTTTGGTATGCACAATTGGAAACCTTTAAAAAATAATCCATCTTGAATCATATACTCTGTCCACTGGCTTCTGTCTTTGAGCATAGGATTTGCACATGCTTCATATGCCTCCTTAAAATTTGGATCATCACAATATATCTCCTTAAGGTGTTCAAACCCTAAGGTTTTCACTTGAAATTCTTGCAGAATCAGACATCTCATGTTCAATGCATCAACAACTTTGTTAGAATTACCCTAAATATGTTTAATGACAAAAGTGAATTTTTTCATAGACTCTATCCACTTAGCATTTCTTTGATTTAACTTCTCCTGTCTAGTTATGAATTGTAAATATCGATTATCGCTATACAAAACAAACTCTTTTGGAATGAGGTAGTGCCTCCATTTGTTTAAGGATTGAATTACTGCATAAAATTCTTCGTCGTATGTGGATTACTTTCTCTTAGTGTCATTCATCTTCTCACTAAAATATGCAACATGCCTATTATCTTCGCTCAAGACCGATCCAATTGCAACTCTACTAGCATCACATCTTACTTGAAATGTCTTCCCAAAATCTGGCAAGACCAGAATCAGTTGTTTTGTTATCTTCTCCTTCAATATCCGGAAGCTCTTCTCAACTCCTTCTGTCCACTTAAAAAACTTGTGTCTCTTCTTCACCATATCCATCATTGGTTCACAAATTCCACTGAAATTTCTAATGAACTTCCTATAGAAAATTGCTAATCCATGGAAGCTTCTCACCTCAAATATGCTCCTTGGCGATGACCATTCTCTGATTTCTCTCACCTTCTTTGGGTCCATCTTCAATTCATTTGAAGAGATCACAAAACCCAAGTAAATGAGTTCTTTCTTCATAAAAGATGATTTCTTCATATTTATCAACAACTTCTCTCACTGTAATCTCCTCATCACTAATGTCAGATGTCTCAAATGCTCTTCTTTAATTTTACTGAATACTAATATATCATTCAGATATACAATCACAAATTTATGAATAAAATCTTTCAATACCTCATTGATCAAACTCATAAAAGTACTCGGGGAATTTGTTAAGCCAAATGGCATAACAAGCCACTCATACAAACCTTTGTTTGTTTTGAAGGTTGTTTTCCACTCATCACCCTCTCCCATTCTTCTCTAGTGATATCCACTCTTCAGGTATATCTTTGAAAAATAATTTTCTCCACTCAAACAATCCATTAAGTCATTCATACTTGGTAAAGGAAACATGTACCTGATGGTGATGTTATTTATGGATCTTGAGTCTATACACATTATCCATCCTCCATACTTATTTATACTTAACATAGTTGGTACTGCGCATGTACTTAATCTTTCTCTGAATAAGCCTTTGTCCATCAAATCATGGACTTGTCTCTTTACCTCCTCACTCTCTTGAGGTGTCAATTTTTATGCTACTTTGTTTGGAAGAATCGCTCCTGGTATTAGATCAATTTGATGGCTAATACTCTTGATCAGTGGAAATGATCTTGGTAACTCATCCACTACTATGTCAGCAAAATTCTCCAGCAACTCCTGGATTTCTTGAGATAGATCATCCATAGAAGTGAATGTAAGGACAACTCTAGGTTTCCTTACCACAAAAAACTGCATCTCTTATTCCTTATTGACTTCACTCAAGAGTTCCTTCCCACTAATGAGAAGTATACTTGTGTTGGACTCTTCCTTTAATTTATTTTCCTCAACTGGCAGTAACATGTGTGTCCTACCATTCCTCTCCAAAGTATAAGTATTTTTTCTCACATTGTTAATGACATTCCTGTCATACTGGCATGGTCTCCCTAACAAAACATGACATACATCCATGGGAATCACATCACACAAAATCTCATCTCTATATCCTCGTATTTTAAATTCACCTAGGCATTGTTTAGT
Organism: Picea mariana; assembly: GCA_032191745.1. Taxonomy (NCBI): domain Eukaryota; kingdom Viridiplantae; phylum Streptophyta; class Pinopsida; order Pinales; family Pinaceae; genus Picea; species Picea mariana. The sequence continues at coordinate 204,289 of JASDQU010100244.1, read as the reverse complement.
TTCCATTACCTGGTGTCCTTTCTACAACCATGAGACTTTATACAGACTCGGATGTGTAGTTTTCTCTAGCTCCAATTTCTCCACCATCTCTGTGGATACTAAGTTATCAGTGCTCCCACTGTCAATTATCACCTTGAATAGTCTATCTTTAGTCTTGCAAGAAGTCCTGAATAAACTGTTCCTCTGCACTATTTTTTCAACCTCTGGCTCTGGCTTTAAGATAACCTTGTTCATCACCAAATATCTCTCATATTCTACACCTTCTACTTCAACATTTCTCTTCTGTGCTTCCAAAATGTGAGCTTCACCTCCTCCTTCTTTCTTTCTCTCGGGGCATTCCCAATAGATGTGTCATGTATTTCCACATGAATAACACTTCACTTATCCTCCTCTACCTCTTCCTCTTCCTTGAGGTAAGAGTTTCTACCACCATACTGTCTCGCTCGGGACCTTCCTCCTCTTTTTGAGTGAGTATGTGGGTTTTCAATCTTTGCCTTGGGCTTCTGTGCCTTATCATGAGAAATTCTCTTTCCTTTGTTTAGACTTCTTCCTCTGATTCATTGGCTCTTCTTTCTAGCCAACTTCTCCTTTTCCTTCAGCGCAATCTGATAAGTGTCCTCCATTTTACTTATTGTCATCATGTTGATTTCATCCTAAATTTCATACCTCGGGACATTAATATAACTAAAAACCTTTTCATCATATTTCTCTCTTTGTCCAACCCTGATGTTTAGTTTATAGAACTCTTTGTGCACTCTTTCACAGTCATTCCTTTATGTCTTAGGTTTTGCATCTTCCTGAACAGATTTATCTGGTAATCCTTGGGTATGAATTTATCTTTCAACTTGGCTACCATTCTATCCCAATTCTTGATCTTTTCTTTACCTTTGCATCTTTTTTCATCCTGCAGTTCATTCCACCCTAGCACTGCATGTCCTTTTAATCTACTAACAACATGCTTCACCTTATTCTCCTCATCAACGTCTTCATAGTCAAAGTACTTGTCCATTGATGTTATCCAATCCCACAATTATTTAGCATCTAAATTTCATTCATACATCGGGATGTAT
>JASDQU010100244.1:189297-203199 GCA_032191745.1 Picea mariana | reverse complement strand
TCTTTAAACACTTTCAAATCCTTTGAACCATAAAGTGTCAAAATACTTCTTGACTATCCTCTATGAAACTCTCCCAGATTTGACAGTCTAGAATGATCCTGCTTCCTCTTGAACATGTCTTTCTCATTGATTTGTGAAATCTTAAAGGGCTCCTCCCTATTGAAGAATTCTCAACCTCTACCTATTATTAGATTTTTCTTTTCTTGAACTGTTAACTCCTAAGAGCATTTCTTCGACACTCAATTGAAACTTGCCCTGTGCACACCTTGCAATAGGTCTTCCTCGACAACTTAGCTTCTTTGTGAGTGACTGTGCACACCTTTCAAAAATTATTCACACCCTTCTGTAAACAAACTTAGGCTACTCCTCCTAAGCTTCTGAGTCGAAATAATCTATCAACACACTCCTTGCAGACAATATGCACTCTCTGTATGCAAAGCTCCAAGTTATTTCTCTTGGACTTGCTCCTCCTCGACACTTTGAACTTATCAAAATGACTCCTTCAATACTTAGTCAAGTATCGACCTTACGCGCACCTTGCGATAGGCTTCCTTCAACTTAACTCTTGAAGGGTGACTATGCACTCCTTGTAAAAATTCTTATACGGCTCAATTTTTCCTCTTGAACAATGTGAATCTGAGTACATTTCTGCCTATGCACAGCTTCAATGTATCTCTCTTGAACTTTCTGAGTCAAAATAGACTCTGTCAATGCACACCTTGCGGACACTTATGCACTCTTTGCATACAAAAGTTTCATGTTACCTTTTCTAAGTTTCTGAGTCGAAACAGACTTTGTCGACACACACTTTGCAAAGACGATGCACTCCTTTCACAGGCTCATAGAAGAGAAATAATTTAAACTTATCTAATATCTCACAGATTCATACACTCGACCATGTAAATGCATTCATAATACAAGAACAATAAATAATAGAGAATTGCAAATTAATAGAAATCCTACCATTCATTCATTCAAATAGACACAGTAACTGCAACACCAAACATGTGGAAAAACTCTTCTCTGTTATATTCATTCAAATTTTATGTACATGGGTTCATACATGTTGTTCAATATCTCTCGACAACACTCAGCTAAAATACTCTTGACCGCCTTCAACTAAATTGCAACAACAACCTTATTTGGGAAACAACACATTTATTTATACAACACGAGCTCATAGAGATTTCCCTTTGACTACCTTAGTGCTATCCTAATGCAATAAAATCATTCAAATACTAAGGATTTATTACAAGAAATGTTTGAACAGACATATAAGATCAAACACATCAAATCTATACTGCAAGCTACTACATTAAAATAAAATACATTCCCCAGTGATCTCATGTGATGGATCAACTCCTAAACATTCAATATGTTCTTTAATTTCAATATTTTCAATATTTTTCATGATATTCCCTTTTATATTCAAATTCGCTTCAAAATGTGCACTCTGGTGCCGAGCTATATTCCACTCGGTCTTTGTTGGTGATGCTCCTGCATCATACTCCTCTAGAAAACAAATTCATGGACTCCTATCCATGAGCTCGTGCACTGACTTTCCATGATTCTGAATATCTACTTCATTTACCCAACTGGCATATTTTATTGGGTGTCCTTTCCACTTTATCAAATACTCAAAATAAGTCTTTCCCCTGGTATTCTTACCCATTCTCTGATCTATGATCTACTCCATTTGTGGATTTTCTTCTACAGGAATCTTCTTCTCCCACTGGATCTCTTTCTGATATTCCGACCCTTTTTTATCTTCCCTGTAAGGATACAGGTCTCAAATGTGGAATATGGGTGATATAGCCACATCTTCTGGTATCCCTATCCCATAATCATTTTCATCAAATTTTCTTAGGATCTTGCATTGTCCTATCTTCTTCAGCTTTAGTTTCTTATATGTTCCCCTTGGGAACCTTTCCTTCCTAATATTTTATAGAACTCGATCTCCCACGTCGAATTGAAGTGTTCTCCTATGTTGATCAACTCTGCATTTATATTCTCTTATATTGTTCTACAATTGTTCTTTGATCTAATTATGGGGCTTTTTCATTTCTGCAACGAAGTCTTCTACTCCAACACTTCTAAATTCATTTTATTTTAGATCTCTCAACTCTGATACTCCTTTTGGATTCATCCCATACACTATCTGAAATGGGCTCTTCCCTGTACATATGTCTGGTGAGTCATTGTATGCAAACTCTTATTGTGACATAATTTGATCCCAATGGATATGATGTCCAGTGACCAAACTCCTCAACAAATTTCCTAAACTTCAATTTACCACCTCAGTCTGTCCATCTGTTTGAGGGGGATATGATTAACTAAAAGACATCTCTTTCCCTAGATTCTTCCACAATGTCCTCCATAAAGGACCAAAAAATTTAGTATCTCTTTCTGAAACAATACTCTTGGGAAACCCATGAAGTCTCACAAGTTCCTTGAAAAAGAAATTTTCAATGTGTGTTGCATCATTAATCTTTTTCCATCGTATAAAGTGTTCCATCTTCAAGAATCTATCAACTACCACAAATATGGAATCACTTCTTCTTTGTGTCCTTAGAAACCCCAACATGAAATCCATGCTTATTGCATCCCAATGCCTTTCTGGAATAGGCAATTCTTGATACAATCTAGTGTTCTGCCTCTTTCCCTTGGCATACTGGCAAATCCTACATCTATTTACAAAAATTTTCACTTTCATCCTCATACCTGGCCAATAGTATGAACTTCTCAATTGTGCAAACTTCTTTTCATGGCCAAAATGTGCTGGTAGACCTCCACTATATTTTTCCTACGGTATATTCTCTCTCATTGAACACTTTGGTATGCACAATTGGAAACCTTTAAAAAATAATCCATCTTGAATCATATACTCTGTCCACTGGCTTCTGTCTCTGAGCATAGGATTTGCACATGCTTCATATGCCTCCTTAAAATCTGGATCATCGCAATACATCTCCTTAAGGTGTTCAAACCCTAAGGTTTTCACTTGAAATTCTTGCAGAATTAGATGTCTCCTGTTCAATGCATCAACAACTTTGTTAGAATTACCCTAAAATTGTTTAATGACAAAAGTAAAATTTTGCATAGAATCTATCCACTTAGCATGTCTTTGATTTAACTTCTCCTGTCTAGTTATGAATTGTAAATCCCGATTATCACTATACAAAACAAACTCTTTTGGAATGAGGTAGTGCCTCCATTTATTTAAGGATTGAATTACTGCATAAAATTCTTTGTCATATGTGGATTACTTTCTCTTATTGTCATTCATCTTCTCACTAAAATATGAAACATGCCTATTATCTTCGCTCAAGACCGATCCAATTGCAACTCCACTAGCATCACATCTTACTTGAAATGTCTTCCCAAAATCTATCAAGACCAGAATCAGTTGTTTTGTTATCTTCTCCTTTAATATCCAGAAGCTCTTCTAAACTCCTTCTGTCCACTTAAAAAACCTGTGTCTCTTCTTCACCATATCCATCATTGGTTCACAAATTCCACTAAAATTTCTAATGAACTTCCTATAGAAAATTGCTAATCCATGGAATCTTCTCACCTCAAATATGCTCCTTGGCGATGACCATTCTATGATTTCTCTCACCTTCTTTGTGTCCATCTTCAATTCATTTGAAGAGATCACAAAACCTAAGTAAATGAGTTCTTTCTTCATAAAATATGATTTCTTCATATTTATCAACAACTTCTCTCACTGCAATATCCTCATCACTAATGTCAGATGTCTCAAATGCTCTTCTTTAATTTTACTGAATACTAATATATCATTCAGATATACAATCACAAATTTATGAATAAAATCTTTCAATACCTCATTCATCAAACTCATAAAAGTACTCGAGCAATTTGTTAAGCCAAATGGCATAACAAGCCACTCATACAAACCTTCGTTTGTTTTGAAGGTTGTTTTTCACTCATCACCCTCTCCCATTCTTATCTGGTGATATCCACTCTTCAGGTATATCTTTGAAAAATACTTTTATCCACTCAAACAATCCATTAAGTCATCCATACTTGGTAAAGGAAACATGTACCCGATGGTGATGTTCTTTATGGATATTGAGTGTATACACATTATCCATCCTCCATACTTATTTAGACCTAACACAGTTGGTACTGTGCATGTACTCAATCTTTCTCTAAATAAGCCTTTGTCCATCAAATCCTGGACTTGTCTCTTCACCTCCTCACTCTCTTGAGGTGTCAATTTTTACACTTCTTTGTTTGGAAGGAACACTCTTGGTATTAGATCAATTTGATGGCTGATACTCTTGATTGGTGGAAATGATCTTGGTAACTCATCCACTACTATGTCAGCAAAATTCTCTAGCAACTCCTTGATTTATTGAGGCAGATCATCCATAGAAGTGATTGTAAGGACAACCCTAGGTTTCCTTACCACAAAAAACTGCATCTCTTATTCCTTATTGACTTCACTCAAGAGTTCCTTCCCACTAATGAGAAGTATACTTGTGTTGGATTCTTACTTTAATTTATTTTCCTCAACTGGCAGTAGCATGTGTGTCCTACCATTCTTCTCCAAAGTATAAGTATTTTTTCTCACATAATTAATGACATTCCTGTCATACTGGCATGGTATCCCTAACAAAACATGACATACATACATGGGAATCACATCACACAAAATCTCATCTCTATATCCTCGTATCTTAAATTCAACTAGGCATTGTTTATTTTCCATTACATGGTGTCCTTTCTAAAACCATGAGACTTTATACAGACTCGGATGTGTAGTTTTCTCTAGCTCCAATTTCTCCACCATCTCTATGGATACTAAGTTATCAGTGCTCCCACAGTCAATTATCACCTTGCATAGTCTATCTTTAGTCTTGCAAGAAGTCCTGAACAAACTATTCCTCTGCACTATTTTTTCAACCTCTGGCTCTGGATTTAAGAGAACCTTCTTCATCACCAAATATCTCTCATATTCTACACCTTCTTCTTCAACATTTCTCTTCTGCGCTTCCAAAATGTGAGCTTCACCTCCTCCTTATTTCTTTCTCTCAGGGCATTCCCAATACATGTGTCCTGTATTTCCACATGAATAACACTTCAATTATCCTCCTCTACCTCTTCCTCTTCCTTGAGGTAAGAGTTTCTACCACCATACTATCTCCCTCGGGAACTTCCTCCTCTTTTTGAGTGAGTATGTGGGTTTTCAATCTCTACCTTGGGCTTATGTGCCTTATCATGGGAAATTCCCTTTCCTTTGTTAAGACTTCTTCCTCTGATTCGTTGGCTCTTCTTTCTAGCCAAATTCTCCTTTTCCTTCAGCGCAATCTGATAAGTGTCCTCCATTTTCCTTATTGTCATCATGTTGATTTCATCTTGAATTTCATACCTCGGGACATTAATATAACTGAAAACCTTTTCATCATATTTCTCTCTCTATCCAACCCTGATGTTTAGTTTGTAGAACTCTTCGTGCACACTTTCATAGTCATTCCTTTATGTCTCATGTTCTACATCTTCCTGAACAGATTTATCTGGTAATTCTTGGGTATGAATTTATCTTTCAACTTGGCTACCATTCTATCCCAATTCTTGATCTTTTCTTTACCTTTTCATCTTTTTTCATCCTGCAGTTCATTCCACCCTAGCACTACATGTCCTTTTAATCTAGTAACAACATGCTTCACCTTCTTCTCCTCATCGACGTATTCATAGTCAAAGTAGATGTTATCCAATCCAACAATTCTTTAGCATATAAATTTCCTTCATACATTGGGATGTATATCTTATCTCTATCTCCCAACTTGACAACCTATTTTAGGAAGCGTTCTTCTGCATCATATTCTCCTGCACCTTCTTCAACTTCCACTTCTTTGTTCTCTACATCACTGATGTCTCCAACATCAGGTGCTCTCCTTTGTTTTTTCTCCATGGCATCCAACCTTACATGAAGTTTTCTCATCTCCCTTTCCACAACTTGATTTTATACAGGTGTATATGCATGTCTTCTAGGCGATATTGTGTTGAAGTTTCCTCCTTTACACACCTACCACTTATGTATCTGATACCACTTGATGATATCAGACTATATCCTTCTTTTCTTCCTACAAAAATCAATTATGTGGGCTCTGATACTACTTGATGCAACCCTCCTTCCCTCCTGGGGATTCTTCAACCTCTCGGTCAAGGATCTTCAAATTGTTTAGTCGAATTAGCTCTTCGGGCCTTCAATAGACTCAAAACAAATGACACATGGGTTCATTTCATGTTACCTATGGGGTCAAATTACCCATGAGCTTTCTCTCTGGTGCTTTTTGCAACACTAATTTGTGATTACTAGCCCCCATACTAGACTCCTTCTCCAAGATGACCACGATTGTGGCCGTGGGCCAGCTCCCTTCGTAACTTTCAACTTTGACATTTTTTTGACCTCTTCCCTTGTCTCCTTTTGAAATTTCTTCTTATGAAACACACAGACCTTCGCCGTGTGTCTTTCTATATCTGATTGTCTAGAATACTTTAGCCTTCGTGACTTCATGAATATTGCACTAGCTCCTCGCAAATTCTTCAAGATTTATTTCTCACGAACTCTACGGTCTGCTGCCATGTATCCTTATTGCAGACAAGGACTAGGATCACTTCATGACTTAGTGACTTTCACTACCTTTCTTATTTAAACACTTTCAAACCCTCTGAACCACATAGTGACGAAAGACTTCATGACTATCCTCCATGCAACTCTCCCAAATCTAACAGTCTGGAAAAATCCTACTTCCTCTTGAACAAAACTTTCTCATTGATTTGTGAAATCTTAAAGGGATCCTCCCTATTGAATGATTCTCAACCACTACCTCTTATGATCTTGTTCTTTTCTTGAACTATTAACTCCTCAGAGCGTTTCTTCGACACTTAGTCGAAACTTACCCTGTGCGCGCCTTGAAACAAGTCTTCCTCCACGACTTAGATTCTTTGAGAGCGACTGTGCACACCTTGCAACAATTCTTTACACCCTTCTGTAAAAAAAAATAGGCTACTCCTTCTGATCTCCTGAGTCAAAAGACTCTATCAACGCACTCCTTGCGGATGATATGCACTCTTTGCATGCAAAGCTCCAAGTTATTTCTCTTGTACTTTCTCCTCCTCGACACTCTGAACTTCTTAGAATGACTCGTTCGATAATTAGCAAAGTATCGACCCTACACACACCTTGCAACATGCTTCCTTCAACTTAACTTTTGAAGGGAGACTGTGCACTCGTTGAAACAATTCCTATACAACTCAATTGTTCCTTCTAAACAATGTGACTCTGAGTATGTTTCTACCTACGCACACCTTCAATCTATCTCTCTTGAACTTTTTGAGTCAAAACAGAGTTCGCCAATGCACACCTTATGGAAACTTATGCACTCTTTGCATACAAAAATTTTAGGTTACCTCTTCTGAGCTTCTAATTCGAAACAAACTTTGTCGATGCACAGCTTGCAGACACTATGTTCTCCTTATACAGTCTCATAGAAGAGAAAAATTTGAAACTCATATAATATCTCATGGATTCATACATTCAACCATGTAAATGCATTCATAATACAAGAACAAGAAATAACACATAATTTCAAATTAACAGAAAGCCTACCATTCATTCATTTAGATAGACACAATAAATACAACACCAAACATGTAGAACAACAATTCTCTATTATATTAATTCAAATGATATGTACATGGGTTCATACATTTTGTTCAACAACTCTTGAGAATGCTCATCCACAATACTCTCGACCGCCTTGAACTAAATTGAAACAACAACCTTATTTGGGCAACAACACATTTATTTATACAACACGGGCTCATAGAGATTTCTCTCTAACTACCTTAGTGCTATCCTAATGTGATAAAAGCATTCAACTACTAAGTATTTGTTAAAATAAATGTTTGATATAGACAGTTAATATCAAACACATTGAATCTGTACTACAAGCTACTACATTAAAAGAAAAAACATTCCCCATCGATCTCATGCGATGGCTCAAATCCTAAACATTTAAGATGTTCTTTAATTTGAATCTTTTTAAGTTTTTTCATGATATTCCCTTCTTAAATTCAAAGTCACTTCAAAATGCATGCTCTGGTGCTGATTTTTTTTCGATCGCGCTTTGCTAGCGATGCTCCTGCATCAAATATCAATCCCCCATTGATTGAAGTGGATAACCAACCCATAGCCATTTCAATTGATTATGGAGCTAGCCATAGTTATATAAATTCTAACATCGTTGAAATATTTTACTTGCAAAGGAATAATCATAATAAATATTGGTTAGTTTAGTTATCCATGGGAGCTAAGAGAAATATCAATGAGATTGCTAAAGATTTTCAAATAGACATGAATGAACTCAACACAAAGGTAAATGTAAACATCATACCTTTGGGTTCATATGATTTTCTAATCGGCATGGATTGGTTGGAAAAACACAATATTTCCCTAAACTGTTACTACAAGACAATCACATGTCTTGATGAAGAAGGGAAGCAATATAATATTCAAGGCATTCCAAGATTTGTAGTTTTAGAGACATTTCAATTATGCATTTGAAAAAGTGTTTCAAGAAGGGATGTCAAATTTTTGAATCTCATATGGAAGAGACAACAAAATATAAAGTGGAAAGTATTGAAGACCATCTTGTCTTAAGGGACTTTGAATATGTATTTAGGAAGATCTCATGATTTCCACCAAAGAGATACATTGATTTGGTGCCAGCAGCTACCCTAGTGTCCAAGACACTTTACAAAATGGCCACGCTTGAATTGAAAGAGTTGCAGATGAAAATTGAAGATTTTTTAAGGAAGGGGTATATATGGTCAAGTGTGTCACCTTGGGGAGGCCAAATTATTTTTGTGAAGAGAAAAGATGGAACCTTGAGGCTGTGTATTAATTTTAGATATCTAAATAAGGTGACCATAAAGAATAAAATATCCTTTGTCGAGGATTAATGATCTGTTTAATCAACTGAAAGATGTTTTTTTTTTAAGATTGACTTGAGATGAGTTTATCATCAAGTGAGGATAAAGGAAGAATATATTAGCAAGACAGCATTTAGGACAAGATACAAGAATTATGAATTCACATTAGTGCCATTTGAACTATCAAATTCTCCAATAGTTTTCATGTTCCTAATTAGTGGAGTGTTCAGGGAGTACATGGACAAGTTTGTGATTGTCTTCCTAGATGATATAATGATCTACTCTACATTAGAAAAGGAACATTATAAACATTAAATAATAGTGTTGCAAGTTTTAAGAGAGCATAAGTTGTATGTTAATATAAGTAAGTGCATATTTTATCAAAACAAGATTCACTACATGGGGCATATAATTTCAGCATATGGTATAACATTGGATCCTGAGAAGGTAGAGGCCATTAGAGGCAGGTTAGAACCAATAAATATCACATAGGTCAGATCATATATGGTTCTTTATGCTTATTACTGAATATTCAAAAGGGTTCTCAAAGATTTCAAGAACAATCACTTCTTTGCAAAGGAAGGAAGTGAAATTTGAAGATTGTAGATCAAGATGAAGATTTTTTTATGTGCACTGATACATGTAAGTAAGGGCTTGGTGAATTTCTTGGTCAAAAGGATCATGTGGTATGCTATGAGTCCAAAACATTTAAAGAACATGAGAATAATTACACTACCCATGATATAGAATTAGAAGCAATCGTACATGCATTAAAACCGTGAAGAAATTACCTCATGGGAAGGAAATTTTAGCTAAGGAAATACCACTATGGTTTGAAGCATTTGTTTGGACAACCAACATTAAATGTCAAAAAAACTAGATGGCTTGAATTTCTTAGTGAGTATGACTTTGAAATAAAGGATATAAAAGGAAAAGAAAATTAGGTGGCTAACACACTCAACTAGAGAGCTCATGAAGTGCATATTGTAGCCATAAACATGTACACGACTAATCTAAAAGATAAAATTATTGCAACAACAAATTGAGATCAGAAATATCTAAAATAAAAGGAAACATTACAACAAGGCAATTTTCAGTAAAAATCTAATTATTATGAGTTGAAAGAAGATGAAATTCTCATGTAGAAAGGAAAAGTATATGTGTTGAATTCCAATGAAATGAGAAATGTAGTGTTGAAGGAAATACACAATGTGCCATATGCTAGACACCCATGATATCAAAAGACAATTGCAGTTGCAAGAATCCAACACTTTTGGCCAAGAATAAGAAATAAGTGGCTAATTACATATCCATATGTCTAGAGTTCCATAAAGTGAATTCTAAGCATAGGAATCCAATAGGGTTATTGCATCCATTTCCCATCGAGGAATGGAAGTGGGAAGTTGTTGTAGTTGATTTTATTACAAAGCTACCCATAACAATGAAGCAACATCATTCCATCATGGTGGTGGTGGATAAATTAATTAAGGAAACACATTTTTACTCAAGTGAAGACTACACAAAAGGAAAAAAATATTGCAAAGATGTATATGAAAGAAGTTGTCAAGATATATGGGGTACCTAAGGAAATAGTATTAGACATAGATCCAAAGTTTACTTCCATTTCTTGGAAGGGTTTCTTCAAAGTTTTTTGGACAAATCCAAATATTAGTAATGCATATCCCCAAGTGTCATATTGGAAAACATACATAGAGGACTAACGGAATAATTGAGGACATGCTTAGGATTGAAGGGAAATTCATTGGTGTGCCCAGATCTGACCATCCTGACATAGCAGTACGATCTGGAAGAAAACAAAAAATGATACTAAAAAATGGTTGTGTGGCCAAGACAGGTGTGAACGCACATTATGAGATCACCTCTCCAAGGATTTGGGACTACATATAGTACATGAAACAACATACGATAATTGGAAAATTCATGGGAATTTGACCCTTATAGAAAGCCCTCATGGTATAGGTAAAATCGAGATGGAAAGTAAAATGAGAGATGGATCTAAAACTTGAATCTAAATGTTTTTTTATAGTCATTTTCTCCTGCATTGAATACAAAAACAAAATATTCGATGAGGGGTATTACTTCTTTCACTCAGCTGTTATAATACTGAAAGGGGGCGTGAATCAGTATGATCACTTAATTATCCCTTTTAACCACAATATGTAATCATTAACATAAAAAAACAATATATCATCAATATATAATGAGTAGTATAAATCAACAGATCATAATTGACATCCACAGAAACACAGAACACCATAATTTACGTGGAAACCCAAATGGGAGAAAACCATTGAATGATTTTCTTATATATCAAAATAATACATTCATTGGAAGATCCAACTTCCCAATTCTCCAACTACAAATGGAAGGAGGCTACAACCCCCTATTTAAAGGATCCAACCTAGAGGAAGCTACAACTCCTTGAATTCTCTAGATCCAATAAGAAGGAGGCTACAACCCGTTGATTCTCAGGCTCCAACCTGAAGGAAGCTCCAACTCCCTTTGTTCTCTAGAACCAACCGAAAGGAGGCTACAACCCCCTTTCCTTACCCCGTCCTGTCACTCTGAAATATAAGTGTAGACCATATTGTTACAATCATTCCCACTGCCAACCTGTCACCATCAATCTGTCATACCAACTTGTCACTGTCAACCTGTCACATAAACCTGTGACTACCACTATCAAATCAGCCAACCTGTTACCATCACTATCACATCAACCAATATGTCAGTGTCCCTGTCACTTATATATCAACCAGATCTTCTCATATGGATCATATCAAAATAAAGTATCCAACCATGTACCACAATGTTCCTCAAACATGCATCATACCATATACCATAATATATGCCATTATCAAAAATATGTTCCTATAAAAATTAACCATGACAACCATATAGAATATAGCAAGGATATATATCAGCATGTATAAATGACACCAAAACATTGGACTCAACTATATGCAACCATAAACCAAAATGGCCTCCAAAACATGCATCGAGCATGTGCCATATAATCCATGATAGACACACATAAACAAGATACCTACGATCTAGTTAACACTCTGTTTTATCAGATAATAGACAAGTAAATCAACCTGGGAATAAAAAATCTGGTACAAGAATATTTTCACACCCTCTCACAGTATTTTCATAGATCTGTGAATTCCTTCAATATTAATCACAAATATCCACACTTTTCTTGACCTCATCCCATGTACATCTGCACCCTTCTGACCTACAACCAGTGGATACCTCATAAACTAGGGTTAATCGCAATTGCTTCAAATCTGATACTTTCACCTTCGACCTTCCTTCACACCCTTGGACTTTCTACCTTAGACTCAAACTCAGATTCACCAATAGATCAAAGTTATTCACAAGATAAATAATCAATAGAGATGTATGTGAATTGTGCTTATGAAAGACTCCATGATGGTTATTTATGTTTTTTTCTAGGTAAATTATTTCCTTACTTTAGAGGTTTCTTGTTACAACCACTTAACCCTTTCATTAATTGTCTTGTAACCAACTAGGGGATTCATAACCCATCTTCTAGGGTTCCAATTTCATGACCTCATAACTCCTCAACTATGAGGAACCACATGGTGTACCACCTATCACCAAAAATGACATGACATGGACTATCCATCTATGAATGTGTTACCTACATTTACACTATTCTTCATGTCCTTATTCCTCAAACAAATTAAGGCTTCTTGTATACTTCTTCAAAGTGTATTCTTATGAGGACCATGCTTAGATTTACCTCATAAAGGGGCCACTTTGGAGAATTCTCCAAATACACCCATCACATATGTTGTGATCAATGAAAACCACTTTTTTTTGTCATCAATGAAAATCCTTTGTCTAACAATTTCCCCCTTCAGCATTGATGACAACACTCATGGCATGGTGTAACATCACCAAGCCAACCACCACCTAGGCTAGGTCGCATCACTGATACTTATTTTTTCCATTAGTTATGATACTAGATTGTAGCATCCCTAGACTTAATTTGGGCTATATGTAAATTTAAAAGAACACAATTACTCTACAAATATACAGAATTCATGCAGAATAACACTAACAATGCACTTGAAACATACACATGGAAAAATCCATGAAATTAAGCATTTAAAGAATAATATATAAAGTAATATAACACACAATTGATACTTATATTTTATAAAATACCACCAAATGCGTGCAGACCTTCCATGATCCTCCCAGCCTTAGACCACTCTTCTCATAACTCTCAGTAGTGGGTCACCCTCGAGATGGGAATAAACTCAACTTGGGTAAAGAAATTCCTAGCTAAGATGATGTATCTCAAACAAGAGGAACAAATTTTTTAGGTGCCTACTCAAACTAATAACTCACAATATCTCATTCCCCACATCTCTGTCCCACCCTAGGAAGTGTGCCCCTTCTCTTCTCAAAAGTTCTTCGACTACCCCACTTCCCTTCTAGGGATTCAACAATAGGCCAGATAGAAATTCTTAGAGCACTATAGCTGCATTTTGGGTCCCTCAGGAATTCAATTCCCAAAAATTCTCTTCTTAGAGAGAGTTTCTCACAGGCGCGACAACCCACCTCTTCAATCCATGGGCCTGACAACCCACCTCCTCAGTCTAGTTCTTAAGTCAAATAGGTACAGGTGATAGCAACAATGTATTTCAGGGTAGATTATAGGTGATGGCAGCAACGACCTTCACATAAGGTGCAGAACTAGCTCGGGTAAGGTATAGTACTCATTGAGGATGGTATAGGGCATTGTTCATAATAGGAAGTACGAGTTTCTTCTTAAGGCATGCATGTAGCATGGATAGGTTTGAATGATGGAGAGAATTGTTGAATCCCATGGCTAAATCCAATGGCATAATGTATCCAAATGCACTAATCCCAAGCTCTTTG
>JASDQU010100244.1:170742-183908 GCA_032191745.1 Picea mariana | reverse complement strand
TTTGTTCTCTGCATCATTGATGTCTCCAACATCATGTGCTCTCCTTTGTTTTGTCTCCATGGCATCCAACCTTGCACGAAGTTCTCTCATCTCCCTTTCCACAACTCAATTTTATACAGGTGGCTCTGCATGTCTTCTATGTGATATTGTGTTGAGGTTTCCTCCTTTACACACCTACCACTTATGTATCTGATACCACTTGATGATATCAGACTATATCCTTTTTTTCTTCCTACAAAAATCAATTATGTGGGCTCTGATACTACTTGATGCAACCCTCCTTCCCTCCTGGGGATTCTTTGACCTCCCGGTCAAGGATCTTCAAATTTTTTAGTTGAATTGGCTCTTCGGGCCTTCAATAGACTCAAAAAAAATGACACATGGGTCCCTTTGATGTTACCTATGGGTTCAAATTACCCACAACCTTTCTCTCTACTGATTTTGGCAACACCAATTTGCGATTACTAGCCCCCGTACTAGACTCCTTATCCAAGATGACCACGTTTGTGACCGTGGGCCAGCTCCCTTCGTAACTTTCAGCTTCGACAATTTTTTAACCTCTGCCCTTGTCTCCTTTTTAAATGTCTTCTTATGAAACACACGGACCTTCGTCGTGTGTCCTTCTGGATCCAACTTTCCAGAATACTTCAGCCTTCGTGACTTCATGAATATTGCACTAGCTCCTCGCAAATTCTTCAAGATTTCTTTCTCACGAACTCTACGATCTGCTGCCACGTATCCTTCTTGCAGCCAAGGACTAGGATCACTTCATGACTTCACGAATTTCATGACCTTGCTTATTTAAACAATTTCAAACCCTTCAAACCACATAGTGACGAAAGACTTCACGACTATCCTCCACGCAACTCTCCCAAATCTAACAGTCTGGAAAAAAACCTACTTCCTCTTGAAAAACAAATTCTCGTTGATTTGTGAAATCTTAAAGGGATCCTCCCTATTGAATGATTCTCAAACGCTACCTATTATGAGCTTGTTCTTTTCTTGAACTATTAACTCCTAAGAGCGTTTCTTCGGCACTTAGTTGAAACTTACCCTATGCGCGCCTTGAAACAAGTCTTCCTCCACGACTTAACTTCTTTGTGAGCGACTATGCACACCTTGCTACAATTCTTTACACCCTTCTGTAAAAAAAATTAGGCTACTCCTCCTGATCTCCTGAGTCAAAAGACTCTATCAATGCACTCCTTGTGGATGATATGCACTCTCTGCATGCAAAGCTCCAAGCTATTTCTCTTGTACTTTCTCCTCCTCAACACTCTGAACTTCTTAGAATGACTCGTTCGATAATTAGCCAAGTATCGACCCTACACACACCTTGAGACATGCTTCCTTCAACTTAACTTTTGAAGGGAGACTGTGCACTCGTTGAAACAATTCCTATACAACTCAATTGTTCCTTCTAAACAATGTGACTCTGAGTATGTTTCTACCTACGCACACCTTCAATCTATCTCTCTTGAACTTTTTCAGTCAAAACAGAGTTCGCCAACGCACACCTTGTGGAAACTTATGCACTCTTTGTGTACAAAATTTTTAGGTTACCTCTTCTGAGCTTCTGAGTCGAAACAAACTTTGTCGATGCACAAATTGTGGACACTATGTTCTCCTTACACAGGCTCATAGAAGAGAAAAAATTGAAACTTATATAATATCTCATGGATTCATACATTCAACCATGTAAATGCATTCATAATACAAGAACAAGAAATAACACAGAATTTCAAATTAACAGAAATCCTACCATTCATTCATTCAGATAGACACAATAACTACAAAACCAAACATGTGGAATAACAATTCTCTATTATATTAATTCAAATGATATGTACATGGGTTCATACATGTTGTTCAAGAGCTCTTGACAATGCTCATCCACAATACTCTCGACCACCTTCAACTAAATTGAAACAACAACCTTATTTGGGCAACAACACATTTATTTATACAACACGGGCTCATAGAGCTTTCTCTCTGACAACCTTAGTGCTATCCTAACGCGATAAAAGCATTCAACTACTAAGTATTTATTACAATAAATGTTTGATATAGACAGTTAATATCAAACACATCGAATCTGTACTGCAAGATACTACATTAAAAGAAAAACCGTTCCCCATCGATCTCATGTGATGGCTCAACTCATAAACATTTAAGACATTCTTTAATTTCAATCTTTTTAAGTTTTTTCATGATATTCCCTTCTTAAATTCAAAGTCACTTCAAAATGCACGCTCTGGTGCTGAGTTGTTTTGCACTCATGCTTTGCTGGCAATGCTCCTGCATCAAATATCAATCCCCCATTGATTGAAGTGGATAACCAACCCATAGCAATTTCAATTGATTATGGAGCTAGCCATAGTTAGATAAATTATAACATCATTGAAGTATTTTACTTGCAAAGGAGTAATCATACTAAATATTGGTTAGTTTAGTTATCCATGGGAGCTAAGAGAAATATCAATGAGATTGTTAGAGATTTTCAAATAGACATGAATGAACTCAACACAAAGGTAGATGTAAACATCATACCTTTGGGTTCATATGATTTTCTAATCGGCATGGATTGGTTGGAAAAACACAATATTTCCCTAAACTGTTACTACAAGACAATGACATGTCTTGATGAAGAGGGGAAGCAAGATAATATTCAAGGCTTTCCAAGATTTGTAGTTCTTAGAGACATTTCAACTATGCATTTGAAAAAGTGTTTCAAGAAGCGATGTCAGATTTTTGAATCTCATATGGAAGAGACAACAAAATATAAAGTGGAAAGTATTGAAGACCAAATTGTCTTAAGGGACTTTGAATATGTATTTAGGCAGATCCTTGGATTTCCACCAAAGAGATACATTGATTTATCTATTGATTTGGTGCCAACAGCTACCCCAGTGTCCAAGACACTTTACAAAATGGGCACGTTGAATTGAAAGAGTTGTAGATGCAAATTGAAGAGTTTTTAAAGAAGGGGTATATACGGTCAAGTGTGTCACTTTGGGGAGGCCAAATTCTTTTTGTGAAGAGAAAAGATGGAACCTTGAGGCTGTGTATTAATTTCAGATATCTAAATAAGGTGACCATAAAGAAAAAAATATCCTTTGTCGAGGATTGATGATCTGTTTAATCAACTGAAAGTTGATTTTTTTTTTTAAGATTGACTTGAGATGAGTTTATCATCAAGTGAGGATAAAGGAAGAATATATTAGCAAGACACCATTTAGGACAAGATACAAGAATTATGAATACACATTAGTGTCATTTGGACTATCAAATTCCCCAATAGTTTTCATGTTCCTAATTAGTGAAGTGTTCAGGGAGTACATGGACAAGTTTGTGATTGTCTTCCTAGATGATATAATGATCTACTCTACATTAGAAAAGGAACATGATCAACATTAAATAATAGTGTTGCAAGTTTTAAGAGAGCATAAGTTGTATGTTAATATAAGTAAGTGCATATTTTATCAAAATAAGATTCACTACATGGGGTATATAATTTCAGCACATGGTATAACATTGGATCCTGAGAAGGTAGAGGCCATTAGAGGCGGGTTAGAACCAATAAATGTCACATAGGTCAGATCATATATGATTCTTTTTTATTATTACTGAAGATTCAAAAGGGTTCTCAAAGATTTCAAGAACAATCACTTCTTTGCAAAGGAAGGGAGTGAAATTTGAAGATTGTAGATCAAGATGAAGATTTTTTTATGTGCACTGATACATGTAAGTAAGGGCTTGGTGGATTTGTCAGTCAAAAGGATCATGTGGTATGCTATGAGTCCAAAACATTTAAAGAACATGAGAATAATTACACTACCCATGATATAGAATTAGAAGCAATTGTACATGCATTAAAACCGTGAAGAAATTACCTCATGGGGAGGAAATTTTAGCTAAGGAAATACCACTATGGTTTGAAGCATTTGTTTGGACAACCAACATTAAATGTCAGAAAAACTAGATGGCTTGAATTTCTTAGTGAGTATGACTTTGAAATAAAGGATATAAAAGGAAATGAAAATCAGGTGGCTAACACACTCAACTAGAGAGCTCATGAAGTGCATATTGTAGCCATAAACATGTACACGACTAATCTAAAAGATAAAATTATTGTAGCAACAAATTGAGATCATAAATATCTAAAAGCAAAGGAAACATTACAACAAGGAAATTTTCAGCAGAAATCTAATTATTATGAGTTGAAAGAAGATAAAATTCTCATGTAGAAAGGAAAAGTATATGTGTTGAATTCCAATGAAATGAAAAATGTAGTGTTGAAGGAAATACACAGTGTGCCATATGCTAGACACCCAGGATATCAAAAGACAATTGCAGTTGTAAGAATCCAACACTTTTGGTCAAGAATAAGAAATAAGTGGCTAATTACATATCCATATGTCTAGAGTTCCATAAAGTGAAGTCTGAGCATAGGAATCCAATAGGGTTATTACATCCATTTCCCATTGAGGAATGGAAGTGGGAAGTTGATGTAGTTGATTTTATTACAAAGCTACCCATAACAATGAAGCAACATCATTCCATCATGGTGGCGGTGGATAAATTAATTAAGGAAACACATTTTTACTCGAGTGAAGACTACACAAAAGGAAAAAAGTATTGCAGAGATGTATATGAAAGAAGTTGTCAGGATACATGGGGTACCTAAGGAAATAGTATTAGACATAGATCCAAAGTTTACCTCCATTTCTTGGAAGGGTTTCTTCAAAGTTTTTGGGACAAATCTAAATATTAGTAATTCATATCACTAAGTGTTGTATTGGAAAACATACATAGAGGACTAACGGAATAATTGAGGACATGCTTAGGATTGAAGGGAAATTCATTGGTGTGCCCAGATCTAACCAGCCTGACATAGCAGTACAAGCTGGAAGAAAACAAAAAATGAGACTAAAAAATGGTTGTGTGGCCAAGACAGGTGAGAATACACATTATGAGGTCACCTCTCCAAGGATTTGGGACTACATATAGTACATGAAACAACATACGATAATTGGAAAATTCATTGGAATTCGACCCTTACAGAAAGCCCTCATGGTATGGGTAAAATTGAGATGGAAATTAAAATGAGAGATGGATCTAAAACTTGGATCTAAATGTTTTTTCATAGTCATTTTCTCTTGCACTGAATACAAACACAAAATATTCGATGAGGGGTATTACTTCTTTCACTCGACTGTTAGAATACTGAGAGGGGGGTGAATCAATATGATCACTTAATTATCCCTTTTAACCACAATATGTAATCATTAACATAAAAAAACAATATATCATCAATATATAATGAGTAGTATAAATCAACAGATCATAATAGACATCCACAAAAACACAGTACACCATAATTTATGTGGAAACCCAAATGGGAGAAAACCATTGAATGATTTTCTTATATATCAAAATAATACATTCATTGGAAGAACCAACTTCCCAATTCTCCAACTACAAATGGAAGGAGGCTATGACCCTCTATTTAAAGGATCCAACCTGGAGGAAGCTACAACTCCTTGAATTCTCTGGATCCAATAAGAAGGAGGCTATAACCCAATGATTCTTAGGCTCCAACCTGAAGGAAGCTCCAACTCCCTTTGTTCTCTGGAACCAACTGAAAGGAGGCTACAAACCCCTTTCCTTACCCTGTCTTGTCGCCCTGAAATATAAGTGTAGGCCATATTGTTACAATCGTTGCCACTGCCAACCTATCACCTTCAATCTGTCATACCGACTTGTCACTGTCAACCTGTCACATAAACCTGTGACTACAACTATCAAATCAACCAACCTGTTACCATCACTATCACATCAACCAATATGTCAGTGTCCCTGCCACTTATATATCAACCAGATCTGCTCATATGGATCATGTCAACATCAAGTATCCAACCATGTACCACAATGTTCCTCAAACATGCATCATACTATATACCATAATATATGCCATTATCAAAAATATGTTCCTCTAAAAATTAACCATAACAGCCATATAGAATATAGCAAGGATATATATCAAGCATGTATAAATGACACCAAAACGTGGACCTCAACTATATGCAACCATAAACCAAAATGGCCTCCAAAACATGCATCGAGCATGTGCCATATAATCCATGATAGACACACATAAACAAGATACCTATGATCTAGTTGACACTCTTTTGTATCAGATAATAGACAAGTGAATCAACCTGGGAATAGACAATCTGGTACAAGAATATTTTCACACCCTCTCACAATATTTTCATAGATCTGTGACTTCCTTCAATATTACTCGCGGATATCCATGATTTTCTTGACCTCATCCCGTGTACATTTGCACCCTTCTGACCTGCAACCAGTGGATACCTCATAAACTAGGGTTAATCACAATTGCTTCAAATATGATACTTTCACCTTCAACCTTCCTTCACACCCTTGGAATTTCTACCTTAGACTCAAGCTCAGATTCACCAATAGATCAAAAATTACTCGCAAGATAAATAATCAATAGAGATGTATGTGAATTGTACTTATGAAAGAATCCATCATGGTTATTTATACTTTTTTCTAGGTAAGTTATTTCCTTACTTTAGAGGTTTCTTGTTACAACCACTTAACCCTTTCATTAATTGTCTTGTAACCAACTAGGGGATTCATAATCCATCTTATGGGCTTCCAACTTCATGACCTAATAAATCCTCAACTATGAGGAACCACATGGCATACCACCTATCACCAAAATTGACATGACATGGACTATCCATCTATGACTGTGTTACCTACATTTAAACTATCCTTCGTGTCCTTATTCCTCAAACAAATTAAGGCTTCTTGTATACTTCTTCAAAGTGTATTCTTATGAGGACCATGCTTAGATGTACGTCATAAGGGGGCCACTTTGGAGACTTCTCCAAATACACCCATCACATATGTTGAGATCAATGACAACCACTTTTTTTTGTCATCAATGAAAATCCATTGTCTAACAATTTCCCCCTTCAGCATTGATGACAACACTCATGGCATGGTGTAACATCACCAAGCCGACCACCACCTAGGCTAGGTCGCATCATTGATACTTATTTTTTCCATTAGTTATGATACTGGATTGTAGCATCCCTAGACTTAATTTGGGCTATGCCATGTAGAAATTTTCGAATTGTATACATAAATTTAAAAGAACACAATTACTCTACAAATATACAAAATTCATGCAGAATAACACTAACAATGAACTTGAAACATACACATGGAAAAATCCATGAAATTAAGCATTTAAAGAATAATATAGAAAGTAATATAACACACAATTGATACTTATATTTTATAAAATACCACCAAATGCGTGCAGACCTTCCATGATCCTCCCAGCCTTAGACCACTCTTCTCATAACTCTCAGTAGTAGGTCACCCTCAAGATGGGAATAAACTCAACTTGGGTAAAGGAATTCCTAGCTAGGATGATGTATCTCAAACAAGAGGAACAAATTCTCCAGGTGCCTACTCAAACTAACAACTCACAATATCTCATTCCCCACATGTCTGTCCCACCCCATGAAGTGTGCCCCTTCTCTTCTCAACAGTTCTTCGGCTACCCCACTTCCCTTCCAGGGCTTCAACAACAGGCCAGATAGAAATTTTTAGAGCACTATAGCTGCATTTTGGGTCCCTCAGGAAATCAATTCCCAAAAATTCTCTTTCCTAGAGAGAGTTTCTCACAGGTGCAACAACCCACCTCTTCAATCCACGGGCCTGACAACCCACCTCCTCAGTCTAGTTCTTAAGTCAAATAGGTACAGGTGATAGCAACAATGTATTTCAGGGTAGATTACAGGTGATGGAAGCAATGACCTTCATATAAGGTGCAGTACTAGCTCGGGTAAGGTATAGTACTCATTGAGGATGGTATAGGGCATTGTTCATAATAGGAAGTACGATTTTCTTCTTAAGGCATGCATGTAGCATGGATAGGTTCGAATGATGGAGAGAATGGTTGAATCCCATATCTGAATCCAATGGCAGAATGTATCCAAATGCACTAATCCCAAGCTCTTTGTATGCATGTCCCAAATTGAACACTTGTTAGGTTTAGAGCCACTTTGGCCCACTTTTCCCCATCCTTAGAACTTAGGATAAAATAATTATCCCCACCTTAGTCTTTAGGAATGATATTATAATATTCCTTTCGAGATAATCCCTCTAGATTAGCCCCCTTTCTAGGCTCTCATCTCCCCCCCTCCTTTCCCTTCCTAGTGAAGTTTAGTCACCCATACTCTTTTATCGTGGTTTGTCTACACGCATCGATGTATTTTATTAATGATATGAGTTTTTACTTATACAAAAATAGGCTCAGTAGCCTTTATCATCTAGGCTCTCTGGCCTAATAATCACATAAACCTTTTGGCCTCACCAACCTATAAAACATAATTATAGTTACAACTGGGGCTCATTCTTGGGGTATTACATTCCCCTCCCCTTAATTTTTCACTTTCCTCAATGCAATATGTATACACATGTACCACCCAAAAGTTCAAAAATCCTCAAAAGGATGTGGGTATTATGCCCGCATAACATCGTCGTGATCCCAAGTTGCATCCTCGGGACCGCGTACTAGGTCCATTGGAGTTTCACTAGCTCCATGGCTCAATTCTAGAGCTGCTTGATCTTTCAATACAATATGCACATCAGATGCACTTGAAAAGTGTCCTCTTACTCCACCTGAATCAGATTCCAATCAATAGCATGATTAGCATCATGTATATACTTTTTGAGAAATGATACATGGAATACATTATGAATTGACATTGATGTAGAAAATTAAAGCATATATGCTACATGCCCAATCCTCTTTAGTATTTCAAATGGCCCACAGTAACGAGCTGCTAACTTTGAACAATTTCCCAACTTCATGGAACTTCTGTTGGCCTTCGCTTTCAAGAATACATTGTCACCCACTATAAATTACCTGTGATTTATTCCTTTATTAGCATAGTTTTTCTTCCTTTCTTGAGAATCCTTTAATGTTTGTTTTATTTTCGACATTTTCTCTTCCATTTCTCTGAGTAATTCTGGCCCAAACATTGCCTTATCTTCTAGGTTGTCCCAGCTTATAGGTGTGTTTCACCTTCTGCCATAAAGTGCCTCAAATGGGATCATCTTTAGAGATGATTGGTACCCATTGTTATAAGAAAAATCTACCAAGAGTAGGTAATATTCCCATTTTGGTAGTTTATCCATCACATACATCCTCAACATATCCTCAATCACTTGATTCACCCTCTTTGTTTGTCCATCATAATCTGGATGATAAGTCATGCTAAAATTCAAATTTGTTACAAATCCTTTAAATAATCATTTCTAGAAACTTTATGTAAATTTTGGATCTCTATCAGACACAATGGTCTTGGGTATACCCTGCAGTTGAGAAATTTCTCTCATATAAAGATCAACAACATTGGTTTCCTTGTGAGTGAGCTTTACTAAAATAAAATGGGAAACTTTAGTAATCTTATCCACCACTACCGTGATATAATCATGCTGCTTGTTTGTTTTGGGCAGTTTGGTGATGAAATACATTGTTAAAACTTCCCATTTCCACTCAGGAATGGGTAATGGTTGAAGAAAACCAATTGGGTGTCTATGCTCAGCCTTGACCTTTTGACACTCCAAACATTTTGCAATATATTCAACAACTTCTTTCTTCATGCCTGGCCAATAATATTGGTTTTTGAAAGCTACAATAGTTTTATGATACCCCTAGGTTTCTAGCATAAGCTACATTATGCATTTCTATGAATATCAAAATTTTCAATTCCTGGGAATTCGGTACATAAATTATTCCTCTATACATGATAATTTCATCATTCTCCAGATTGTGTTCATTTTTCTGCTGCAAAATACCTTGTTGTAATTTTGTTATTATTTCTATGTATTGCAAATCTAATTTTGCAGCCTCTAATATTATTTCCTTCAAATATAATTGGTCATTGCTAATGGCTATAACATGCAACTCATGCACCCTTCTAATAAGTGCATCAACTACCTTTTTCTCTTTTCCTTTGATATGCTTTATATCAAACTCATATTCATTGAGAAATTCTAACCACCTTATTTTCCTGGCATTTAGAGTTCGATGATCAAATAAATATTTCAAACCATTATGGTCTATCCTCAATTCAAACATTTTTCCAATGAGGTAGTGTCTCCACTTCTTTAAGGAATGCACTATGGCGACCAACTCCAAATCATGAGTAGCATAGTTCCTTTCATGATCCTTCAACTTCCTTGATTCATAACATACAACATAGCCATTTTGATTGAGGAGTCCACCGAGTCCTTATTTACATGCATCTGTGCATACAATGAAGTATTCATTTGGATCAACAATCCTTAGTATTGGAGTGTTGGTTAATAAATGCTTCAAGTGTTGGAAACTCTTTTCACACTCCAATGTCCACTTAAACTTCACTCCCTTCTTTTGCAAGGAAGTGATAAGGTGTGCAATCTTTGAGAATACCTCAATAAATCTTCTGTAATAGCTTGCAAAGCCCATGAATGATCTGAATTTTGTCACATTCTTAGGTACTGACTACCCTCTAATGGCCTCAATATTTTCAAGATCCACTACTCTCCCTTCCTCTGATATGATATGTCCTAAATAATGAATTTTTTTTTGATAAAATGAGCACTTTCTCAATTTGGCATACAACTGATGCTTCTTTGATACCTGTAATACCAACCTCTAGTGTTGTTCACGCTCTTCCTCCAACTTGGAATATATAAGAATGTCATCTAAAAATACAATGACAAACTTATCTAAATATTCTCTGAAAATACCATCCATTAAACACATGAAGACATTTGTTGCATTTTATAACCCAAATGGAACCACTTTGAATTCATAATTTCCATACCTTGTTATGAAAGTTGTCTTGCCGATGTCTTATTCTTTAATTCTTACTTGATGATAACCTGACATGAGATCAATCTTGGCGAATATGTTTGCATCCTTCAATTGATAAAAGAGGTCATCAATCCTTGGAAAATGATACTTATTCTTCATAGTTACCTTGTTGAATTGCCTGAAGTCCATGAAAAGTCTCAATGTTCCATCCTTCTTCTTCACAAATAACACTAGGTACCCCAAGGTGACACACTTGGGCGTATATACCCCTTCTTCGGAATCTCTTCCAGTTGCATATGCAATTCCTTCAATTATGGTGTACTCATCCTGTAAGGGGTCTTGGATACTGGAGTTTCTCCAGGCATCAGATTGATGGAGAAATCAATGTCTCTTTTAGCGGTTAATCCTATTATTTATTTAAATACATCCTCAAACTCCTTTAGCTATGCATAATATTTGATATTTAACACCTTATCTTTAGGTGTCTCTTCCATATGAGCTGAAAATATTTGGAATCCTTTTTTGTAACTTTTCTTCAGTTGTAATGTTGATATTTCTATGATAGTTATTTCCCTAGGAATTCCCTGTATTGTCCTTATCTTCCTTTCCTCATCCAAACAAGTAAATTCCTTATTATAACAACCTAGGATAGGATGGTTTTGGTCCAACCAATCCATACCAATTGGATAGTCATAGGCACCTAAAGGCAAGATATTCAAATCTACCCTAGTGCTCAGTCAATTCATGTTCATTAGACATTACTTAACCATCTCCATATGTTTTCTTTTGGATCTGGTAGCCAGCTACACCAAACAAGATTTTCCATGCTTTCTTCTTGGAAAATGGAATCTTTCCACCATCTTAGGATCTATATAACTATGACTAGCTCCTGAATAAATTAAAATAGAAATGGTTTGGTTTTTTATCATACCTTCCACTTCAATCATATGTGACTGAAACTCATATTTCTTGTTGTCCATGGCTACATAGATCCTAAGTACATTTATGTCCATGTCCTCCACTATTTTATCTTGTTGTACCTTGTGAACAATCCTCACTTTTCCACCTCTGTGACGACAATCTCTATACATATGATCTCCCTTACAACCCCAACATTGAATAGGTGGCTACCTTGGCCTTTTTTTCCCTATCTCAATCATTTTGGGTTCTCTAGAAGTTGGTTTTCCCTAAGAACTACTTCTGAATAATGGTGGCTTAGTCCCCTTCTTCCTATGTTCCATATTGTGTTTATTCTTGACTTCCCAAAATTTTTGGAAAATTGGCCTTCCTTTATGCTCATCATAAAAGAATTTAGCTCGCCTTATGGTCTCCTGCAATGTTTTGGCATCATCATATCATATATTGTCACTGATGAATGATGGAAATCCACTCAAATACCTCTAAATATTAATTGTCTCATCCTTGATGAAAGAGACATACTTTAACAGTTCTAAAAACCTTCTTTCATATCCATCTATGGTCATACTCCTAAGATTTAGTTCAAATAAATCCTTCATTTTCTATAATATCTCTTAGTCAAGTATTTCTTTTGAAAATACAAGTATTTCTTTTGAAAATACAAGTATTTCTTTTGAAAATACAAGTATTTCTTTTGAAAATACTTCTTTAATTCCTTCCAAGTGAAATTTTTCTCTTTAATGTGTTTCACCTATACCAATTGGTCCCATCAAATTAATTCTCTTCCCTTGAGTTGATAGATAACAATTCTTCCTTCTGCGTGTGAAGAGTAATTATGTAATTGAAAATACTTTCTCATTCCTAGAAGCCATGTCTCTGCATCTTCATCCTTTTTGTGATCATGATCAAATGTAGGAGGCTTGATTTTGTTCATTTCACCTTGTAGCTAATCCACCCTAGACTTATTCTTATGCTTCGTGACAAAGGATGGACTCGAGCGACTATATTCTCTCCTAGCCGAATTCCTTGGGGAGTGTTGTTGATGTCTGCCAACACTTCTTGTTGTTCCTCTCTCATAACAAGACCTATGGCTCCTTGATTTGCTTGAGTCATTCTCCTTATCCATATTATTTTCTATTATCTCTAAGCTCTACATTAACTTTACGTTGAAGTCCTCATGCTTCTCCTTGGATTTCATAATCCTTTTGTAGGAATTTCAATACAAATTATGTATTTCCTGCGATTCTCCTGGTCTAACAATTATATGCCATTGTTAAATACAAAATCTCTTCTACTATTATTCTTGCGAAAAATTAAACCACGATCACAAAGT
>JASDQU010100244.1:154519-167470 GCA_032191745.1 Picea mariana | reverse complement strand
TTTTGAATCATCTTGGACTTGAACATTTAAGTGGGGTAAAAGGAGGTTTCCCCCTCGAAGAGGCTTATTATCTGAAATTATCTCTTTTTCAAGGCGTTGAGTACTTTTCTTGAGGTTTTTCTATGCTATATTGATGTTTGGTTCTTAACAATTGGTTTGAGCAGCGATGATTTTAAGGATGGAAATTTATTTTAAAATATAGAAACCTTGGCGAATATTACTAATCCTTAATATGCCAACTATAAATGTTTGGCGATATTTTTGTAAAAATATTCAAATTTCTAAGGATTTTATATAGTTTTTATAAAATTTTGGCGATTTGTAAGGTAAAATCATTTTATCCTATAGAATTTGGGCGAATCATTTTTAAAATAGCGAATCTCATTTTTGGAAAAACCATGAAAAATTAGCCCATGAGCGAAATTTAGCCCCTAAAATCATCTATGGGTTTGAGTCACAACTTCTTGTACCCAGATCTTGTCGAGGACATGCACGAAGAAAAATAAATGAAGAGAAGACCGCTCTAATACCACTGATCTAGATTTAGGAGTAGAATGAACTCATTAACAGACTGAATACAATGGAGAATAACACAAATATCCATTGAACAATATCTTCTATTAAATAATGAAATAGGTTGAAACTATAAAACTACAAAACTGAAAACTTGCTCGAATGGTGGTAGCTATCTCTGAGAAGAGATGTGGCTACTACACACATTCGTTTGAGCATAATGGATTACAATGAGGCTTCATAGGCATTTTTGATATTACTCATGAATTCCAAAACCCTAGATATCAAAAAATCTAACCCTAGAAGGAGAAATGCCAAAAGTCATGTGGGCCCTATGAGTAATTTGGTGTAATTTAATACCTCAACTTCCTAGGGCCTTAAATTTTTCATACAAACTCCATTTTAGGCACATTATAGCCCGTTGGAAAGGTATTTCAAATAAATACACATTACGCCTTCAAACTCTGACTCAATCTACAATTTGGCTGTTGTGAGCCAAAAACAAAACGTTTAGGGCCCCAAAATGGCCCTGGAACTACAACAAGATGTGTTGACATGAAAACATACAAAATAAGCTAGTTGGATTAGGAGAGAGACCACCCATATCCACCTAGAGGATGTGTGGGGATTCAAATAGCCCCAGAAGTGTAGAACCCACAATTACAAAGAAGTACGAAAGAACGTGCTGAAAAAAAATAGACACGAGGAGCCAGTTGGAATAGGTGGGTGGCCACCAATATCCACCTGGATCAATATTCCCCTATTAGGAAGAAATGGTATCCATTGCATTGCATTCATCCATCAAGTGAGGAAATTTCTGCTAGATTTGGCCCTAGGTGAGCCACTTTCCTTGGTGTAGGAGTTTCCCTGCCTTGACAACCCAATAAAGATGGATCCATTGCTGGAGAGTTCCCTTGACCTATGTGTCCACTATCTGATCAGTGGATGCTTTTTCCATGCAATCAGGGTTGAGCTATGTTGTTGTTAGTTGTTCTACGATCTCATAATTGTCCAATAATGGTGGAAAATATGGCCGAAGCAGGTACACATTGAATACTGGATGCAGACCAAGGAAGGGTGGAGTGTTGATCTCAAAAGCATTGCTACCCACAGCCTTCGTGATAGTGTAAGGCCCATAACAAATTGGGATAATCTTATGATGGGGCCCAGTGAGATGCTCTTTCTACATATGTAACCAGACTTTGTCGTCAACTTGAAACTAGTGTGGTACCCTGTGTTGATCATGGCATTGTTTGTACTTAGCATTGGATTTCTACAAAATATCTTGGAACTGTTGGTGGATGTGCTAAATTGGCTCAATGAATCTGGTGGATTTGTTGATCGCAGACTGATTAGGGGAAGAGTCTATCTGTTTGGTGGAAAGAGGGAGTGAAACATCAATGGGTCCCAAGGGTTGGAATGCCAAACCCACCTGAAATGGGCTATGGATAGTGGAACTATGGAGATCCCTATTGTAACTGTGTTGTACATATGAAAAACTCTTGTCCCATGTACGTGGATGCTTAGAATTGTACATGCAAAGGATGTGCACAATCATCCAAGTGATGACCTCTATTTGGCCATCGATTTGGGGGTGGAAAGAAGTGGATTTTGTGACCTTGGTGTCCAACAGAGACCAAAGACTCGACCAAAAGGTGTTGAGGAACCTAATGTTTCGGTCGGAGATGATGGTCTATGGTATCCCAAAGTGCACCCACACTCGTTCAAAGAAGAGCTTGGAAGTATCTGCCGCTGTGACATTCTTCTTATAGGCTATGAGGATGGCCATCTTCGAAAAATAATCAACGACCACAAACATGTAGTCATTTCCTTTCTTGGTGGACAACAAGCCAGACATGTAATACATTGAGATGGATTCCAAAGGCTTCTCTGGAATAGGAAGAGGGGTATATCATCCTTGCTTCTTGATCACAATCCTTGAAATGGCACAGAAATTGAAAGATCTGATATACTTGTTGATGTCCTTTCGAAGTTTTGGCCAATAAAAATGTTTCTGAAGAATGACCACGATTTTCTCTATGCAAAAATGTCCTGCCACCCGACTGTAGTGGGCTTCCCAAATCAGCTTTGCATGCTCTCTTGTAGGAACACATAGATGGCCTAGGTGGCATAAGATTCTATCCTAAATTTGAAAATCAATGACAGTTTCACTTGTATCCAAGAGCTGATATGTGGTGGTGAAGTCCAGATCTTGCTGATAAATTTGGGGCCACTAATATGCTTCATGTCCACATGAATAGATCATAGTGGTGAGTGAATCCACAGGGGGGCGAATGAGGTAGTCAGTGACACAATTGGATATACCTATCTTATACTTGATGTTGAGATGAAACTGTTGCAAGTAGGTGGACCACTTCTAATGGAGATCATTATGCAATTTCCTTTGTGTCTGTATTAACTATAGAGGCTTTTGATCAGTGTGTATGATCGCCTCTTTCCCCATAATGTAGTTTTTCCATTGACGACGGGATTGTACAATGGAATACATTTCCTTGTCATAGGTGGGGTTTTTTCAAATAGTATCAAAGAGTGTCTCACTATGGTATGCCATTGGATGCCCGTTCTGAGTGAGAACTGTGCCCACAACATAGTCAGATGCATCAGTCTCAATATCAAATGGTTGTTGTAGATCGAGTAAGGAGATTACTAGAGTTGAGAACACATGATTATTTATATCATTGAATGCTCATTGTTTCTCCTTCCCCCACACAAAATTGGCTCTGACACCACCCTTGGTCACCTGGTTGAGGGCCCATGCAATATGAAAGAATCCTAACATGAACCGTAAGTAGAAGTTGGATAGCCCCAAAAATCTCCGAAGCTCAGTTAGTGTGGTCAGAGTTGGCCAGTCACGGATGACTTGGATATTAGCTGGATCAAGATGTACCCCATGCTCATTAACAATGTAGCCCAAGTATTGGACCATGTTCATGCCAAAACAACATTTTTCCAAGTTGGCATATAGCTTGTGCTGTTGTTGAGTGCTCAAAACTTGTTGAATATGCCGCATGTGCTCCTCCCACATTCTGTTGAAGATGAGGATGTCATCCAAATATACCACCACAAAGGATTTGGTGAATGGTCTCAATACATCATCCATCAACCTCATGAAATTGGTTGGTGCATTTGTTAGGAAAAAGGGCATGACTAGCCATTCATAAAGACCTTCTTTACACTTGAAGGTTGTCTTCCATACATCAGTTGGTCCGACGAGAACCT
The DNA here is from genome assembly GCA_032191745.1 of Picea mariana. Lineage (NCBI taxonomy): Eukaryota > Viridiplantae > Streptophyta > Pinopsida > Pinales > Pinaceae > Picea > Picea mariana. Next base: position 163,717 of record JASDQU010100244.1, on the reverse strand, counting down.
GGTGGTAGCCAGACTTTAGTTCAATCTTGTTGAAGAAATTTTCCCCCTTGAGTTGGTCAAGAAGGTCATCAATCCTGGGAATTGGGTAGTGGTTCCTGACTGTGATTTTGTTTAAGGCTTTGTAATCAATGTAGAGTTGCCAAGTCCCGTCCTTCTTCTGCACCAGTACAATTGGGCTTCCACAAGGGGAGGATCTGGGTCTGATGTACCCCTTTTGAAGAATCTCTCGGATCTAATGCCTAGTTTCGTCATTCTCAATAATCAAGCATCGATAGAATGGTCCATTAGTTAGAGGTTCATCGGGGGTCAGATCAATTGGATGCGTGAATTGGCAGTGTGTCGGTACCCCTATAGGTGAGGAGAATATGTCTCTATATTCTTCCACGATCCCGTCCACTTTCTTCTAATGCAAAGAGAGGTATTTTGTAGAGGCCATGGATGTGGCAATGATCTTATTCTTGCTGTGAGCATGGATCACAAAGAATATGAACTTCTCGGTCTATGAAATGACCTTACTGCATTGCTTAGCAAAGATTAAAGAAATAGTAGTAGGTAGCGCTACCTCTGGGACCATGTACAATTGTCTATCCAAAGTAATAATAACATTGTGGGGTCTAGACTCATACATAGCATGATGCTTCCACAAATATGGGTGTCCTAAAAGGACATCAAAAACTTCAAGGGGATAAATATCACACAATACCTCATCTTTGAAAGACTTGATGTCGTAGGGCAGACGACACTGTTGGTTTACAAGAAGATCTCTTCCTTGGTGAAGCTAGCCGATGGTGTAAGGTTGCGGGTCCATTCTCTTGATGACCTCTATTGAAAACGGTAGTCAGAAGAACCTTATTTCAATAGAGGTCGTCAAGAGAATTGGACTACCATTTTCGACAATGAAATGAATTGAAGCCCCATTGACCCACATCTGCAAGTGAAAGAGGAGTTCCCCTTCCTCTGGTTCTTCTAGTTCGCTTGGTCGGACTTTGGTGGTAGCGATAGTGGAACTAGTTTCAACATCAATAATCTGCTTCCCTCTTTTAGGATTTGACTCAGAATCAGAATCGACCTCTAACTCAAAAGGCTTCAACTCAGCCACGACGAACTGCTTGGAGCAACATTCTTTAATGTTGTGCCAATGACTTTTATGGTACTCACACCATTTTCCTGTGTCTTTCTTCGTCTTCTAATTTCCCTTCTTGTGTTGTGGCTTGGACTAGTTGTCTTGAGGGTGGCCATATTGAATTGGTCCCTTTCTGTGTGGGTTGGGGATACCTTTTCCCTACTTCAGCTGTGAGGGGTTTCAAAATGCAAACTCTCATCGTTTCTGCTTAAATTTTTGCTCGATCTTGACAGTGTATCTATAAGTTGTGCCCAAAGAGGTGATGTCCAGGAAATCCATTTTTGTTTGAATGTATCTATGCAAAAAGATGTTTTATTTGAGCACCAGATGGCACTCAGAGTCTTTAATACCCAATTTGGTGCATAGGGTATTGAAAATATTGGTGAAATATGGTACTTTCTAGTCCCTTTCTTGACATAGGGTGGTCCATCCGGTGTACTGGTCCTCGTAGCTTCCAACAAGGTAGTATTGTTCTTTAATGGCTTCCCGAAAGGAATCCCATGTAGGGGCGACCATAAACATTGTATATTCCTCAATGGTCCTTTGATCAGAGTAAATATCTCACCAGTATTTAACATGGGGAATGACCTTGAGGACTGCAAAAGTGATGTTTTACCTATCGAAAAAATTGTTGACTGAAAAATATCCTTTGAGTAGATTCAACCATTTATCTACAACATCCACATCTATTAGTCCTTCAAATAATGGAATATCAAATTTTTCACGTACCTTGAAGGGGGTTGCATGGCCACTTGATGAAGATGCTTCTCCTGTGGGTAGTCGTCGAAGGATCTTCCCAAAATTGTCCATCATTTCGTTCCTTTTTCGCATGAGGGATTCCTAAAGAAACATTTTAAAAGGATCTCCCGCTTCATCATATTTATTTTCATCCCCCATGATTTGTTTTTGGGCTCGACATGACCGATATGGTAATGGCTCGACTGGTTTGAGTCCCAACTTCTTATACCCAGATCTTGTCAGGGACATGCACAAAGAAAAATAAATGAAGAGCAGACCGCTCTAATACCACTGATCTAGATTTAGGATTGGAACGAATTGATTAATAGACTGAATACAATAAACATGGAGATATGGAGAATAACACAAATATATAGTGAACAATATCTTCTATTAAATAATGAAATAGGGTGAAACTGTAAAACTGCAGAACTGAAAACTTGCTCAAATGGTGGTATTTATCTCTGATAAGAGATGTGGCTGATACGCACATCCTTCTAATTAGAAAGGATTACAATGAGGCTCCATAGGAATTTTTTATATTACTCATGAATTCAAAAACCCTAGATATCCAAAAACCTAACCCTAGAAGTTGAAACACCAAAAGTCATGTGGGCCCTATGGGTAAGTTGGTGTAATTTTGTACCTCAACTTCCTAAGGTTGTAAATTTTGCATACGACCTTTGTTTTAGGCACGTGATATCCCATTGGAAAGGTATTTCAGAGAACTACACATTTCATTGTCAAACTTTGACTTCATCAACATTTTGATTGTGGCCAACCAAAAAAACAACGTTTAGGGCCCCAAAACAGCCCTGGAAGTACATCAAGATGTGCTTACATGAAAACATACAAAATAAGCCAGTTGGATTAGGAAAGAGGCTACCTATATCCAACTGGAGGATGTATGGGGATTCAGATAACCCCAAAAGTGTAGAACCCATAATTACAAAGTAGTACAGAAGAACGTGTTGAATAAAAACGAACACGAGGAGCCAATTGGAATAGGTGGGTGGCCACCAATATCCACCTGGATCAATCCTCCCCCTTCAGGGAGTAATGGTATCCATTGTGTTGAGTTCCCCCATCAGGTGAGGAAACTTATATTGGATTTGGTCCTGGGTGATCCACTTGCCTTGGTGTAGGAGTTGCCCTGCCTTGACAACCCAATAAAGTTGGATCCGCTACTGGCGAGTCCCCTTGACCATTGCATCCAGTATATGATCAATGGATGCTTCTTCCAAGCAGTCAGGGTTGATCTTTATTTCTCTCAGTTGTTCTGCGATTTCAGAAGTGTCCAATAATGGTTGAAAATATGGTCGAAGGAGGTCCACATTGAAACCGAATGAAAACCAAGGAAGGGTGGAGTTTTGAGATCAAAAGAATTGCTACCCACAATCTTGGTGATAGTGTAAGGCCCATAACGAAGTGGGAAATCTTTTGATGGGGCTCGGTGAGACACTCCTTCTACATATGTAACTAGACATTGTCACCAACCTAAAACTGGTGTGGTACCCTGTGTTGATCATGGCGTTGTTTGTACTTAGAATTGGATTTATGCAAAATCTCCTGGACCTGTTGGAGGATGTGATGAATTTGCTCAATGAATCTGGTGGATTTGTCGATCACAAACTAATCAAGGGAAGAGTCTTTCTATGTGGTGGAAATAGGGAGTGCAACATCAATGGGTCCCAAGGGTTGGAATCCTAGACCCACCTGAAATGGGCTATGGTTGGTGGAACTATAGAGAGCCATGTTGTAACTGTGTTGGATACATGGGAGACTCTTGTCCCATGTACGTGGATTCTTATAATTGTACATACATAGGATGTGCACAATCATCCGATTGGTGACATCTATTTGGCCATCAGTTTGGGGGTGGAAAGAAGTGGATTTTGTGAGCTTGGTGTCCAATAGAGACCAGAGACTCAAACAAAAGGTTTTGAGGAACATGTTGTCTCGGTCGGATATGATGGTATATGGTATCCCAAAGTGGGCCCACATTCATTCGAAGAAGAGATTGGCAGTATCTGCCACTGTGAAATTATTCTTATAGGATGTGAGGATGGCCATTTTCGAAAACCGATCAACGACCACAAACACGAAGTCATTTCCTTGCTCGGTGGACTACAAGCTAGACATGTAATCCATTGAGATGGATTCCCAAGGCTTCTCGGGAATAGGAAGAGTTTTATATAATCCTTGCTTCTTGATGGCTGGCTTGGCAATGGCACAATCAGTGCAAGATATGATATACTTGTTGACATTCTATCGAAGTTTTGGCCAATAAAATTGTTTCTGAAGAACGGTCCCAGTTTTCTCTACACCATAATGTCCTGCCACCCAACTGTAGTAGGATTCCCAAATAATATTTGCATGCTCACTTGTAGGAACACAAAGATGGACCAGGTGGCATAAGAGTTTGTCCTGAATGTGAAAATCAGTGACAGTTGCACCTATACCCAATAGATGATATGTGGTGGAGAAGTATGGATCTTGTTAATAAATTTGGGGCCACTCAGATGATTCACGTCCACAGGAGTGTAGCATAGTGATGAGTGCAGCCATAGGGGGAAAACTAAGGCAGTCATCAACATGATTTGAGATACTTGTATTATACTTGATGTTGAGATGAAACTGTTGCAGGTAGGTGGACCACTATTAATGGCGATCATTCTGCAATTCCCCTTGTGTCTATATGAACTACAGAGGCTTGTGATCAGTGTGTATGATGGTCTCTTTCCCCAGAATGTAATGTTTCCATTGAGGATAGTCTTGTATAATGGAATACATTTCCTTGTCATAGGTGGGGTATTTCCGGACAGTATCAGAGAGTTTCTTGCTATGGTATGCCACCGGATGCCCGTGCTGAGTGAGAACTAGGCCCACAACATAGTCAAATGCATCAGTCTCAATCTTGAATGGTTGTTGCAGATTGAGCAACAAGAGTACTGGAGCTGAACACAAGCGATTCTTCAAATAATTCTCATTATTTCTCCTTCCCCCACACAATCTTGGCCCTTCCACCACCCTTGTTCGCCTATCTTAGGACCCATGCAATATGGAAGAATCCCAACATGAATAGTGGGTATAAGTTGGCTAGCCCCAAAAAGCTTCGAAGCTAGATCAGTGTGGTCGGGGCTGGCCAATCACAGATGACTTGGATCTTAGCTGGATCAAAATGTACCCCATGTTCATCATCAATGTAGCCCAAGTATTGGACCCTCTTCATGCCAAAAGAACATTTTTTCAAGTTGGCATACAGCTTGTGCTATCGCAGAGTGCTCAAAACCTATTGAATATGCCACATGTGCTCCTCCCACATTTTGTTGAAGATGAGGATGTCATCCAAATATACCACCACAAAGGAGTCGATGAAGGGTCTCAATACATCATCCATCAACCTTATGAAAGTGGCAGGTGCATTTTTTAAGACAAAGGGCATGACTAGACATTCATAGAGGCCATATTTATAATTGAAGGTTGTCTTCCCTACATCAGTTGGTTTGATGGGAACTTGGTGGTAGCTAGACTTTAGGTCAATATTGCTGAAGAAAATTTCCCCCTTGAGTTGGTCAAGAAGGTCATCAATCCTGGGAATGGGGTAGTGGTTCCTGACTGTGATTTTGTTTAAGGATCTGCAATCAATGTAGAGTCTCCAAGTCCCATCCTTCTTCTACACAAGTACAATCAGGATTCCACAAGGGGAGGATTTGGGTCTGATGTGCCCCTTTTGAAGAAGCTCTCAGATCTAACACATGATTTTTTCATTCTCCAACAACAAGCACCGATAGACTGGTCCATTAGGTAGAGGTGTGTCAGGGGTCAGATCAATTGGATGCTTGACTTGGCAGTGTGTCGATACCCCTGTAGGTGAGGAGAAGATGTCTATGTATTCTTCAATGATCCCATCCACTTGCTTCTGATGCAAAGAGAGGCACTATGTAGAGGCCACAGATGTAGCGATGACCTTCTACTTAGTGTGGGAATGGATCACAAAGAAGACAAACTTCCCAGCCTGTGAAATGACCTTACTGCATTGCTTAGAAGAGATTAAAGAAATAGAAGTAGGCGGTTCTACCTATGGGATCTTGTACAATTGTCTCCCCTAAGTAATAATAAAACTATGGGGTCTAGACTCATACACAACATGATTCTTCCACTAATATGGTTTTCCTAAAATAAGATCAAAAATTGAAAGTGGAGCAATATCACACAGTACCTCATCTTTGAAAGGCTTGATGTCATAGGGCAGATGACACTGTTGGCTGACACAAAGATCGCTTCCTTAGCGAGTCCAACCGATGGTGTAGGGATGCAAGTGTGGTGTCGTTGGAAGGTCCAGCCGCTTGATGAACTATGCTCAAATCAGGTTCTTCTGACTACCGCTTTCAACAATGAAATGAATCGGAGCCCCCTTGACCCACATCTGCGAGTGAAGGAGGCATTCCCATGCCTCTGGTTCTTCTGGTTCTCTTGGCCGAACTTTGGTGGTAGCGATAGTGGCACTGGGTTCAACATCAATAATCCACTTCCCTCCTTCATGATTTCACTTGGAATCAAAATCATCCTTTGACTCAGAAGCCTTCATCTTTTCCACGAGGGACTACTTGGAATGACATTCTTCGGTGTTGTGCCAAGGACTTTTATGGTACTCAGACCATTTTTCATGTCCTTCTTCATCTTCTAATTTCCCTTTTTGTGTTGTGTCTTGGAATGGTTTTCATGAGGGAGACCATATCGACTTGGTCCCTTGTTATGTGGGTTGGGGCTACCTTTTCCCTGCTTCAACTGCGAGGGGTTTGCAAATCCAAAATCTTGTCGTTTCTACTTAAATTTTTTCTCGATCTTGACAGCGTATCTATAAGTCATGCCCAAAGAGGTGATGTCTAGGAAATCCATTTCTGTTTGAATGAATCTATGCAAATAGACACGATATTTGAGCACCAGATGACGTTTAGAGTCTTTGATACAAAATTTGGTGCGTAGGGTATGGAAAATATTGGTGAAATTTGGTATTGTCTCGTCCCTTTCTTGACATAGGGTGGTCCATCTGGTGTACTAGTCCTCACAGCTTCCAACATGGTAGTATTTTTCTTTAATGGCATCCTGAAAGGAATCCCGTGTAGGGCCCACCATAAACATTTTATATTCCTCCACGACCCTTTGCTTAGAGTAAGTATCCCACCAGTATTTAACATGGGGAATGACCTTGAGGAGTGAAAAAGTGACATTTTCCTTATCGAAAAAATTTTGGACCAAAAAATATCCTTCGAGCATATTCAACCATTTATCTACAACATCTGCATCTATCAGTCCTTCAAATAATGGAATACCAAAATTTACCTATACCTTGAAGGGGTTTACATGACTGCTTGATGAATATGCTTCTCCTATGGGCAGTTGTCGAAGGATTTGCATGAATTTTTCCATCATTTCATTCCTTTGTCATGCAAGGAATTCCATGAGAAACATTTTAATAGGATCTCGTGCTCCATCATCTTTCTTTTTGTCCCCCATGGGTTGTTGTTGATATCGGTGTCGGTGATCTGGTAATGGCTCAACCGATCTGATACCATTGATCCATATTTAGGAGGAGAATGAACTAATTAAAAGAATGAATACAATAAACACATAGATATGGAGAATAACACAAATATCCAGTGAACAATATCTTCTATTAAATAATGAAATAGGCTGAAACTGTAAAACTGCAGAACTAAAAACTTGTTCGAATGGTGGTAGCTATCTGGGAGAAGATATGTGGCTGCTACGCACATCCATATGAGAAGAATAGATTACAATGAGGTTCCATAGGCCTTTTTTATATTACTCATGAATTAAAAAAACATAGATATCCAAAAACCTAACCCTAGAAGGTGAAATGCCAAAAGTCATGTGGGCCTTATGGGTGAGTTGGTGTAATTTGGTACCTCAACTTCCTAGGGACGTAACTTTTGCATACAACCTCCATTTTAGGTGCATGATAACCTGTTGCAAAGATATTTCATAGAGCTACACATTCTGCCATCAAACTCTAACTCAGTCTACAATTTGACTGTGGAGAGCCAAAAAAACAACGTTCAGGGACCAAAAATGACCCTGGAAGTACAACAAGATGTGATGACATGAAAACATAAAAAATAAGCTAGTTTGATTAGGTGAGAGGCCACTCATATCCACCTGCAGGATGTGTGGGGCTTCAGATAGTCCCAAAAGTGTAGAACCCACAATTACAAAGAAGTACAGAAGAACATGCTGAACAAAAATAGACATGAAGAGCTAGTTGGAATAGGTGGGTGGCCACCAATATCCACTTGGATAAAGAAATAAATTGGTTTCGCACATTTTTCATTGTTTTCTCCTAAATTTTCTACAAATGATCACTCGGAAACACGAGTTCTTCCCAATTCTCATTCTCATATGGACATTCAAGCCACCATAGTTTCTCCATGATAGGTTGAGATGCTGGGTATATGGTAAGCTTCTGTATAGAAAGTCCACTTGAGATGATTATTTCACCTTCTCTACAACTAATAAATGCATTTTTTGTGGCCAACCAAGGTCTTCCCAAGATAATGAGATTCCCTTTAGCAAGATCCTTTGAATTAATGATAATAAATTCTACTGGGTATTCCCATGAGGCTAATGTAACTATGATATCATCCAATATTCCTTTAGGTATAATGTTGGCCCTCGACCAAGTTTTGGGAGAACCTTGGTCGTGGTTGACCATTTTTGTGACTTCGACAGGCTGGCCAATGACGGAGCGCCCATGCGAAGCGGAGATCGTGGGATTCTGCCCATTTTGTGGGCTTTTTGGGTTTTAGGGTTTATGTAACGGGTATGGGATGTCGGGCCATGGGTTTACCCATGTTTAGGCCCTCTTTTGTAATGTATAAATAAGTAGCTAGGTGATGTAAGTGAAGAGTCAGGTTTTTGAAGGTCATTGGCTTAGTGCATGACTAGAGGCTTCGTGCTTATGATTGTAAGAGGATTTGTGCAGACAAACGGTGTAACACTTTGTTCTCTGATCCCACTCAGGGAAGGAGGATCTGGCGAGGTGCACGTAGATCTCCTGTCCTTTGCAGAGTTCAATTTGTGGCTTGGTACATGTAAGACGATTGAAGAGGACTAATAAGAAGAGAAGAAAATTGGTGGACGTAGCCCCACACTGGGGTGAACCACATATATCCTGTGTTGATGTGCCTTGTGCGATGTTATTGATGTTTTTATTTTCTTAGTGCATTGTTATTGATGTATGATAGATAGAATCTATGAATGCTTAGTTCTCTATGATGTGATTGAATTATTGATCTGAGTTAATTCTATGTGTT
>JASDQU010100244.1:116968-131894 GCA_032191745.1 Picea mariana | reverse complement strand
TATAAAAATAATATTTAATAAAATATATTCAAATATTTAAATTCAAAATTTAAATCACAAATGTTATAATAAATGTCATCAACGAAGTTTAACACTTATTTGTTTTTCTCATTAATTCAATACAGATTGTAAATAAACATCATGAATATAAATCCATTTTAATTTCCATTATAGTTTACACTTATTTTTTTTCTAATTGATTCCAGAGAGATTGTAAATGAACATGATACAACGGATGCTCAGCCTGCCCACCCAATACAAGATCTTCTTTGTGTTTTGAGTATCATTATCTTTAGATTGTACAGATGCAACAATGGCTATACAAATTCATGCATTGTAGATTCTTTCGAACATTCAATGGACATGGAACTAATTCAAGCTATGGAATAATTAAAATAAAGTTAATAATTGAATTTGATCTCTAGCATGGGGATTTAATGCCTGAATCTGCAATCAACATAACTTCAAATCCATAGTAGTAGGTGAGATAAGCTCAGTTCCATAGTAGTAGGTTTTAGAATTCAAGTCTGTGAACATCAAAATCACAAACGTTAAATGGAAGAAGACTACACATCACACGAAAAGGAATATAGATGATATGAGAAACTATGAAGCAATAGTTGCAGAATGCATGAACCTTACCTGACACTGCTTGGTCTAGATTGGGTGTTTGACAACCAGACCATAATCAATTTGAAAACCAGGAAAATGACATTTGAATCTGGAGAATACAAGGTCATAGCACCACTAGATCCATCAAAAGGGGAGAGGTTCGTAGAACCTACTTGCCTGGACTTAGAAGAGATCGGCCAGTTGTACAAAACAACTGCACATGATGAGGATTACGTAAACCCAACTGCAGACAGGGTACTCGGTTGGTGGAGCATTACTTCATACGCAATAGACTCAGACAGTGGGTTAGAAAACTAGCAGCAGAGACTACACGAAGTATCCACAAGAAGATGTGCAAGAATAGACCACGCGGTAAGATAGGTAGGCACAAAAATTAAAGAACCACCCAGTTTCCATGAACTAAATGATTTGGAAACATTCTTGACACAATATGAAGATGAAGTATTAGAAAACCAGCGACTGTTAGCACTTGACTTAGCACTCAAGGCCACACCTACAAGATGGTGGGGCACACATAAAGAGACCATCACATACCGGTATCAATGTAAGTGAATACTGTGCATAAGGTTTGACGCGGAACATGGATACAACAAACAACAAAAATGCGAAGGACAGGAGGCACCAGTGAAACACTTGGAGAAGTACAAAACGCTATGGAAAATGACACCATGGGAGGAATGGCCTCAACACTTTATACATACTTTAGAGGGCATACTAGTGAACCGCTATACAGACCAAGAATTGCACAAAGGAACTACAACATGGAGGACATTGCAACAAAACTTCACAATAACTTTCTCATTCGAGCATGAGAACCCCAACATAGACGCATCCCTCAAATGAATCAGAGGAATAATATTCATCAAAGAACCAGAAACAGAATTTATCACAGAAGAGAAACAACGAAATAAATAGATAGTCAAGGAACTACTCTCATGTTACCATGTACAAGAGGAAGCACTAGATGAAGATAACCCATGCGACATTTAGATCGAAGAAGTAGAAGGTGAAAGAGATGTGGAAGGACCACCCATAGAATCAGAAGCTATATCTGTTCCAATCAAGTGAAATAAATTTAACATCGAGACAGTTGAGTAGCCCAAAATGGCCATCATTGGAGACTAGTGGGATGAGAAAACAGTAGAAACCATCACATAATTGTTGCACGAATATAGTGACCTTTTTCCCACAACATTTACAGAGATGAAGGGGATAGCCGAAGAATGAGGAGAAATGAAGATACCACTCATACCTGAAGCAAGACCTATTAGATAGTGACCCTACAGACTGAACCCCATATATAAACAAAAAGCTAAAGATGAGATCGACAGGATGCCCGAAGCTGACATCATCGAATCAGTTGAGGAATTAGAATGGATAAGCCTGATGGTAGTACAGGACAAGAAACAAGGAAGAGGGATCAAGATATGCATCAACTTGAGGAAGTTGAATGATGCATGCCTACATGACCCATTCCCTACATCATTCACGGATGAAGTGTTAGAGAATGTGGGGGGACATGAAGCTTACTCATTCACTGACAGATTCTCAAGCTACCATCAAATTAAGATAGAACAAGAGGACAGACACAAGACCATATTTGCGACAAAATTGGGATCTTATCAGTACACGTTCATGCCGTTTGGACTAAAGAATGCACCCACAACATTCTCCAGAGTGGTCATCGTAGCATTTAAGGAATTCATCCATCAGTTTCTTCAAGTATACCTTGATGACTGGATAGTTTATAGTATGTTGAAAAACCACGTGGAAGTGTTATGACTGATGTTAGAGAGATGTAGACAATGCCAAATATCACTGAACATCAATAAATGCATATTTGGAACACCGTTTGGGATACTATTGGGCCATATAGTATGCAAACAAGGCTTCCTAGTGGATCCGGCAAAGATCGCAGTCATTGTTAACTTACCATCACAACAAACAGTCTGTCAGCTAAGAGCAATGTTAAGGCACACATGATACTACATGAAATTCATCAAAGGGTATGTGTAGATCACAACACCAATGGAGAAACTGTTAAGGAAGGATATGAAGTATCAATGGAACGACGAGTGTCAACACAGTCTAGATACCCTGAAGGAAAAGATGGTTACCACACCGATATTAGTATTTCTAGACTAGGAAAAGACATTCCATGTGCATGTAGATGCATCAACGATAGCACTTGGATCTATCTTAGCATAACCAGGAGTAGGAGACTTGGATCATCCGATAGCATTCGCATGAAGAAATTTATCAGACACGGAACAAAATTTTAACATGACAAAAAGAGAAGGCCTAGCCATGGTCTATGCATTACAGAAGTTCAGACATTAACTATTGGGAAAACACTTTAAGATGTTTACATATCACTCAACCCTGAAATACTTAGTCAACAAGCCAGTGCTGGGGGGGAGAATCTGTTGATGGTTATTGATATTTCAAGAATTTGATTTTGAAGTAATAATTAAACCAGGAAAACTGAATGCAGGACCTGACCACCTATCCAGGGTCAAAAATGGAGAAGAACCTATGAATTTAGAAGACAACTTTCCTGATGCACAGTTATTCTCAATTTGGGTTGTTGATGAATACTTCGTAGATATCATTCAATACTTAACTATAGGTACCATGCCATAGGAATATACCACCGTGATGAAGAAGAACCTAGTAGTCTGTGCAGCCGACTATCAAATGATCGCAGGACACCTATACAAGATAGGCACAGACAACATCTTGCGAAGGTACGTATTAGAGAATGAACGACCAAGAATTTTAGCAGAAGCCCACGAGGGAATCGCTAGAGGGAATTATGAAGGAAAAGCTACCATGTAGAAGGTACTACTTGCAGGACTATGGTGGCCAATGATTCACAGGGACTCGAAAGAGTACTGTCATAGATGCGATGTATGTCAAAGGGTAGGCAAACCCAACAGAAGGGACGAGATGTCACTACGACCACAAGTAACATTACAGGAATTTGACAAATGGGCAATAGACGTTGTGGGACCAATTAACCCACCATCCAAAAGAATAGGGGAAAGATACATTATCATCACGACGGAATACCTAACAAGATGGGCGGAAGCCGCACCAATAAAATATTTCAACACAGAAACATCTGCACACTTCTTGTTTGAACAAGTAATCACTATATTTGGGTGTCCAAGAGTTTTGATGAGTGACCAAGGCACACACTTCATAAACAACACCATCCACGCAATGACTAAAGAGTTTGAATTTTTTCACCAAAAGAGCACACCATATTATCCACAGACAAATGGCACAATATAATCTTTCAACAAAATTCTGGAGAATGCACTGACAAAGATCTGTAACATCAATAGAGATGACTGGGACCTCAAAGTACCAACAGTATTATGGTCGTATAGGACCACATGAAAAAAGTATATAGGGCACACACCATTCAAACTAGTCTATGGCCAAGAAGAAATAGTGCCATTAGAATTTTTAGTACCCAGCTTATGCATAGCAACTATCACACAAATGAAAGAACAAGGTGTAGTACAGGAAAGACTGAATCCGTTATTGTTAATGGAGGAAGAACAAATCTTGGCAGGATTCCATCAACAAGTGCAGAAAGTGAGACAAATCCTGGCACGATCGACATATCAAGAAAAAAACGTTTTAGGAAGGAAATCTAGTATTTCTCTACAACATCAAATCGTTTCGGCACCTGGGGAAGCTTAGAATGCATTGGTTAGGATCATACAAGGTAAAATCTTTCACAGACAGAAGAGATGTACAGTTAAGATATTTAGCAGGCGTAGACCTTAGAGGAATGATTAATGGGAGCCGACTAAAGCTGTACAAGGACAGTCGACCACCCACTACACAGTTGAAAAAAAAGGCGGGGGGGATACAAAGGAAATAAGATTAAAAAGAACACAGCACGCTAGAGATAGAAAGGCCACATGATGTTCGAAACACAAATTTGGAAAAGGCACGAAAAATGGTTACAAACAAAGGGAAAACAAGTAGGAAACAAAAATTCGGCAAAAGAAATATGACAGGACAACACTAAGTGGAATTAAAGCATGAAAAGGAATGATGGGACATCACATTAAACACACCAACAAGAGATGGCAAAGAAAGCATAATGAAAAGTATGAAACCACCATAGATATTGAACCCACAGTTATGATGCATTAAACGCATAATGGAGGAAGTGTCCCCGAAAAGATTTGTGACAAGCCCATACAACACGCGAGCACGGGAGCAACTGGTCTATTCGTGAAAGGAAAATAGAGAGAGTAATAATAGCTGGAATGAATATAGCGAGACCACATAGCTCCCAGAATTTATTCGAACTTAGCAAACGTTTGACAGTCACCACTATGGCACCACCAAAGCCAGCAAAAGAAAGCCAGACAACCAAACCAACCAAGATTAAAATTATGTCACGAGGATCACTAGAAGAGAATGAACAACAACAGTCGGAGATCATCAACATCAATGAAATCCCATCCCCATAGACATGACTAAAGAACTCTACACCAATTTTAGAAGATATTCAACAGCCACAAGAAGAGGCCATGAAAGAATATACGCCAATAGTGGCACAGGTGCCTCAGAACGACGAAACGGAAACCCCACAAGAAGTGCAACCAGAAAGCACCAAAGAAGCCCTAGAATTTAATGGAACGACACAAAATCTGGAAGCACCAGTGCAACCAGACGAGTTGCAAATGACCATCTCAGGTCAACCAGCAGAGGAGACCACTGCAAATGCCTCTGCTTGGCCATAATGGTTGATGGGGGAACAACCGGAAGTTGCTGGAACTTTGAACAAGCCACCACAGTAGGAAGCTAGAGAACCAGGGTATGTAATTTTTTGTACTAGACCATAGCCAGCGGAAGCGAGATACCTATTACAGAGATCTGGGCCGCATTCCAGGCATAAGAGGGATAACAGAGTCATATTTGAAGCATATCTACGGGATATATAGGAATCTATCAGCCTATCATGGATAATAACACCAAAGGCTATCGCGTGATATGAGGACATCGCCAACTTATGGGCCACACGCCAAACAATGTGGATACAACCAAAGAATGATCCATATAAAAAGTGGCTACAGATGTGCTACTGCATCATAGAGGGTGATATCGACATGGTCATCAGTGAATGGCCTGATGAATGAAGGATCCCAACCATTACCCAGGAAGTACCAGAAACAATAGCGGAAGGAGAGGCAGAATAGGTGAAAACGCAGCCTCTGGAAATCCCAGTGCCTAAGAAACCAAGTACGGACCAAACCAAGCTGACTCAGGAAAATGAAGGGTCAAAATGGATAGGGACCCAGAAAGGGAAGAAAGAGACTACACAGCCAACCAAAGGATAGAAGAAACAGGCCGAGGGAGCACAGGAGACCACCCCAAACCCCATCACACAGGAACCAGGGAGAAATAAGAGACCAGTCGTGCAAGAAGGAGGTGCGCGCAAGAAATCAAAGGCATAATGAGCATCGCCAGACTACACGATCATGGAGGAAGATGGGGAAATGATCGCCAAAATGGTCCAGGATTTCCTAGCAGAAGATTTCGATCATGCAACACATCACAGGGATAAAATACAAAAAGAGATGGCAGAAATAGGATAGTTCCACAAGAAACTCGGGGAAGCACAGATAGCAAGCAGTAGCAGAGGCATAGAGCCATCGATAACACATCCCAAAGAATGAGTGGAGGTAGAAGAATGAGACCCAGTCCACTCCATGCCACACACAAATGTAATGATTTACATCAAACCTAGCATGTTGCGCATGGATAAAATCGTGGGGCAGACACCCTTGAAGGATTTAGACCACATTGAGTTGGTCCTGACATGGATGCCAGCAAGGGCACTACACAAATTGCATGTTAGCTTCGACCACAATGTACAGTCTCATGCACATAAAGACTTAGTCGAGCTATAGCAAGCAACAAAGAAGCGGGAGGCACTAGAAAAATTCTATGAGCAGGACAAGATAGAAACTCAGAAGGAAAAAGAATGCAGGAATGAACTGGAACGAAGAGTGGGGGGAATTTTCGAGAAACTCCCAAGCATCACGCAAGGAAATGAAATCCCAGAAGCAGGAAATATTGACCAAATTGCCTAGGCAATTGATCAATATCATAAGGAGATCGATAATCTTCATGAACATCTCACACCAACCACTCCACCGACAGTGAAGGATCAAAGGAATCAGGAAGCAACAATGTAGCTACAAGAGATGGAACATCATGTTAGCACAGTAGCTGAAATGCACGATAAAGAAACGCAACTTTGGACAAGGTTGGAGGAGGATCCACAGGTCCAACGCTGGAATAAGGAAGAGGAAAGGATCAATGCAATGATCCAAGAACTCAAATAGAGGTAGAATACCATCCTAATCCTATAATGAGTCAAAGGGATGCAGGAGATGAAGAATATGCATGCATAAATTATCATTGTGCAAACAGAGAAATAGGAGCATCAGGCTCAAATGGAGCCACTACAGGAATGGGTAGCAGAAATACTCGCATAGGTAGAAGGAGATAAAACACATATAGAAAATACCTAGGCCAAATGTGCAAGATTTCTGAGCAATGAAGTGGTAGTTCATGTAGTAGACACCATCCAAGAGAAGACCGTGCAGGCACTGACAAAAGAAACAGAGCTCAAGGAAAAGTTCCAGACGATCACCAAGGAGATCGAAGAAGCTCAGAAGGATTAGGTGACTCGAGACGAGTCACATGTCAGTGTTGGGGGCCTATCAGCACCAAGATGAAGTGGAAATAAGGATGATCGTGGGAAAGAAAGTGTGCAGAAATGGAAGTAACAACTGGAAGGTAACACAGCATGCGCGTATGCAAGAAAGCGTGCACAAGGAAAACGATAGCTGGAGGAAGAACAACACGCGCGCATGGGAGGAAGACCTAACATCGATAGGGTTAGGGTTTTGGTAATACGTTTTAAATGAATGAAGAGCCCAATATATATAAATAGAGATACACAGGTATCATATAGAGGGTTGGTTCTCTTTTGTATTAGTTCCACTTTTGTAAAATCCTACCATAGTTATGTACGAGTGGATGTGTTATGTAATAATGCTATGAACCATTTTTGTAAGTTGTTGAGCTAAGAATAGAGGAGAGAAGGAATATCTGAGGATTAGATCATAGGTTGTGGATCCTGGTGCGATCTAGTTCACCTCATACAGATCTTACCCATCTGAGGGGATTATAAGAACATGGCGTTGGAGATGAAGAAATACCATAATAAAAGAGCCAAGAGCCAAATATTTGTGGACATAGCCCAGGAGGGGGTGAACCACGGTAATATCTATGTAATGTGATGAATGCATGTATATCTTTGTTTTCTTTGAGCAGTTAATTTTTACTCTTAATGAATGAGTAATACATTTTAATGGAATACGATTGTGTTGTTCAGGAAATAAACCGTTAAAGATAAATGCACACCTGTAAGTAATAGTATATTGCAATCATAATTCATAGTATATGTCTCTAAATAATAAACCCTTATCTCATACTCAATCCTAGGCTATAAACACCTGAGTCTTACAGCCACCCATTTAAATCTATCCCAGGTGAGACTGCGCAATGCACTCTATGTACTGTGTTGCCTTTTGGTTTACCAGGAGGGTTGATAGTTTTAGAGGCTTTGTTGGAAACCCAAAAGACATGAACTCTGGGTCAATAACTCAGATGGTAGAGGAGAGTAGTAAACCAATAGTGGTCTTCAACTAATTTACTAAGTGGGACGAGGCCATGCCTATAGTTAAATATGATAGGCAGATTGCCACCTTCTTCGTATTAAATCAAATTATCGCCTGGTTCGGTATCCCGAGTGAGATTGTCAATGATCATGGAAGTGACTTTCAGAATGAAATTATGGAATAACTAACATCTAAGTTGGGGATTAGACATGGTCATTATTCTCCTTATTACCCCCAGGAAAATGGACAAGTAGAGACCGTCAACAAGTCTCTTAAGACCATTTTGCAAAAAACTGTCAGTCAGAGTAAGTCTGAATGGCACATCATGCTATATCCCACACTCTGGGCATACCGAACCTCGGTCAATACTGCCACTGGCTTTTACCCTTTCCATTTAGTACACGGTATGGAGTCGATATTACCTATTGAATGTGAAATCCCTTCTCTTAAGTTGGCAGTCATGCTCCTACCTGATACTTTTGATCTCGAGTGAGGCCTTGTACACCTAGAGAGTCTTGACGACGCATCGAGATGCCTATACAGCTATCGAGGTGAACAAAAGACATGTTAAGGTCTAGTACGATAAGTTTTTTTTTCCTTGATTGTACGTCGAGGGTGACTCAGTCCTATTGTATGATCAAGCCAAAGAACCACTGGGGGTAGGCAAGTTTAAACCCATGTGGCATGGTCCTTATATCGTGCGACGTGTTTTAGAAAAAGGAGCCTATGAGTTAGAATATTATAAAGGGACTAGATTCATTGGGCCCAGAAATGGGCTCTACTTGAAAAGATATTATGCCTAAGCCCCAAGTTTCGGTGGAACTCTTTGTATACTAATGTAATTTAGTGTATATATCTTTTCCCTTTCTTTCTGTCTTCAACTTTCTTATCGATTTTTCACTTGGTTGGTAGATGTCAACGGAGTCTTCGGTCTACCTAGGATTCGTAGACAGAGCCAATCATCATACACAGAACTTGGCTTCTACCGCTTGGGTGGTTCACTCACCCGAGGGTCTACTAGTGTCTTCAAGTGGCATATTCCTAAGGCCATCCACGAAGAATGTGTCCAAATATAGCATCATTATAGAACTTTTGTGTGATGTTATCTAACATGGTATTCTCTCTTTAGAGGTTCTCCTGGATTCCCAGTTAGTCGTATGTCATTTGAATGGAAGTTACTGCGTGCATGATCCTACTTTACTCTGACGATTCCTACGAGTACGTCTTTTGGAATGACAGTTTGATTTTATTACATATTACCACATTCCTAGGAGTTCTAATCATGTATCTGATGCTTATGCTAATTTCATTTTAGATTGGCATTTGTCACATAATTAAAGAAAATAAAACTATCTCATCAATGTACGCATTGTAAAATATAAGTAAAGCCAAAGATCCCTTTTTATATATATTTCACAAAATCTGGTGTTTATAGTACAAAATTGGGGCTAATACCCTCAATACACATTTACAGTCGATACTACAATATCCACGACATCTACGCATGTGGCACCAGATGTGTGTCATGGTAACAAACTACGGTGTTTGCGAGACGTTGAAAGAGTCACACCCAAGCTCTGGGTACACCAACCACCTGTTGTTGCATGGCTTCAGGAAGATCCTCTACTTGAACCATGGGGATCCTATGAGTTAGACGAGATAGGTTTCCCTTCACATTTTGTATGACTCTCTCAGCTTCTCCCCCCACGGCCTCATCTCCCTAGTTCTTCCGTCAATGTCGAGGAAACCCTTTCGGTCATCGCAGACCCACGTCTACATTACACAAGTGTCTAGTTAATACTTAAGCACCATCCAAAAATATTTTTGTTCTACTATACAAAAATACAAAAAAATGAAATATTTAAAAACATTTGACATACCTATGTCGTTGTAGGCGGTCCCTGGTGGGAGTGGCATGTCTGGATCACCTTGGAAGTCTATCCCTACATAGGAATAGTCATCTAAGGAAATGACATGTCACTGCCACCAGTAGAATAAATCCTCGTTGTAGGGTGTCGGCACCCTACCTACCCATTGTCGCCTCATTACCTTGGTCCACCGTGCCATGGCTGGATCATGAGGTCCTCTAGGAAGAATCTCAACTCTAGGTCCCAAACCTGGAACCCGCTAGAAGAAGAAACTGCATAGGATAGAGGCAAACCCAAAATTCCTCTTACTCCCATGTTTGCATTCTGTCAACTGGATCTTCATATTTTCTAGTAGTGAGGTACTCCAATCATATATTGTGGGTCTCATACACTGCATTGCATAGAACATGAGTGACCTTGATGCCTGGTGCAATGAGGTTGAACCTGTGATCTTGGTCAATACAGACACAACAATATTCAAGCTGAGATTATTTATCACTCGGATAGGGATTTGACTCTCTACCTTCGAAGTCCCTGCTACACAATGGGCATCAATGTACTCCTCTATTTTCATTTTGCTCCCTGCTCCCTGTGATTTGAGGTTTACGACCTCTCCTCGGCGTGATAGACCGGTCAAAAAGTATATATCCTCTACTTTAATCCTCAATGGTTGCCCATCAAGGTTGAATCTTTCATTAACTACCTGCAAGAGGAACCTCTTTTTCAAGTATCGCAGTGGTCTACATAGGTACATCCAAATAGATATGGATTTCTTGGACATATCCTCACTGGGAGTTTCTTATCAATATGCATTCAAAATTGAGAATAAATTCAAGCAACAAAGAAAGTGGGAGAAACATGGAAAAGGAAACTCTAACTCACATAATGAAGGACAAATCAAGGAAGACCAACATCAAGAGAGCTAGTCCTAGATGCAGGCAAAGAAGGGTAATGAGAAGTCTAAGAAAGACACCGAAAAGTGGTGGGAGTTCCACAACATCCCTTGGTAAAACATTCATGAATGTTGCTCAATACAAAGATTGGTGGCCAATCTCAAAGACAAAGAGTCGAACCATGACTTGGACCTTGATTCAGAAAATAATAAAATGAGACAGATCATTGATGCAGAACCCATTGCTACTGTCGTAACTGCAACAATCCAACCAGAAGAGGATCTTGAGGAGGGGGAACAATTCTTCCATTCACATATGTGGGTGAAGGGGATGCCACTTCATTTTATTTTTGATAGTGGAAGCCAAAAGAACATCTCAACAGAGGTTTTCAAGTAGTTGGATCTTCCCACAAAACCACACCCACAACCATACAACATCGGGTGGCTTCGTCGGGATCAAAATCTTCGTGTCAATTAACATTGTTGCCTATCCTACGGCATCAAACCCTTCAAGGATGAGGTATTGTGTGATTTTTCCCCAATGTAAGTCTGCGATGTTCTATTAGTTCAACCATATATGTGGAGGCATCATGTTGTTTATGAGTCTTGACCCCATAGCGTCATTATTACTCTTGGGGGTTAGCTATACATAATACTAGAGGCAGTTCCAACAATTATCCCACCAGAACAATGCCACAAAGTAATCTCTCATACTGCAAAGTTTAGCCTCTTCACAATCCGCTCAGAAGGTGAATAGAAGGACACTGCAACCACTGTAGCCTCATCCCAATACCTTTCTATCCAAAAGAAGCAGATTGACAATATTGTATAAGAGTACCAAGTTGTTCTTGTTGCACCTACAGTGATGCCTCCACACTGCCCAGTCAAGCAAGGTTATAACATAATCATTCATACTCTTCATGCTACATATTCACCAACAGAGTCCTCCCACACTCAGTTAGATCATGTATCTAGATTAGTTGAACAAATCCAGCCCCTCTAGCAATAGGTTCATGAAAACCTTCAACAAGCTAAGCAGAACACCTTCTTCAGCAAAGTAAGCAACACACCAAGCTTCAAATTTAGAAGAAGTATCCCCATCTCCCAAGGAAACTTGACACAATGGGGACCATTGCTTCCTAAGGGGGGAGGAATGATCCATATGGATCTTGGTGGCCATCCACCTTTTCTATTGAATCACCATTTTGAGTCTGTGGTTTTGATAAACCATGATATTCACCCTTTTGATGGGGAATGTCATGTAATTTCATCTTCATTTGTTAATTACAAACATCATGTAATGATTTCCTAGTGGTATTATGTACTTTCCTACAACATATCCTTAATACACCAAATCCCATTAGAACTTCGTACTTGAGTGCACTCGGGATAGAGTAGTACTGGTATGGGTGACCACCCAGGAAGTCGTAGTGTTTTACATGCCTATGGAATTTTATAGACTTAGTCCAATTTATCCCACATGCATCATGGGAATTTTTCTCCTCTCACTCTCTCATATAAAATTGAGGTGAAGGAGGCCCTTGAAGCATGCAATGGAGTGTGATGTAAATCTTTTTGCAAATGAAGCCTAGCCAAAATCTCTTTCTTTTTAGAGATAGGCTACCCCATTCTATCAGTTTGTGTTCTACAATGTTTTTATTTCTTGTTCATTAATAGAAGTTGGTTTTCAATATATTTGCGTGTTCTCCACTTTATCTCTGTGTATTTCCTTGTTATATATTAGTTATATTTTTGTCTTCATGGCATCCTCAAAATAATCTGGATCATTGCAGGTGTGAGAAGGCTTTCGAGAAAATCCCTATTTAATTAGTCCCTTGTTGGTTGAGTATACAATTTCCCATGAGGCCCTCAGGGGTGGTCCTATTCTCGTCACGTGAGGCCCCACCAATTGATCAATCTTGTCACACGAGGAGCTCTAGTATTACTTATTTTAGCACATGATTTGAGGTGTACTCTTGTAGATCTTGGCATAGATTTTTATGGAGTTGTTGTACTCATTATGATGATGATCGTTTGATAAGTTGATAGAAATTTTTTATACATATTTAAGGGTGGAATGAAGGGGAAAGGAAAGGGAGTTGTATCCTCCTTCCGGTTGGAGCCGAAGAATATAAGGAGTTGTAGCTTCCTTCAAGTTGGATCCAGAGAATATAGGGAATTGTAGCTTCCTTCAGGTTGGAGCCTGTTTACTAGGGGGTTGGAGCCTCCTTCCAGTTGGTACTGGAAAATCTTGGAAGTTGTATCTTCCTTTGAATGTAATATTTTATTATATAATAAAAACATTATGTGGATTTTCACATAAATATATTGTAAATTATGTAGTTCTTATTCTACTCTTTATTGTATATTGGATACATTATTTGATTGAAAAGTAAAATTGTGAAAGGTGATAAATAGTACTTGATATTGATTCACCCCTCCTCTTAGTATCAACAATTGGTATCAGAGCATGTTACCTTCAAAACAGGGTAATCACTAGAAGGAAGATTGTGAGCAAAAATGGAAGGCCACATTCCAAATGGGATTCCACCACTTGAGTAAAACAATTATTCATACTAGATAAACATAATGAAAACTTACTTGACAAATCTAAGAGTGGATATTTGGTTCTCAATTGTCAATGGATATGAAATCCTGGAAGATGCTCCAACAGATCCAAATGAGAAGAAATTAGTTAGTTGTGATTCAAAGTCTAGGTATGTTATCCTAAGTGGATTGAAAAAAATTGTTTCTGGCAAAGTGATGGGATGCATCACAACTAAAGAGGTATGGGATAAACTTAGAAAATATTTATGAATGCAGTCCAAAAGTCAAGTAGGTCAAACTTCAACGACAGAGCACAATTTGAAAATCTGAAAATGGATGAAAAGGAAGATATTGTGACCTATCTACTCATATTTGATGAAGTCATCAATTCTATCAAAGGATTAAGAGAATAACTCGATGAATCCTTGGCTGTATAGAAATTTTTGAGATCACTTCCTTTGAGATATGATTCCAAGGTCTCATCCATTGAAGAAAATAAGGATTTGGAAAAAATGAAAATGGATGAATTACATGGATCCCTCACAACATATGAAATGAGAATAGGTACAGAAAATGAACATTCAAACAAAGAAGCATATTATAAAGCCACGAAGAAAAAAAAAAACTAAGAACACAAGGAAGAAGAAAGACCAAAAGATGAATCAGATGAAGAAAAATCACATTTCGTAAGGAATCTCAAAAGGAGAACTAATAAATATAAAGGTAAGATACCTTTTAAATGCTTCAATTGTGGCAGAATAGGAGACTATGCTAAGAGATGTCCTTTTGAAGAAAAGATAAGCTTCCACAATAAAAAGAGTCTTTACTCCAAGGAAGAAAACAGTTCTTTAGATGAAAGTGATGGAGAAGAAATGGATGTAAGGGAATTTCTCTTCATAACTTAAGACAAGAAGTTACAGGTCAGCCCTAAAAAGTTAAGTAAAGGAATTTTTTGGAAGAGTATAAATACATATCAAGAAAATCTCATTCTATCATCCAAGCAAGTGATATCGTAGTGAAAGTTTGGTAGTAGAGTTCTATGAAGGAGGTCAAACTCGTTGTTGCAGGTGCGAGACGAGTTTCGGGAAAATCCCTATTTAATCAGTTCCTTGCTGGTTGAGTATACATTGACCCGCAAGGCCCTCACGGGTGGTCCTAGCCTCATCACGCGAGGCCTCTCCAATTGCTCAGTCTTGTCACATGAGGATATCTAGTATTACATATTTTGGCACATGATTTGAGGTGTACTCTTGAAGATCTTG
>JASDQU010100244.1:74779-99689 GCA_032191745.1 Picea mariana | reverse complement strand
TTGGGATATGTGAAAACACAAGATAATCAAATTATTTAAATTGTAAAATCTTCTTGATGTTCTAGGCTTGTCAGAGCGACTAGGGTGTCTCAATTGGTTACGTAATTCTTTTTGTTGTTATAAATTTTATCTACAACCATTAGGGCTACAGAAAACCTAACACACTTTCATTTATAACTTGTTATTTAACCGTGGAAAGTTGCTAAAAGTTTTCCATAGTAATCTACTATGACTAGTGCACCTTTGGGGTGGATTATTGGCAAGTTTTGACAGTTGATTTCTCTGTTGTAATAAAAAAAAAAATACAACCATAAGACTGATAATTACTTCTTCATAACTTTTTTACAATAACCTTACATTGTTGCTAAAGTTTCATGCTATCTTCTTGAGCTAAACTAAGCATTTCCTAGCTTATCTCTTGTACTTTTTGTTAAGTTTTAAGCAACTGTATTTTGCAGCTATCATTGCCATTTTATTGCTGATATACATCATATTTTACTTATGCAATTAGGGACAAAAATCCTAACTTGATTTTCCACCTAACACTATACATATATACTTGGCTTGTTCTTATGTCTCGAGAAGGTACATCACTCTTTACAGGTGTTATTATCTCTTGGGAACCATTGGCTACCACCAAGGCTCTTCCCCAAGGCTTTCTGCATCTTCTATCTAGACCTATAGGGGAATTTTCTTTCATCTCTTCACTTTCCATCTTATTCCCCCCAAGGTCACTGGGATACCCCCTTGAGGTGATTCTATCATCTCTAAAGTGACAGGAATATGTACCTAAGGTGACATTGGGTAGGTGTTCTCAAATTTGTCACCATTTGGTGGTTGGTTTGGGATTTTCCCAACCTGTAACTTGTGCGATATGAATGCAGTGAAATGTTTTAGTTAATTAATCCACTACCACAAACATAGACTCATTGACCCAAGATGTCCTTTCTGGTGATAAAATTGTTATTATATTTTTCCACTTCAATTCAAATATACTCAAAATGTGCAACTTCCCCACTCGATGTTGATTCTCAACTTTGATCCTATGACAATCAAACCATATTTCCACATAATCAACCTTATTATTTTTTATTCTGGTGAAAAATATTCATTCTTCATGCCCACGGAAGTATTCTCATACCTCAAATGACCAATGTAAGGAGCATTACATGTCTCGTGAAAGACAATTTTTTTGAGTTCTTGATAGTGTAGAACATAGATATGATATCTCCAAAACAAAACTCCATCATTTTCAAATGAAAACTTTCTTCCTTATTGGCTTCCTTTTCATTCCAACTTTCTATTTTAAAAAAAATATATACTCACCTCACTACTACATTTGGGTGCAAATTCCTATATTTTTTTAATAATGATAGCATAAATGGTTTGTGTTGTCAAATCTTTTTTGAAAATATTGGAAAATATATTGTTCTTTTAGTTGTTGCCACGGATATACAATGAAATTGTTATGGCAGTAAGGGATCATTGTTCCCATGTCTCAATTCTAATCATACTACCCATAAAATTATTTGAACGTTACACCTTTGACATGGTCAATAAAACTTATTGTTGTTAAAGTTGATATAGTCAACGTTGGTCGGAATTCCGACATCCATATAAATTATATTTAATCATGAAGATATATGGAAACAATTATACGTTTTTCTCGATAAAATTATTTGAACGTTACACCTTTGACATGGTCAATAAAACTTATTGTTGTTAAAGTTGATATAGTCAACGTTGGTTGGAATTCCGACATCCATATAAATTATATTTAATCATGAAGATATATGGAAACAATTATACGTTTTTCTCGATGTCTATAATAGACTTTTTCATATTTTGAAGAACTGCAACAACATATATAAAAATCTACTTTCAACATTGATTTTTCCCTTACAAATTAATTAGTTTGCATTCTCTATAGATTCAAAATTCTCTTTGGGTAAACAATTTGAAAACAAATATTTAATTCTTTGAATATACATTTATATTGTTCTAATATTATTTAGTGGATGTTGTTATAAACATTGTTTATAATGCCACTTATATGAAAAGAGGAAATTTTAGAACAATTAAGGACCGACTTGGTGACAATAAATGTTGGTGATTAATAAGAATTTTAAAGTCTTTAGCTAAAACGAATTGTTGGGATTATGGGCACATTGAAGGGGGGCATGAATTTCATCCATGGATAAGTTATTCAATACACTTTTTATTTTTACTGTTATTTAAAAGTTTTTTATTGTTTTAATATTTGATATATATATTAAATATATTTTATTTTTTGTAATTACAAAGACAAAGTATCCTAGCATTGAATTGAAGGATGATGATGTGCTAAATTTGAGTAGAAATATTGTTGAATAAGCTGATGGAGATCTTGGAGATCATGAAGTTAATCATATGGCTAAGGAAAATGACGATACCAATATAATTGAGAATGATGGAATAAATAAATTGATCCATGGTACCTTTTCTTTGATGGATGATAACTTTGATGATCATGTTGATGAGGTACCTTTGATTGATAAGGCACAAAAAACATATATGAAGGCTCAAGGACAACTATTCTCTTTGTTGTTTTATTGTTGGTGAACTTGAAAGTATTGAACGATTTGTCAAACACCTGTTTCACTCAGATCCTAAGGTATGCAATATAATTCTTCATACATGAATACCATTTTTTTGTTTTTGCTTTTAGTGTTAATTATATAAAGAATGCAATATTTTGAATATTCATTACAATATTTTTTTTAATGTTGTAAATTGTTAGGCGATATTCTACTACCACCACCAAATAATTTACCTCACGCATACCAAAAATTGTCTCTCGTTATGAAATATTTATGAATGGAGTATGAATCCATTGATGCATGTTCTAATGACCATATTATATATGATGGAAAACATAAAACAAAGTTGGAATGCCCTCATTATGAAATTAGTAGACGTCAAAATGATCAATTAATGTCTATTAGGATATTTCGACATATAAGTTAGTTAAGATCAACTTGGTATAATATGTCGTTAGGTGAAAATGTGTGTCTTAGTGTGTTTCTTTAGTATGCATTTTTAGTTAGGTAATTTGACGATCATGATATGTTCCTGACATAGAGTGATCTGATGGATCATATTCTCCTCAATCTTAACGACTACATTGATTTGTGGCTTAGCACCTGAGTGGTCCATGATATCTATTTAAAGAGCATGGAGGGTCATTTGTTGATGATCAATTGTGAGAAACTCTCTCTAACATATTTTATTTTGCATTAATAAATTTCTCCAAGTGGTCACATTCGTTGGCCGTGGATGTTTCCCCGCGGGGGTTTTACCATGTAAAAACATCAATGTGTTGATATTTGATTTGGTTGTGTGAATGTTTAGTGAAGGTGTTCATTCTCTGCTGGAATACATGTCTTGTCTAACATGTTATCAGAGTGAATTTGAAGACCTACTCCTATTGTAGATCAAGATCTTGAAGTTGTGTTTCCACATCTATGGTTTTTTCCATTTTCATACATTTCTAGGCTGCGAGGACTATTCCATTTCGTCTGGAGTGCTTATTTGGGAAAGAAATGATTTTTGTTTCACTTGAAAAGTTTTATGTTTTCCCAAGATACGACCATTTCATTCAGATCCAGAGCTATAAAACTTGAATACGCCCTTTTAAATTTTTACAGAGATAATATTTCGATTTTATTTTGGTTTTTGATTTGTTATGTCTAGGTTGCTACTCTTTTCAATATACATATTCTCTTTATCCCGCGCTCTGTGCGATCTCTAGTAAATCAGAAATAGAGAGGAAATGGTTTTCGTGTCTATATATTATCTTTGTTGTGCGCTCTGTGCGATCTTGGTAAATCATAAACAGAGGGAAAATTTTCATTTTCCGAGTGAGTAACCGAGATCTAACCTTTCTTGTTGTCGAGAAGAGAATTGTTTTTTGTGTGTGAATGCATGAAAATAATTTTTTTATTGAGAACACACTCCAACACCATCTTCCACAAAAACAACAACAACAACACCCCCAATCCTCCATCTTATGACTATAATGTGTTTTTCACTAGCTCACTTGATTGAAAGTTACTTTGCTTAGTAAGAGGTTTTGAGTTCAAGTCTCTCTTTTGTTGCTTTTTTTGAGAAGTTAATGTATTCACTGTAAAGCACATTTCACTTAATTATAAAAGTGAATCACTATTAAATAACTTTAATATTTTGTTTTAAGTTATTTTTTGCAGACAACTTTCATTTACAAAGTAACTTCCTTGTAAAAGTGATTCCCGCATATTCTATAAAAGTGGGTCACTCCATAAGGAACTTATTTAAAAGTGAGATTATAGGCATATTTAGGAGGATCATCACCACATGGACCAACTTCTACTTTCCACGTGGCTCTTCGGTTATCGTTTATGTTGTTTTTCAAAAGAGCATAACTTTCACATCCAAAGTCCATTTTTCAGTGTCGTTTTTTTTAAGCCGCCTATTTTTTTGAGAGATTTCCATCCAGACCATCAGTTTCATCTTGTAAATCCATATTCTATGCATATTTTAATATGTCTTCTCCCGATGATATTTTTCTTACCAGTACCAACTACTTCTCATGGAAATCCCATATGGAGGATGTATAACAAGTAAACAATTGCACCAGATTACCTTGGGAAAAGAATAAAACCCACTGATGATGAAAAGTATGCCAAATGGGATAATAGGAATGATGAAGCATGTGGACTAATCAGAGTGTCCATCTCTCCCAATTTAATTTTTCACCTTTAAGGAATTAATGACCCAGATAAAGCTTAGGAAAAACTTGAAGCTGTGTCTCGTAAACACAATATTATTCGAGCCCACTAGTTAGAAAATCAGTTAATGACTTTAAGTCCAAATGGTTTTCCTTGCATTGAAGATTACTTATCTAAGTTGAAAACACTTAGAATTTTGTGTATATAGAGTGCCAACTATATTTGAATGAAGATCGATGCATATATGTCACTCTTTCTAAGCTTGGTAGTCCATATTATATTTTTGTATCTACATTTTATGCCACTGGAGAAGCTCTAGGGAGTGCTTATACATAATCCTCTCTTGAGTCCTTTGATTCTCTAATTCAAGAGAAAGATAATCTTATGCAAATTGGATTTATCAGCACCACAGGTACATCCAACAAAGACTTAGTGGCCCAACAGAAAGATAAATCCAAGAATCCTAAGAAGCAACATCCTCTCCACAACAACAAGCAAAACAAGGGTCCCAAACAATCTCCTCCAGCTTCTGCTACTAATGGTGACAAAGGGAAAAAGTCCAAAAGTAAGAAGATGGATATACATTGGAAATTTTATGGGAAAGATGGTCATGTGGAGTCTAAATGTTTTAAAAAGAAGGAAACCTTAGAAACAACGATGAATAATCACAATATTAGTATTGATTCTTCTTCTTCTTCTTCTTCTTGGACATGCACTTTTTTCTTCTGGTTTCTCCTTGAATGCAACTTCTACTTCTTCTTTTGATGAGTGGATTATTGATTTTGGAGCATATTATCACATGGCTAAGGATAAAGCCATATTTTTTTCTCTAAATGAATGTAAAACCAAGAAATTATTTGTTGGTGATGATAGATATGTTAGTGTTGTAGGGTCTGGAAAAATTCAAGTTGATAATGGCCATTTCAATGATGTATTATGTGTTCCAAGTATTTCCTGCAACCTTCTATCAGTGTATCAAATCACTCATTCAGGTGAAGGTAAAACCGTAGAGTAATTTCAAAACTTCAAATCACTTGTCGAGAAACAAATCAAGAAAACCATTAAATTTTTGCATACAGACAATTGGGGGGGAGTATGTGAACAATAAATTTAATAAATTATGTTTTTTTAAGGAATTTAATTGTACTATATTGTCCCATACACTCCTAAATAGAACATGGTGTAGTTGAACATAAGAACATATCTCTATAGGAAATGAAAAATTGCATGTTGCAATCCTAATCTCTTGCTCCAAAGTTTTGGTAGAAGCCAATAATTGTTCCTATTATTTCCATAATCAAGTTTCCCATAAAGTATTTAAGGGATTCAATCCTTTTTATTCACAATCAAACACTTTAATTTTTTTGGTTTTTGAGCATGGGCTCACACATTAATAGAGAAACACAAGGCATTTGATCCTCAAAACCAATCTTACATTTTTGTGAGACATCCTAATGGAGTTAAGGGATATCGACTTCTCAACCCTATCACCAATTAAATGGTAATTTATCGAAGTGTTTTTTTTAGGATATCTCCTCGATTCAATATTATGACAATTCATGATTTGCATCTAGTCAAATTTTCATAGTGAATTATGCTAGCAATGAAGTTGATGATCCACATGGGTTGATCCTGATGATGCGGAATCATTTTCCTCTTCATTAAATGATGGGAGTGATGATGAGCATTCTGCAACAAGTTTTAAGATTATAGATTCTCCTCACAAGCATCTTGGCATAGTCCCACACTAGGCATGCCAGACACTACAGGCAATAGGCAAGTTGGTTGGAGATCCAATAGACACCAGGTGGATGAAATCCTAGTTCTAGGAATATCCACAAACATTGTCTACTATGGAAGTGTTTCTACTTTTCCACCATTATATTTCTACTACTACAAATCCATAGACCTTTCAAGAGGCTACTAGAATTATTGAGTGGGATGCAACCATGTAGGAGGAATATATGTTGTTGATGTAGAACCAAACTTGGGATATAGTTCCCCTTCCTAAAGGGAGGAAGCTTGTCTAATGGATATATTTCACAAAGTTTGTAGTAGATGGTCTATTGAACAAGAAAAAATATTGATTGGTGGCAAGGGGCTTCCCATAAGTACATAACATCATGTTTGGAATTTGAAAATGAAACAACCCATCAAATTTGATAGTTTTGATAGGTGCCTTACTCATTTTGAAATTTTCAACAAAGAATGGTGACTACAATGAGACATTTACATCACTTGCAAAGATGGACTCAATTTGTCTTATGCTAGCCATTGTTGTTTCTCATCTCTAGAAAGTTAATTAGATAGACACAAAGATTAATGCATTTCTTCATGAATATCTTAAGGAGGATATTTACATGGAGTAATGTTAGGGGTTCTCTTAGGACACTTTAATTGTGTCCATAATTAGGAAATCCCTTTATGGCCTTAAAAAAAACCCTCGAGCTTGGTATGCTAAGATGGATTCCTTCCTTCTCTCTCATGAATTTTCTCTATGTCATTTTGATCACAATGTCTACATTCTATGGCACGATGACTCTCTCTTCTTCATGGTATTGTATGTAAATAATATATTCACCACCACCAACTCCTCAAAATCTATTGTTGATATAAAAACTACCTTGCATGATAGGTTTTTGATGAGAAAGTTAGGGTTTCTACATTATTTTCTTAGGATTTAGATAACTCAATCTAATTCTAGGATCACCAAGGCATAGTTCAAATATGCTCTAGATTTTCTCTCATGATTTCAGAGGGCTAATTGCAAAACTAATGCGACTCCATTTCTCTTTGGCGTCAAACTTGAGGCCACTTTTTATTAACTTTTGGTTGACAACACTTAATACAGATAACTAGTTAGGAGTATTCTTTATCTCACACATGTTAGGTATGACATCTATTATGTTGTTGGCTTCATTTCTAGATTTATGTAGGTACCCCATGCATTGCACTTGAAGGAAACGAAGTAGATTCTTTGTTACATTCATGGAGCACATGGTTTTGGGATTCATTATGCAATAGGTTGGAACCTTGATTTAATGGGGTATACATATTCAATTTTGGCGTGAAATACTACATATTGCAAATCCACTTTAGGTTACCTCTTCTCCCTTGGTTCTAGTCTAATTTCTTGGATGAGCAAGAAGTATCCAACCATTTATTTATATACAATAGAGGTAGAGTATTGGGGATATGTCAATGCAACCACCGAGTCCATATGGATTTAGCACATTCTCAAACAATTTGGTGTCCGATACTGCCACTCATTTGTCATTTTGTGTGACAATCTAAGCACCATTCAGATCTCATGAGATCTGGTTCACTAGAAGTGGACCAAGGACATTGATATCCATATGCACTTCATTTAGGAGCTTATTCATGGATAGGTATTGATATGAGATATTGTTCAACAATGGCGTATATTTCCGACATCTTCACCAGACCTTTCGTTGATCCAGATTTATGAGTGGAATGAAATGAAAACAAAAAATTATAATATTAACACAAAGGCACGATGAATAATAACAGATATATAGTAAAACATGACTTATATTAAATAATAAATATGCTAAAACTGTAAAATTTACACTAAAAACAAGCTTGTTAGAATGGTGGCAGCTTATCTCTGAGAATAGATGTAACGACTATGATAATTTTCAAGAAGATGAGTACAATGAGCCTTTGAAGGCCTTTTTATAATAACAATGAATTCCAAAACCATAGACATCCAAAAACCTAACCCTAGGAGATGAAGCACCAAAATTCATGTGGGCCCCATTGGGTTAAGTTAGTACATCAACTTCATGGGGTCGTAACTTTTGCATACGATCTCTGTTTAGGGTGGACAATAGCTTATTGTAAAGGTATTGATGAGGATCTTCATTTAATAGGATAAATGATATCCTTCATAATTGATTAAGGTGCCCGATCATGAAAACATGTCATTTAGGCCCTCAAAATGGCCCCAAAAGTTTGGGACCCGAAAAACTACTAAAAATAGTAAGTTGCCAAAAAAATGTTTTGAGCCAGTTGGAATAGGTGGG
Source organism: Picea mariana (assembly GCA_032191745.1). Lineage (NCBI taxonomy): Eukaryota > Viridiplantae > Streptophyta > Pinopsida > Pinales > Pinaceae > Picea > Picea mariana. The sequence goes on along the minus strand of JASDQU010100244.1, from coordinate 90,898 downwards.
TGGCCACAAGTTTCTTCATTTACGAGCTCCGTGGAGTGTATATGTGGCTTCTTCTCTAGATTAGGTTACATAGTCTTGTCTTTCTATTTTCTTGGGGTGGTTTTTCTCACTGGGTTTTCCTCTCTCTACCCCTTTTTGAGGGGTGTTTTTTCTCGTACATGGGTACCTAACAATGCTACATATTTTCCAAGACCCATTTCTATTTCCACATACTCACCTAAGTTACACTTATGGGGGGGTGTTGGTGCATATGTTCATGTTCTTTTCTCACATCAGTTCCCTTGCATACATTGCTTACTTCAATGCCCTTGTTGTTTCCTTTAGTGCTTTTATGCAGATAGGAAGTTAAGCTTACTTAGATAATTTTTTATTCCTTTCTTTAAGCAGAGATTCGTGAGATGACTTTGAATGGATTTATTTCCCTAATCTATCTAGCAGACACTTGTATTTGTATTTCTTAGAATGATATTGTTTGGTTGAATTAGTTAGTTAATGAGCATAGCGAAACTCTTCTATAGTAGTTTGTGTTTACTTCCCTAATCTATGTTATTTTCTTTAGACTCATGATCTTGCGTAGTTCCATAGCCATTGGATATTAGATTTACATCCAAAGGAAATAACATTTCTACAATTTGGTTACCCAACTCAACCTCACACCTATCCATCAAATGTAATGTTTACAACAAAACCTAATTCACACTCTTTTCTAACCCTAATCCTAACTCTATCCCTAATTCCTTCACTTTCCCAAATTCTTTTCCACATCTAGCATGGAATTCACCTATCCATGGAACTCACCCTACCTCTTATCATCCTCCACATTGGTGCCACTATCAAAAAACACTAACCCATGATGTTATTTAATGTTGATTCTTACAACGACAAGATACGTCTAAAACCTTATATTCTAATGAAAAAAATAGTGACTTTGTCACTAACCTTTCCTCTCTTGAACCTTCTCCTCCTACAATTTGTTCTCTTCCCAACATTTCTACCACCGGCCTCTCCTTACTCCTTCTAATGTCTAAACCCTTTTATGTTATGATTTAAAACAACACAATGCCTTGTACAATGTATGTAATAATACTTACCATTTCTTTAAAAATCACAAAAAAAATCAACTTACCAGTGTTGTGATTCCTCTACCTAGTCCCATTACCTTTCAGTAGGTTATTTTACACAAATTCCCATCTCTCTTTGTTTTTCCTCAACCTCACACCCTACTAGTTCCTATATCATCATTACCCTAGACCCCTTCTGAGTTGTTTCTTCCACTTCAACACACATTTAGATGCCTTAGCTCCAATAGAAACCTCATTCCTTCTCCCTTTCATGTCCCATACCAATTCATTTTCCCCTTATGCCTCTAAGGCTCTCAATACCTACATCAATAAAATCCATTGTACAACTACCAGATTATATCATACACAAGTCTCTTCTTCCAATTCGAGGTAAATTGGTCATGGACATACACAATAGTAACCTTTTTTCAGACACTAGTTGGTTCATTCTTTTTTTTTCTCTTCAGGTACCATATGCCTCCTATCATAGGTATTCTCTTATAGTTCTTCAATCCTTTCAGCATCAAAATACTCCTCTTACAAAAACACTTCAACATTTGGTTGGAAACACATCTATGTATCTTGGTTTTTCTGACTTGGAAACAACACATAATTCATCTCCTCCATTTTATGGAGCCTCAAGTTTACATTATTATATGCTAGACTCAGAAGAAACTACCATCTATTATTCTTTAAGTTCACATGGGGAATTATACATGCCACACTCTTACATACATGATACAATTCCAAGGTATAGTACTACTCCTCTGATGGATAGGTCTATTCATGGGATAATACCATTAATTGGTATCTTATTTGTAGTTTAGATACAAAAACCTCACTCTCTTCCCCTTTTGAAATATTTTGTAAACCTAGATCCATTAGGAAGTTCCCTCTACAGTTTGATGGTAGGCCTTGAAGCCCTAATGCAACACCTCCATGCTATAACACACACTTTRGATATCACACACACATTGATCATGAGAACATCGAGGATCCCTATTACACACCTATAGTGAAACAACAACACTTATAACCCAACACCTCTCTTTTGTATAGGGTTCCATGTTTCTATAGTATTGGCATACACAAGTAACTCATAAGGGACACCTCCTTTCTCAACACAACAACAAATTCCTTCCAACTTATTCCCACCCTGTTAATTACCTGAATAGATATGAAGATAAATCTCAAAATAAACCAATAATAAACACCAAACCATTCACCAAATATTGAACACAATAAATAGTCAAAACCCTTGAGGTAGGGTAACACCATATATTAATCCTTAAGGAAGGATTACACTCCTCAAGCAATGCTTGTTTGTTACAATGATGATATTCTTCTCTCTGCCTCATTACATTGCTTGCACTTATTTATATAGCTCTCTCTATCTCCTAGAAACATTCTAGAGAGTCTTATCACATTTATTATATCTAACTACCACAGTGGGCCTTATTTAATATCTTGGACCTAGTCCACCTTACATTGAATGATTTCCACTAATAATGCATAACCACATTCTCATGTATTGAATGAATTCCACTAATAATACATAACCACATTTCCATTGGGTACCTCCCTAGGTACCCCATATTACCTCCCTAGATATACTACATTCCATCCCCCTTCACATGTTTTGTTCTCGAAACACGAGAAGAAACCATACAATATGACCAACTAAGAAATGAAATCAACTTGTACCAAGTATGACCATCCATCCATCCTAATGGAAGTCAAATATGATGTCTAACTGTTGCCTTGCCACCTTGAGCTTGTGCCACCTCATGTCGATGTTTCCATTGACTTGGTTCTCTAGCCTCATGTCTTCCTGTAGTGTTGGTAGGCCTCCATGCACCTCTATGTTGGTTTCCTTTCTGGTTCCTTGCTAGTGCATAAATGTGTTGATGCTCACGCTCTTTCCTTGATGACTATTTTTTCTCTATATGATGTGGATGGCAATATACAACAACTGTAGGAATTTGTTTTGTTTTCATAAAGTCAACTACACATTGTGCCTTTGATTCATTAACCACCTTAGCTTCTTTATTGTTTTCGTCTTTTGGCTTTGCTTCATCTGTTTCTATAGACTCTATCTCCGACTCAACTTTGGACTCGGCACTAACTTCTTTGCTAGCCTCTAGGGCCCATCTTTATTATTAAGAGACACATCCTGCAATGCGATTTTGTTTTTCTTTTACCACAACTTCAAAAACTTATTTTGCACATTAATATTAATGGTACCCACTAATTCTATCCAAGGATATCCCAAAACAATATCCACTTCATCCATATCCATAGCATAAAAATCTGAATGCAACACATATTTATCCATACCGAGCTTCAAATATTTAAATTTTTTCACATTTTCACCCTCAACCTGTGTGCTTTGAATATCCTTTGTAGGAACTTGCAGTCAATTAACCAACTGAACATTGATAAAATTATACATGCAACTAGGGTTAATAAAAATAATAACCTTCTCCTTATTAATACAACCATGAACCTGTAATATAAAGTTTCCACATGAAAATAAACCCTTGATTATCTCTTCATCCTTACACTTTTCATGAGACCACTTGTTTAAAATTAATTTTACATATTCTTCCTTAGAAAGTGTCATCAACTCATTATAATTAAATGAGTTCCACCATATGTGAGCATCTTCTTGAAAACCATAGTGTATACATATTCTCAAACGATATTTCCATAATGAATTTTGAGATTGTATATATTATTAAATACTAGGGCCATCAATCTTTGCAGTAAAATACATATTGATTGAAATAAATTTGCAACAAAACTAGGGTTTAAAAATAAATTACTGCAGAAAATCACGGTTTTTTTCAAAAAACCCTTAAAAACTGTTGAATTTAAAATGTTCATAACTTCACTTCAAGGACTCCATTTCGGCCGATTTGTTTTTTGAAATTGGTTTTTTTTTTTAGAGGAATTCAAATATCCAACTTTTTTGGCCAAATTATACCCAGAAAGTTTCATACCTAAACCTAAAGTGCATCGCCCTCTTTTTTCCCTAGAAAAAAAGATGCAAAAAGAGCAAAACTTTCTCCCCTTCTTTTGCCAAGGAAAGTTCTTTGATACCAATTGTTAAGTACCTGAATATATCTGAACATAAATCTCAAAATAAACCAATAATAAACACCAAACCATTCACCAAATACTCAACACAAGAAATAGTCAAAACCCTTGAGGTAGGATAACACCATATATTAATCCTTAAGGAAGGATAACACTCCTCAAGAAATGTTTGCTTGTTACAATGACCATATTATTAACTATGTTTCATTACATTTCTTACACTTCTTTATATGGCTATCTCTATCCCCTAGGACCTTCTAGAGAGCCTTCTCACATTTATGACATCTAACTACCATAGTGGTCCTTTATTAATATAGTGGACCTAGTCCATCTTACATTGAATGACCACATTATCATATATTAAATGACTTCCACTAACAATACATACCACATTCCCATTGGGTACCTCCCTAGGTACCCCATATTACCTCCCTAGTTATACTACACTCGAATTGGACACTTTCATAAATAAGGAGGCATGGGCTATACATCAACACTTCCATTGTCTTATTTAGCTCTACATATTTTACCATCACCGTTCATCTTCCTATGACCTATCACCACCTTACCACAACACCTCATAGGTCTTCTCTTCTTACATCAAATATCCATGACAATGCTCTAACCTCTATAATCATGGAATTCTTTCTAGAACGATTCTCAACTCAGGTATCATATCTCATTCACATCTTTGATTCAACATTTCTTTGATCTTTATTCTTTGCACCTAGAAAAATTATTGGTTCCCAAGTTGATATCAATTGATTCTCTACATCCCATACAACTCAGGCTTGTTACACTTTGCTATTTATCTCTACACTTAGTTTATTCTTCTATATTTTACAGTCCCTTTTCAACATCTTGGCATGTTTTAGTATTTGGAGGAAAGTGGGGACACTTTCAATCTAAAATGGGAGGAAATTATATGGAACAAAGGCATCTTCCCCCAATTCAGTGTCTAAGGAAATCCAAGCCAATATAACCATCTCAACGAGCATATCCATTGAGCCCAGAGAATGAGGGCCACTCCTCCCTTGAGGGAACAACCTTTTGGGGACTTTTTGTGCATTTAATAATTTACATATTGATGTGTTAGTTAGTTAGAGATTCCCTTTCCAATGTTGAGCTACATGTATGCACATATGATATGATATGCGGGAATTAGTGATATGATAGTTTGTAAATTTTATACCGCACATACAAAAAGTTCACTCCGCCAACATGGAGAAATATTGCCTATATAGGTGTAGAAGATCATGTTTTTATTGCATAGTTTTTTTTTGAACCAGAATGAGGGCGTCACAATCTTTTATGCACTACAAGATCTAATACAACTTGTCTAAATATCACCATTAGATGCCAGATTTAAATGTGCATACAAAGGTTGAATTGAGGTTCATGTGTGGCATGCTGGAAGGAGGTGACCATGCATATCATCTAAACTGAGTGTAGGTAGGATGGACAAAATATTGTGCCAAGTAGTTGTAGAGCTATGATTGATCAAGTTTCTCAAGGTGAATAAAGATCAGGTATTGTGTGCTCATACTTAGTGATCTAGGATGGAGAGAAGTGGAGTAGGTGTTGGATTTGGTGCTTTTACTCCTAATCAGGTCAAAGGAACCAGATAAATATGACCTCTACCGTGGTCCCTATATAGGTTTGCATTATCGGTGAAATCAATTTGGAAATCTTGGTAATGGAATGCATCTTTTAATGTATTTGGAGTTTATAAAATGAAACATATTGAGTCTACTAAACTTAATATGTGATGTATTGTTATAAGTGAGTGATCTAGCTATTGCAATATGAAGTATGTAAACTCCAATAAAGAGAGACTTAATGTTTTGGAATCAAAAAATTATTATTGAGATTAGCCAACTCAATACGAAGTGTATTTGTTTTGTTAGAATTATCTACTCTAAAATATTGTAGGTCAATCCAAGACAATGAAGTTATAGAGGAGGCATCCATTCAGGAGGGTTGGGGTATGGATTTTTTCTGAGTCACAGGGGGAGTAGAGATTGAGTTACCTCTAGATAAGGAGGAAGATATAACTTCAGTTTCAGAGGAAGTAGAGATAGAGGAGGAGTCACCTCTAGCTCCAGAGGAAATAGTTATTGAGCACTCTCAGTTCCATACAGAGCAATTGCAGAGGAAGCATTTGTAGAGAGAGAGTGGAGGAGCTAGTTCCACTGAGAGAAGACCCAGAGAAGGGTAGTTGCTAACAGAGTAGAGAAGCTACTCTTATTCTTAGCATTTATCATTTACAGAATCTCATAGGGAGTAGTTACAGAGAGAATGGAAGACCTACTCTCAAGTAGAGAGCTAGATAGTGCTTTGTAATAAGAAACCTGAGCCAACTCATGATTGAGTAGATTGAGTTGTAGCAGAGCAGGTGTACTAGTGTGGTATAGTTGGATATGTCTCAAGAGAAAAAGAGAGGCTACAAAGATATACATTTCTGACTAGGAAGAAAGTGTAGTTGACAGAAAGGGCACAAGAGGGTGCTGCTTCAACTCAAAATCAGTCAGGATTCATGGAAGCAAACCTCTATAACAGTCAATACTACAGAGGGAAAGTATATCGTATCTAGTGATGCGATACGTGGAAGAAGTGAGGCTTCGGATGATTCTCTCAAGACTTCATCTGAGACATGGTGTAGATGAAGTAGCCAGGCTTCAACACATGGACGAGCAGATTGTTGACATTCGAGGCATCTAATAGATGTTTACCATCAGGAAGCTGGCTAGTTTGTGAAACGCTTTGTTGATGCGAATGTATTCCCTCATTGAGAGGGAATTCAGATATGATTACATCATGGTCATTCATTCTACTTGTGTCACAGATAGTGACCGGGTTGGGGAGAATGGTCCAAGACAATGCTCATATATTTTAGAAGGGAGAAGTAAAGCTCTAGTACATCTCTACGGATGATTATATAGTTGATATTCTGATGGATCCCTTGTCGAAGATAAAGTATGTATACTTCAGGGACAAGTTGGGGCTTGTGGAGATTACTCCCTTGGTTGAGAGGGAGTGTTGATATCCTTGCATCATGGATAGTCAGTTTGTTGTTGGATTGACATTCTCCCTATGGAGAATGGTCCTTGGATAGATTGTTGATGTATCATGGACTAACATTTTCTATGGAAAATGGTCCAGGACTAACATTCTCTTATGGCACATATGGTGACTTGATCAAGATGATTGGTTTTCCCCCTATGGCATGGATGGTGACCTGATTAGGAAGGTTGGTACATGAATGACATTTTATCTATGGCACATATGGTGACCTGATTAGAGAAAATGGTCTGGGATTGGCATTCTTCTATGGCACATGTAGTGACATGATTAGAAAGAATGACCCTTGTAGTCACAGGATACTCCAGTGAGTGCGTGACAATTGCAAGACACCTAGTTGAGTGCCCTGGTTTCAGCACCTAACTTATTCAAGCATCATGTCTGATTATTCAGATGAAGTATGGCCTAGATATTTTATCCTATACTACAATGGTTTTGTACCACTGGTGGTGACCGTGTTTCACTGGAGAATAGTTTGTACTACTAGTGATGGTTGTGTACCATTGATAGTGGTTTTGTACCACTGGAAATGATTGTGTATCACTAGATAGTAGTTTTGTACTACTATGAATCAAAAATAGTCATGTTCTATTGGATGGCATCATAGTAGTTGTGTACTACTAGTTGATTTCCATGGAGACTACTAGATCACTTGGGAGCATTTGTGTGATTCTTGATCACAAAGACTATGACAGATGATTTGAGCTACCAATGGCATGGTGGTAGCTGTGTGCTACTAGTTGATTGCAGAGTAGTTAGTGGAATACTATATAAAAGACATCATGGAAAGATACCTCCCTAGCTAAGAGGGAGTGTTGATATTTTGGTAGTTGCGGGAGGAACTTTTCTCTAGACAACCTTTCTTACATGAGAAGAAGATTTTGAAATTCCAAGAAGACCATTGAACAACAGGATAATATCTCAGAGAGAGTCATTTGATTCAGAGGGAGAGGCGTAGAGGGAGTTTCCCATCGGTTCAGGTGGGAGAGAAACATCTCCCAGGACTGACAAACATGTGTCATGATTCTAGGGTGAAGTTTGTCTACTTTAGAAACAAGCTTGGTATGATGAAGAATCCCTCCCTCATTATTTATAAGTATTTATTTATTATCCAAGAGACACATCCTTTCACAGATGGTCACCATATGCTCTCTATATATGGAACACTCATCATTGTAATAATATATCGATTATACAATATCATCTCATATAGAAAAACCAATAGTATGGTCATTGTCATATGGAAGTGTACACACAATACAACAAGAATGTGCGTATAATGTCAATGAAATGTTACATATGGCACACACGAGGTGGCATCCCTTGTGCACATATATCATACCACTACTTGATAAAATATGCATAAATTTAAACATTTGTATCCTCACCTTTATGTTATAGCACACATTGCCACTCCATACTGCATTTGTGAGATGGCCTAGTCCATTCCTTTGCTTGCAAATCTAAATCACAATCTCCTTCATTAAAATCATCTAAAAACCATTGTATTTTTTGATGCACATTATTCATCCATGTGAAACTCACGTATATACACTATTTTATAGTGTGCAAATCATGCACACCCCTAATTTTGAGAAAAATAAAAATATTATGTATTTTTGGGTGGGGTTTACAAGTTTTCCCAGTCCTAAACCCCCAATTTCCCATACACAATGAAATGTAACCATATCATCCTATTTATGATGGTATATAAGAACCCATGGGGTGTAGAAGAGGGGAGACAACTTTGGTGTAGGAAGATGCTATCAATTTGCAAGCTTCCCTATTCCCTAAATCTCTAAGTAGTATCAATTTATCTAGAGATTTACTTTCCAGTATCTCTTCCTCTCTCCCATATGATCATTGGGTGTGTTCCTATCCCTTATGGGTCATGTGAGGAAGTAATCCATTGTTGATTTGATAATTGAAGAGTTTAGCGGAGGAGCTCAGGGGGTTGGTTTCGAGGCAATGTCGTTAGTCATAATCAGGTTGTAACTTACCTATTCATGCTTGTTAATAAAATATTTCTCTTTCTCTCCTATATATATGTGCAATTATGTTTAAATAGTTATTATATGTTGAATTTTCATTACATATCTATATTGACATATTTAATTTATAATTTAGTTTGATAACTACCTTGCTACAATATCTACTTGGTTCCTTTTGTAGGTTGGTAGAGACAGAGGTCAAGAGAAAGTCAAAGGTCAAGAGCAGGATCTTCATCAAACGTTTGGACACAAGGTACAAGATACTTATTTCTCTCTTATAAGTAATCATTTATTTATTGATTTGTATGTTGAAGGGTAGGTTGAGTATTTTAGATACAATTGTGATCTGTTGTGACATAGACCCTAGGTCATAGGGTGGAAAATGTTGTAACATAATTGGCGACCATACTGGGGAAATTTTTCTCCTAGTTTGGGTCATTTTAAGGGGTCTTGTGATTTCTTGTTTTAGTTTTTTTATAGGATTTTGTTTGTGCATTTACTACCTCAAAAGTCATTTCCAGTTTCTATAAGATTCCTTGTTATTTGCATTTTATTTTCTTTGGATTTTGTTGAACGAATTTCACATATGTTAGTGGGGATTTACTCTACAGAGAATAATATCATGGATGTCATGAACTCTTTTCATATTGAAAAGACACAAGAAAGAAGGAAAAAGAAGAATAAAGTAATGGAGGTTGAACCTGCAATAGTAGATAGAGACGAACATGAAAGAAGAAAGAAAAAACCTCATTCTAGAAATCCTAAAAGGGTTGCATTTGAAAATGAGGAAACTCCAAATGAATATTTTGTTGAGATTGGTCCCAATGAGGTTATCACTCCTTCTCTCAAAAAGAAAAAACAAGATAAACAAAAAAGATCAATGGTTGATGATGAGTCTATTCCTATTGATTATGAAGAAATTGTTGATTTAGATGAAACACATTTAAATCATAAGAGGAAGAAAAAAAATGTTGATAATGTTCAAGAAGACATCGTTAGATAAGATTATTATGGTGAAAGTCCTAAAGGTAGCAGAGAGACAATAACACTAGGTGTTGATCTAGAGGATGGTTTTACGAAAACAACACAAAATTTCATTCTAAATAGAATGAGGACGACGAACTTAGTTGATGATGGCCNGCCACACATTTCAGTTGAATGTGAAACAACTTTATAAACCCACAGAAGGGAAAGAAAAATATCAAATTATAAAACTGCATCACTTCCATATTCACAATTTAAAAGCATTGATTAGGTACAATCCATATGCACATGTGGTTGACTACCTAGTTCTTGTTGACCCAATGGATTCCTACGATGGAATAATTTTATATGTCAAAATGTTTTGACTACAAATATTATGCGATTGGAGGAAATCATTCTACAGAGGTTAGAAGAGAATTGATGCAAGAATATACTAATAATCCTCTTTTTAAGATAGTCAAATGCATAATTTATGTCGGTTTAACAGATTCCGAAGAAAATTTACTACAATGTCTATGACTTTCATTCAAAGGATGAGATTTATCCATAATGAATTTTCTGAAATATGTCGTGGGGAGAAATCAAATGTTGATGTCAAGTTTCGAAAGCAATGTTGTATGGAAATAGAATTTCCACTTGATGATGAAAATACAAAAGAAAAAAATCGCAAAGGAAGTGATATATTTAGAGTTGTGGATAGATATTTTCAATTGGGATTTAGAACTGGATAGGTATGGGATTTGATAGATAAGATCTTGACCCTATGGGAAAATATTAGTATAAAAAATTAGAGAGTTGGGAAGGCTAAACGATTGATATGTGGCATAAGTAATACATGTCCTATCATAAAAAATATTCCAGACGATATGACTATAACACCTTGGAGATCAATACAAGGAGTGAAGGATTATAAACTTATTATAACTATATTATCACGTGTTAGGTTGGGGGAATTGTCAATGGAAGAAATGTGTGATGAATTTAAAAAGTAAGTTTGTTGAGTTATTTTTATTTATGTTAGGACAAGAAAATTAATTTTTTCAGTTTAACATATCAATTTAACATTATTTTTTTTTATTTAGTCACAAGGTGTATATGAAAATACAAGAGGAAATGGTCAAGATGTTGAATGAAGAAAGTTGGGATGATGTTAAACTCAACTATCGATATTCAAGCTCTTCAATAGTATTGAAACATTTTTTTGTTGCATTCAAAAATGTATGTTGATTTATTACATTCATATTATTCGTTTGTAAGTTAATTTATTTCTATTTTAATATTTCTAGATATATAACTATATGTTTGTTTGTTTTATTAAATATTTCAAAGAATAATGCAAATGGAGTACCTAAAACTTTCAAAAGTTTTATTCAAAAAGCCAAGTTTGAAAGAGAAAGAAGGAGACGTGTTCAAAATGTTCAACTTGATGACACCCTTGATCACTACATTTAGAATGGGCTTGACATTGTTCAATATAAAGTTATATTAGGTGATTGTGAACAACTTGCAAATATTGTTCCTAAAAAAGAATACTCCTTAATTATTGTGGATATCCCTCATGGTTATAATATCCAAAACATTGAATATGATACTGAGCCTTATACTTACCAAGATTTCAATAAAGTGGTTATGGTATTTATGGAAGTTACAACATCACCATTTTGGAGGTTTCTAGTAGTTCATTTAGACACACAACAAGGATTAGTACAATCAAGCGTAAAGGGGAAAGAAAATACAAGGATGCAATTTATTTGGTAAGATATTGAAAGTGTATGTTTAGCAATTAAGATTAGAAAACAATTTTATTAATTCACAAGTTAATTAAATTTGCACTTATTTATGTTACAGGCACAAGCCTAATATTTATAGATCCAATAGAGAATCATTTAAACGTGATTTTGAGAGTATAAATCTTGCAACCTGGACAAAAGATGATTCTTATAATTCTATTATTGTCAATGCAAAGGATGGAGAGACTCCTAGTAGTATATTGGTATACAATGTTGTGGTTAGAAAGCTAACATATGATGAAAAATATTTGAAAAGAGATATGGTTAATATTTATCAAAAACCACAAGAATTGATTAATTATCTTATAGATACATTTTCAAATGAAGGAGATTGGGTTTTGGATTTGTTCTTGGGTTTAGGTAAGAATTATGGTCTAATATTTATGAAATCATCCTTCAATCTTATATTATTTTTAATTTATGTCTTTTTACAGTATTTAACTTAATTATTTATTTTTTATTTGGTTATTAGGTACAACATTAGTGTGTTTCCTACAAAAACGAAGGAATTGCATAGCCATTGAAAGTGACCCAATGCAGTGTAGTTTTATTCAACAAAAAAATAATGTTATTCCATCTCTTCCAGATGAAATGCTAGACGTTGGCTTGAGGAAAGGAGATTTTAGTGAATCAACGGTGGAGAAATTGTCAAAGGAACCTCAAGTACCATTAGGAGGAATGACTGGAAAGGATCACTTTGGAGAAATTGCAGATATCAAAGAGCCAATGGAAGAACAAAATGACACAATGGAAGCACATAATGACATCGAAGAAGATGATAATGTGTCTGTTGAGAATGATGAATTTGGGATATATGATATTGTTTATTAGTTTTAAGATGCCTTTGAAGATGATGCTCAATTTTGCAAATTTTTTATGAGCTATAATTGTAATGTTTTGACTTTCAGATTTTAAAATAAGAATAAAGATGTATCTATTGTTGTTTTGTGATGAATCTTTTTCTCATTTTTTTTTTTCATTTTATTTGCATGTGAATCACTATACATTGGAAATTTTTATTAAATGTTGTCATTTTTTACTTCAAATGTATAAAAATATGAAAGAAAATGATATTTTTTTATAAACTTTTGACTTTTTTTGTTCAATTATGTCCATAAAAATGTTTTGTTTGACATGTTATTTTAAGGAATATGTACCAAAATGTATAGGTTTTTTAATATATATGGCTATAAAATGTGTATTCTTTTGCTAAATATTCAAAAATAGTGTTATTTAACTACAATTGTTTTCGATGTATTGAAGTAAAAGTAAACAATGTGTTAAAATTATGTTTTTCACTATATTTAAAAAGTATGGAACAATAAGGAAATTAAGGAGACAAAATTGTATGAAAAAAAGTAACTTCAAAAAAGTAAATGGTAAAAAATATTTTTAAGATTGAAAGAAGCATGAAAAAATGATTAAAAACACCATTGAATAAAAAATAATTAGGAAAAAATGAAAATATATGAAAAATAAGCATTTAAAAAAATAATGTGGAAACATTGTGGATTGAAAAATTTAAAATATCGAAAAACCACCTAAAAACGGAGGGGAGGTGCTATCGGTAGCACCAGTTTTAAAAACAAGGTAAAAAATTGGACTCCTAAAAAATGAAAACTTTGTAGAGTTCGTGTTAAGTTGGTAACTATGTTATTGAGACATGTAGTCAATGAGGTGATTATATTGTACATCATTGATGAGTCATATCTTGATCTATAGTTGATGCATGATTGGTACATACTTGGTACATTGGGTAAGGCATACATATATGGGAACACATCTTGATTGTGGTTCAGCTTGTTGAAGTTTGGTGCATGATTGATGCACTTGTAGAGGGCAAATAATTGTAGGTGATGGTACTTGGTTAAATTACATCATTAGTATTACTTTTTTAGCATACACTTTGATACATGATGTATGGGATAGTTGAAACACTTTTTTTGGTGCTTGGTTGGCACATTATTTGATGCTTGATGGTTGAGATACATATCTTGACACATGGTTCGTGGCANAGAGGCATATCATGTGTGATATGAAAATTGGTTGAGGCACATGGTTGACATGTTGACGATGTTATTGGTACATTGATAGAGGAACTTGTTAATGATCTTGATATATGCTTGCTACATAATTGGCACATGTTATTTACATATGGTTGATACACTCCATTGATGATATCTTATGATATATTGTATGGTATTGATTTACATGAGTGTTGTGCATGGTTGGCACATGATGTACATGGTTGATGATTTGTTCATGATTATCTATTCATTGTTGACATATCTTTTTTCTTCATAAAGTATGGCATGGCACGAGTCTTATGCATGGACAGGTCCAAGTATTGTCATAGGAAGAGAAGATAATTCTTGAGTAGTTGATACATGTTCTAGTTGATCAATAGCATTTGCAGCAGAAGCATATTGCAGTAGTATCATATTTTCCATCTTGCAGAGAAGATAGGGGGAGGCATACCCATAGGGGGGGTCATTCTTCTTCCCATGATTCCAGGAGGAGAGATTCATCAGATGCATGATAGAGAGATAGATGCCTGGAGATTTAGATGCTTGGAGAGAGAGCATAGAGGCGTGTTTCCAAGGGGATCAATGGTCACAAGGGGAGAATGAGTGACATGTCTTCAACATTACATCAGAGTGATATCAATTGTTGAAAATGAGAGAGATTATTCAGAGGAAGATCAAAGACATCCAAATAGGGGGAGCATCCCCAAGGAGAGTTCAGGAAGGGGGAGCATCCCCAAGGAGATAACTACCATTTTCCATTTATTTCAAAGGGGGAGAGATAGTCACATTGATGTGATTGAGATGACTATTGATGAAGAGAAATTCCATGTCTACATGTTGCCATCAATGCCAGAGGGGGAGATTGTTGCATCCTGTTTTCATTGATGTCAAATGATTGATTTCAAAGAGTTGATGTCTTGTCATAGTATCATTTATGTATTGATTGATGGCCTATGTTTCCATAGATGTAATTGATGTCAAATATGCCAAGTTGTGTCATAGTCATGTATTGTCATGGATTGATGTATAGACGGGATGATGTAAATGTTGGTCATTGTTGTCTTGTCATGGCTGATAGGAAGTACCAAATGGATGAAATCCAAAGCGGTCCCCTTATGGTGAAATCCATCATGAGAAGACGCTTTGTAAAGTCTGAATGGTTAAGTGGTTGAGTCATCCTAGATGTGTGGTTAAGGAACCCAATGATTTATTGTGAAATATTGTAATGAATATCCATGAATTTGTAATTCAGACTACTCTATATGGATAGTGCTCGCCATGCCATTTCCTGTGAGATGTGGAAGGTCACATAACTCCTCACGGTTAGAGAGTTATGACCTTGTGAAGTTGGATATCCCTCATGTGTTGTTTAGAAGCCTCTAGAAGGTCAAAGAAGTCAAATTATTTTAGAAGCTCCTAGAAAATGTTGACAAGTCAAAGTGGTTAGTCATGGATTAAGTGGTTGCAACAAGAAAACAATTAAAAATAAATTAGTTGCAATTAGATGTAGAGAAGTTACTATTTATGGAGAAAGTGGGTTAGAATTTGACAAACTGGGTTAGAAGTGGAGAAGATGCCAGAAGTGGGTTAGCCCCTAAAAGAAGGAAGTTGGTTAGAGTTGGTTAGATGAGGAAGCTACTTGGAGAAGTATAAATAAGAGAGAAAGGGTCTCTTATGAGCGTGATCTTTGATCATATTGAATATCCATCTGTGAAAGGTCATTTGGGCAGGTATTATTGATAGAGAAAATTTGTGGTAGAAAAAGTGTGGCAAAAAAATTATGGTAGAAAAAGTGCGGTAGAAAAAAGTGTTGCAAAAAAGTGCGGTAGAAAAATCGCAGCAGAAAAAGTGTGGCAGAAACATCGTGGAAAAAAAAAACGTAGCAGAATAATCATGGCAACAGAATGGCAAAAGCATAATCGGGGTTGTAAAACCGCGGAAGCAAAATTGCGGCAACAGAACCACAGCAATAGAATCACGGAAACATAATCACGAAAACTTATGGTATTTTGTTTATGGAGAGTATGGTGTATTTCTAGAGGTATCTTGTTGGTTATCTTGGTGATATTGTTGAGAGTTGTCTTGG
>JASDQU010100244.1:64392-74554 GCA_032191745.1 Picea mariana | reverse complement strand
CATCCATATAAATTATATTTAATCATGAAGATATATGGAAACAATTATAAGTTTTTCTTGATAAAATTATTTGAACGTTACACCTTTGACATGGTCAATAAAACTTATTGTTGTTAAAGTTGATATAGTCAACGTTGGTAGGAATTCCGACATCCATATAAATTATATTTAATCATGAAGATATATGGAAACAATTATACGTTTTTCTCGATGTCTATAATAGACTTTTTCATATTTTGAAGAACTGCAACAACATTTTGAAAATCTACTTTCAACATTGATTTTTCCCCTACAAATTAATTAGTTTGCATTCTCTATAGATTCAAAATTCTATTTAGGTAAACAATTTGAAAACAAATATTTAATTCTTTGAATATATATTTATATTGTTTTGATATTATTTAGTGGATGTTGTTGTAAATATTGTTAATAATGCCACTTATATGAAAAGAGGAAATTTTAGGATAATTAAGGACCGACTTGGTGACAATAAATGTTGGTGATCAATAAGAATTTTAAAGTCTTTAGCTAAAACGAATTGTTGGGATTATGGGCACGTTGAAGGGGGCATGAATTTCATCCATGGATAAGTTATTCAATACACTTTTTATTTTTATTGTCATTTAAAAGTTTTTTATTGTTTTAATATTTGATATATATACTAAATATATTTTATTTTTTGTAATTACAAAGACAAAGCATCCTAGCATTGAATTGAAGGATGATGATGTGCCAAATTCGAGTAGAAATATTGTTGAACAAGTTAATGGAGATCTTGGAGATCATGAAGTTAATCTTATGGCTGAGGAAAATGACGATATCAATATAATTGAGAATGATGGAATAAATAAATTGATCCATGGTACCTTTTCTTTGATGGATGATAACTTTGATGATCTTGTTCATGATGTACCTTTGATTGATAAGGCACAAAAAACATATATGAAGGCTCAAGAACAACTATTCTCTGTGTTGTTTTATTGTTGGTGAACTTGAAAGTATTGAACGATTTGTCAAACACCCGTTTCACTCAGATCCTAAGGTATGCAATATAATTCTTCATACATGAATACCATTTTTTTGTTTTTGCTTTTAGTGTTAATTATATAAAGGATGCAATATTTTGAATATTCATTACAATATTTTTTTTAATGTTGTAAATTGTTAGGTGATATTCTACTACCACCACCAAATAATTTACCTCACGCATACCAAAAATTGTCTCTCGTTATGAAATATTTATGAATGGAGTATGAATCCATTGATGCATGTTCTAATGACCATATTATATACGATGGAAAACATAAAACAAAGTTGGAATGCCCTCATTATGAAATTAGTAGACATCAAAATGATCAATTAATGTCTATTAGGATATTTTGACATACGAGTTAGTTAAGATCAACTTGGTATAATATGTCATTAGGTGAAAATGTGTGTCTTAGTGTGTTTCTTTAGTATGCATTTTTAGTTAGGTAATTCGACGATCATGATATGTTCCCGACATAGAGTGATTTGATGGATCATATTCTCCTCAATCTTAACGACTACATTAATCTGTGGCTTAGCACCTGAGTGGTCCATGATATCTATTTAAAGAGCATGGAGGGTCATTTGTTGATGATCAATTGTGAGAAACTCTCTCTAACATATTTTATTTTGCATTAATAAATTTCTCCAAGTGGTCACGTTTGTTGGCCGTGGATGTTTCCCTGCGGGGGTTTTACCATGTAAAAACATCAATGTGTTGATATTTGATTTGGTTGTGTGAATGTTTAGTGAAGGTGTTCATTCTCTATTGGAATACATGTCTTGTCTAACATGTTATCAGAGCGAATTTGAAGACCCACTCCTATTATAGATCAAGATCTTGAAGTTGTGTTTCCACATCTATGGTTTTTTTCCATTTTCATACATTTCTAGGCTGTGAGGACTATTCCATTTCGTCTGGAGTGCTTATTTGAGAAAGAAATGATTTTTGTTTCACTTGAAAAGTTTTATGTTCTCCCAAGATACGACCATTTCATTCAGATCCAGAGCTATAAAACCCGAACATGCCCTTTTAAATTTTTACAGAGATAATATTTCGATTTTATTTTGGTTTTTGGTTTGTTATGTCTAGGTTGCTACTCTTTTCAATATACATATTCTCTTTATCTAGCGCTCCGTGCGATATCTAGTAAATCAGAAATAGAGAGGAAATGGTTTTCGTGTCTATGTATTATCTTTGTTGTGTGCTCTATGCAATCTTGGTAAATCATAAACAAAGGGAAAATTTGCATTTTTCGAGTAAGCTAACCGAGATCTAACCCTTCTTGTTGTCGAGAAGAGAATTATTTTTTGTGTGAATGCATGAAAATAATTTTTTTATTGAGAACACACTCCAAGACCATCTTCCACAAAAACAACAACAACAACACCCCCAATCCTCCATCTTATGACTATAATGTGTTTTTCACTAGCTCACTTGATTGAAAGTTACTTTGCTTAGTAAGAGGTTTTGAGTTCAAGTCTCTCTTTTGTTGCTTTTTTTGAGAAGTTAATGTATTCACTGTAAAGCACATTTCACTTAATTATAAAAGTGAATCACTATTAAATAACTTTAATATTTTGTTTTAAGTTATTTTTTGTAGGCAACTTTCATTTACAAAGTAACTTCCTTGTAAAAGTGATTCCCACATATTCTATAAAAGTGGGTCACTCCATAAGGAACTTATTTAAAAGTGAGATTATAGGCATATTTAGGAGGAGCATCACCACATGGACCAACTTCTACTTTCCACGTGGCTCTTCGGTTATCATTTATGTTGTTTTTCAAAAGAGCATAACTTTCACATTCAAAGTCCATTTTTCAGTGTCGTTTTTTTTAAGCCGCCTATTTTTTTGAGAGATTTCCATCCAGGCCATCAGTTTCATCTTGTAAATCCATATTCTATGCATATTTTAATATGTCTTCTCCCAATGATATTTTTCTTACCAGTACCAACTACTTCTCATGGAAATCCCATATGGAGGATGTATAACAAGTAAATAATTGCACCAGATTACCTTGGGAAAAGAATTTAAGAACCCACTGATGATGAAAAGTATGCCAAATGGGATAATAGGAATGATGAAGCACGTGGACTAATCAGAGTGTCCATCTCTCCCAATTTAATTTTTCACCTTTAAGGAATTAATGACCCAGATAAAGCTTAGGAAAAACTTGAAGCAGTGTCTGGTAAACATAATATTATTCGAGCCCACTAGTTAGAAAATCAGTTAATGACTTTAAGTCCAAATGATTTTCCTTGCTTTGAAGATTACTTATCTAAGTTGAAAACACTTAGAATTTTGTGTATATAGAGTGCCAACTATATTTGAATGAAGATCAATGCATATATGTCACTCTTTCTAAGCTTGGTAGTCCATATTCTATTTTTGTATCTACATTTTATGCCATTGGAGAAGCTCTAGGGAGTGCTTATACATAATCCTCTCTTGAGTCCTTTGATGCTCTAATTCAAGAGAAAGATAATCTTATGCAAATTGGATTTATCAGCACCACAGGTACATGCAACAAAGACTTAGTGGCCCAATAGAAAGATAAATCCCAGAATCCCAAGAAGCAACATCCTCTCCACAACAAGAAGCAAAACAAGGGTCCCAAACAATCTCCTCCAACTTATGCTACTAATGGTGACAAAGGAGAAAAATCCAAAAGTAAGAAGATGGATATACATTGGAAATTTTATGGGAAAGATGGTCATGTGGAGTCTAAATGTTTTAAAAAGAAGGAAAGCTTAGAAACAACGATGAATAATCACAATATTAGTATTTATTCTTCTTCTTCTTCTTCTCATGGACATGCACTTTTTTCTTCTAGTTTCTCCTTGAATGCAACTTCTACTTCTTCTTTTGATGAGTGGATTATTGATTTTGGAGCATATTATCACATGGCTAAGGATAAAGCCATATTTTTTTCTCTAAATGAATGTAACACCAAGAAACTATTTGTTGGTGATGATAGATATGTTAGTGTTGTAGGGTCTGGAAAAATTCAAGTTGATAATGGCCATTTCAATGATGTATTATGTGTTCCAAGTATTTCCTGCAACCTTCTATCAATGTATCAAATCACTCATTCAAGTGAAGGTAAAACCATAGAGTAATTTCAAGACTTCAAATCACTTGTCGAGAAACAAATCGAGAAGACCATTAAATTTTTTCATACAGACAATTGGGGGGGAGTATGTGAACAATAAATTTAATAAATTATGTTTTTTTAAGGAATTTAATTGTAGTATATTGTCCCATACACTCATCAATAGAATGGGGGTAAAATCATGAAGTTGGGTAACGCTTTCATGACAATGGGGTCTCAAAAATTCCCAGCGGCAATTTTTCAGCCGAAAAAATGTTTCTAGGAATTTTTTATGCTGAAAATTTGCACGTCAAATTGAATGGCGCCCTCGAAATTCGTGTACACTGTTTTTTGGATGAATTATTTTCCTATGATAAGAATATTCCGGTCAAAAGACTTTCTGGCCGAAGCGTTTATTTTTAACAGATTTCGTTAAAAACTAGGTTTCGACCGAAATAATATTTCGGTCGAAAACCTGAAAATGGGACTGTTTGCATGAAACCGCAAATTCTCTCCATCTTACTTGATATTTCGAGGTAGAAGACTCCTAAAAATGCTCAAAATTTAGTTTCAGAATTGATACCAACATTTTTAAAATTGAATCTACTTTCATTGGATATAATTTGTTTTCATTTTCATTATTTTTATCTAATTTTATTTAATTTTATAAAAAAATCACTACATAATATTTTTAGGTGAGATTATGATTCGGTGAAATGAAAAATCCATATCTCTAAAAATGCACAGTGGAAAATTATGGAAATTTTATATTCATAATCCTTAAACTGTTCTCTTCAAAAGGGTATTTTTATATTTTACTTTTAAGTAAAAATTAAGATAGATACAAGGTGTAGGAAAACATGTGTTTAAAATATGCAATGTTTTCAGCTTGGTCAACTTCAAAAAATTCTAGAATTTATAATATTCATCCGTTAGATTCAAAATTATATTCATAATAAAATAGAGTCTCTATAGATTGTTGCAGTATATTTCATTTATTACAAATATAAGTTTAATAATAGATACATTGTTGTGGGAAAAAATAACTCATTATCATTCCTTTCATGTTTAAGGAACACACTGTTAAACAATTGTCAAATTCACATATCAAATCTTGATAAAACAAAATTGAAAAATAGTCATTGGAAAGCTAACAAAATTCTTCACAAATTTTGTTTTTACTATAAAGTGAAATTCTAAATAAAACAAATACTTTTGTATGTCGGAAGTTGAAGAACTTGTGAAAATACAGTTTTTTTTGTCATAAAACAAGAAAAAGTGTTACCCATCTTCATGATTTTACCCATGGTGTAGTTGAACAAAAGAACATATCTCTATAGGAAATGAAAAATTGCATGTTGCAGTCCTGATCTCTTGCTCCAATGTTTTGGTAGAAGCCAATAATTGTTCCTATTATTTCCACAATCAAGTTTCCCATAAAGTATTTAAGGGATTCAATCCTTTTTATTCACAATCAAACACTTTAAATTTTTTGGTTCTTGAGCATGGGCTCACATATTAATAGAGAAACACAAGGCATTTGATCCTCAAAACCAATCTTACATTTTTGTGAGACATCCTAATGGAGTTAAGGGATATCGACTTCTCAACCCTATCACCAATTAGATGGTAATTTGTCGAAGTGTTTTTTTTAGGAGTGTTTTTTTTAGGAGATCTCCTTGATTCAATATTATGACAATTCATGATTTGCATCTAGTCCAATTTTCATAGTGAATTATGATAACAATGAATTTGATGATCCACATGGGTTGATCCTAATGATGCGGAATCATTTTCACCTTCATTAAATGATGGGAGTGATGATGAGCGTTCTGCAACAAGTTTTAAGATTATAGATTCTCCTCACAAGCATCTTGGCATAGTCCCATACTAGGCATGCCAGACACTACAGGCAATAGGCAGGTTGGTTGGAGATCCAATAGACACTAGGTAGATGAAATCCTAGTTCTAGGAATATCCACAAACATTGTCTACTATGGATATGTTTCTACTTTTCCACCATATTTCTACTACTACAAATCCATAGACCTCTCAAGAGGCTACTAGAATTATTGAGTGGGATGCAACCATGTAGGAGGAATATATATTGTTGATGTAGAACCACACTTGGGATATAGTTCCCCTTCCTAAAGGGAGGAAGCTTTTCTAATGGATATATTTCACAAAGTTTGTAGTAGATGGTCTATTGAACAAGAAAAAATATTGGTTGGTGGCAAGGGGCTTCCCATAAGTACATAACATTAGGGTTGGAATTTGAAAATGAAACAACCCATCAAATTTGATAGTTTTGATAGGTGCATTACTCATTTTGAAATTTTCAACAAAGAATGGTGACTACAATGAGACATTTACATCACTTGCAAAGATGGACTCAATTTGTCTTATGCTAGCCATTGTTGTTGCTCATCTCTAGAAAGTTAATTAGATAGACACAAAGATTAATGCATTTTTTCATGAGTATATTAAGGAGGGTATTTACATGGAGTAATGTTAGGGGTTCTCTTAGGACACTTTAATTGTGTCCATAATTAGGAAATCCCTTTATGGCCTTAAACAAACCCCTCGGGCTTAGTATGCTAAGATGGATTCCTTCCTTCTCTCTCATGGATTTTCTCTATGTCATTTTGATCAAAATGTCTACATTCTATGGCATGATGACTCTCTCTTCTTCATGGTATTGTATGTAAATAATATATTCACCACCACCAACTCCTCAAAATCTATTGTTGATATAAAAACTACCTTGCATGATAGGTTTTTGATGAGAAAGTTAGGGTTTCTACATTATTTTCTTAGGATTTAGATAACTCAATCTAATTCTAGGATCACCAAGGCATAGTTCAAATATGCTCTAGATTTTCTCTCATGATTTCAGAGGGCTAATTGCAAGACTAATGCGACTCCATTTATCTTTGGCATCAAACTTGAGGCCACTTTTTATTAACTTTTGGTTGACAACACTCAATTCAGATAACTAGTTAGGAGTATTCTTTATCTCACACATGCTAGGTATGACATCTATTATGTTGTTGGATTCATTATGCAATAGGTTGGAACCTTGATTTAATGGGGTATACATATTCAATTTTGGCGAGAAATACTACATATTGCAAATCCACTTTAGGTTACCTCTTCTCCCTTGGTTCTAGTCTAATTTCTTGGATGAGCAAGAAGTATCCAACCATTGATTTATATACAATAGAGGTAGACTATTGGGGATATGTCAATGCAACCACCGAGTCCATATGGATTTAGCACATTCTC
The DNA here is from genome assembly GCA_032191745.1 of Picea mariana. Classification (NCBI taxonomy): domain Eukaryota; kingdom Viridiplantae; phylum Streptophyta; class Pinopsida; order Pinales; family Pinaceae; genus Picea; species Picea mariana. The sequence goes on along the minus strand of JASDQU010100244.1, from coordinate 67,146 downwards.
AAATAGTTTGGTATCCAATACTGCCACTCATTTGTCATTTTGTGTGACAATATAAGTACCATTAAGATCTCATGAGATTTGGTTCACTAGAAGTGGACCAAGGACATTGATATCCATATGCACTTCATTTAGGATCTTATTCATGGATAGGTATTGATATGAGATATTGTTCAACAATGGCGTATATTTCCGACATCTTCACCAGACCTTTCATTGATCCAGATTTATGAGTGGAATGAAATGAAAACACAGAATTATAATATTAACACAAAGGCACAGTGAATAATAATAGAGATACAGTAAAACATGACTTCTATTAAATAATAAATATGCTAAAAATGTAAAATGCACACTAAAAACAAGCTTGTTAGAATGGTGGCAGCTTATCTCTAAGAATAGATGTAACGACTATGCTAATTTTCAAGAAGATGAGTACAATGAGGCTTTGAAGGCATTTTTACAATAACAATGAATTCCAAAACCATAGACATCCAAAAACCTAACCCTAGGAGATGAAGCCCCAAAATTCATGTGGGCCCCATTGGGTTAAGTTAGTACATCAACTTCTTGGGGTCGTAACTTTTGCATATGATCTCTGTTTAGGGTGGAAAATAGCTTGTTGGAAAGGTATTGGTGAGGATCTTCATTTATAGGATAAACGATATCCTTCATAATTGATTAAGGTGCCCGATCATGAAAACATGTCATTTAGGCCCTCAAAATGGCCCCAAAAGTTTGGGACCCAAAAAACTGCTAAAAATAGTAAGTTGCCAAAAAAATGTTTTGAGCCAGTTGGAATAGGTGGGTGCCCACAAGTTTCTTCATTTACGAGTTCTGTGGAGTGTATATGTGGATTCTTCTCTAGATTAGGTTACATAGTCTTGTCTTTCTATTTTCTTGGGGTGGTTTTTCTCACTGGGTTTTCCTCTCTCTACCCCTTTTTGAGGGGTGTTTTTTTTCGTACATGGGTACCTAACAATGCTACATATTTTCCAAGACCCATTTCTATTTCCACATACTCACCTAAGTTACACTTATGGGGGGGTTTTGGTGCATATGTGCATGTTCTTTTCTCACATCAGTTCCCTTGCATACATTGCTTACTTCAACGCCCTTGTTGTTTCCTTTAGTGATTTTATGCAGATAGGAAGTTAAGCTTTCTTAGATAATTTGTTATTCCTTTCTTTAAGAAGAGATTCATGAGATGCCTTTGAATGGATTTATTTCCCTAATATATTTATCAGACACTTGTATTTGTATTTCTTAGAATGATATTTTTTGGTTGAATCAGTTAGTTAATGAGCATAGTGAAACTCTTCTATAGTAGTTTGTGTTTACTTCCCTGATCTATGTTATTTTCTTTAGACTCATGATCTTGCGTGGTTCCATAGCCATTGGATCTTAGATTTACAGCCAAAGGAAATAACATTTCTACAATTTGGTTACTCAACTCAACCTCACACCTATCCATCAAATGTAATGTTTACAACAAAACCTAATTCACACCCTTTTCTAACCCTAATCCTAACTCTATCCCTAATTCCTTCACTTTCCCAAATCCTTTTCCACATCTAGCATGGAATTCACCTATCCATGGAACTCACCCTACCTCTTATCATCCTCCACATTGGTGCCACTATCAAAAAACACTAACCCATGATGTTATTTAATGTTGATTCTTACAACGACAAGATACTTCCAAAACCTTATATTCTAATGAAAAAAATAGTGACTTTGTCACTAACCTTTCCTCTCTTGAACCTTCTCCTCCTACAATTTGTTCTCTTCCCAACATTGCTACCACTGGCCTATCCTCACTCCTTCTGATGTCTAAACCCTTTTATGTTATGATTTAAAAAAACACAATGCCTTGTACAATGTATGTAATAATACTTACCATTTCTTTAAAAATAAAAAATAAAATCAACTTACCAATGTTGTGATTCCTCTACCTAGTCCCATTACCTTTCAGTAGGTTATTTTGCACAAATTCCCATCTCTCTATTTTTTTCCTCAACCTCACACCCTACTAATTCCTATATCATCATTACCCTAGACCCCTTCTGAGTTGTTTCTTCCACCTTCAACACACATTTATATGCCTCAACTCCAATAGAAACCTCATTCCTTATCCCTTTCATGTCCCATACCAATTCATTTTCCCCTTATGCCTCTAAGGCTCTCAATACCTACATCAATAAAATTCATTGTACAACTACCAGATTATATCATACACAAGTCTCTTCCTCCAATTCGAGGTAATTGGTCATGGACATACACAATAGTAACCTTTTTTCGGACACTAGTTGGTTCATTCTTTTTTTCTCTCCAGGTACCATATGCCTCCTATCATAGGTATTCTCTTATAGTTCTTCAATCCTTTCAGCATCAAAATACTCCTCTTACAAAAACACTTCAACATTTGGTTGAAAACACATCTATGTATCTTGGTTTTTCCGACTTGGAAACAACACATAATTCATCTCCTCCATTTTATGGAGCCTCAAGTTTACATTATGATATGCTAGACTCAAAAGAAACTACCATCTATTATTCCTTAAGTTCACATGGGGAATTATACATGCCACACTCTTACATCCATGATACAATTCCAAGGTATAGTACTACTCCTCTAATGGATAGGTCTATTCATGGGATAATACCATTAAATGGTATCTTATTTGTAGTTTAGACACAAAAACCTCACTCTCTTCCCCTTTTGAAATATTTTGTAAACCTAGATCCATTAGGAAG
>JASDQU010100244.1:30745-57353 GCA_032191745.1 Picea mariana | reverse complement strand
TAGACTAGGCCTTCACGCCCAACTTTTGGAGATCGAATACTCCTAAATTCCATCTCCAAATCCTGATCTTTGCTCCTCACACCAATATGTCATACATCCAACCATAGAATCATCTTGAAAGATACCAATTTTAACATGCAACACATTTTCTAATGTTTTCATTAAGTACAAATATTCAAATATACAGTGGAAAAAATGTAAATTTTCGTTCAATACTATAATTAGATATGAGTTTTAACATTATAATTAGATACTAGTTTTAACATGCAATGCAATTTTTTTTGTTTTCATTCATTACAAAAATTCAAATATACAGTGCAAAAAAACTAAATTTCGTTCAAGACTATAAATAACATATAAAGTGCAAAAACTAATGATTTTTTATGGTTGCATTAGCAGAAATAGAGCCCGGTTCTATGCCGTTGCAGGGTACTATTTTATGAATGTATTCTTACCAATTTACATGGCCACAAAATTTTAAGATGAAGACCTTATACAATAAACCCTTATCAAAACACAAAAAAAGACATGTTAAAGGTTGTTCTTGTCTTCATTACCATTCTCCATACCAGTGGCTAGTTCATTGGGATGAAATGGATGAGGAGGGCCTCCTGGAGAAGAAGCTGAGTCTGAATTGGTGCTTCTTGTGGTTCCATTTGTCTAGTCCAACATGAATATTAAACCCTCCATTAATGTTCCTACGATCAAGCTTTCTTCGCATCAGAATTTGGGGATCACAGTCAAGCTTCTATTGATTATACTACCCTCCTGCACCAAGTCGTTCCATTATCCATATTTTGTTAACCACCATTGTATTAATTGAAATGCATACTAGATGCCCAGCTTAACCATCACTGCATCTAGCTTAACCACCGTCGTAGTTGAAGCACATGCTAGACGTGGCAATGTTTCACTTCTATCCTTATAATTAATCAGTGCTATTTAATCTATACATATTAATCCTCCTTGATTAGTTAAACGTGGAAATCAATGTCTAGGGTAGTAATTCCTTAAACATATAAAGTAAATGTGAAAAAGTAAACAAGGAAACATATGCATTCATAAATGAAAGGAAGTTATGAACATTAAATTACATTCTTTGATTTGAGTATAAGACGAAGAATATGCCAACATCTTTGATTGTTGTCCATCAGATTAGAATTTTCAATTAAAAGGCTCATTAAACCATCAATTCCAATAGGGGCGACGCCTATCAACATAATTAGAATGTAGGAAAGAGTTTATAATGACGCTTACAATGAAGGCACACATAGTTTCTTACCTATAACAATATGTAAAAAAAAACATTGAATCGAAAAAGCGAGTTTACTTCAAATTATAAATTGAATTTATCAAAAACATCGATTTTTTTTCTTTTCTATCTTTTGAACTACTTTAATCAACATCAGTAATAACCGTCACTGGTTTAAATAGCAATTGATCCTTCGACTAGGGTCCACAAAAATTTACTCAAGACTTAGTTCATAGCCAACTCTTCCCTTCTAACCCTCTCAAAAGGAAACTAGGATTTCTCAAAAGGTCACAAACCCTAAGGAAAGACTTGACATAGTAGCAATTTCCTTAGTAAGTGAGCACAAATCCCAATATTGTTAGTACATAGGTACAATCTCCTAATATAAGCTATATACTTCCTTAAAATAGGTGTATATGTAGATTATCACTAGTCAAGTCCTATGATATACTTTCCCCTAGGTCAAATCATTATCCCTCGAAGATAAAACCCCTAAAATATAAAACCCCTAAAATCACTTTACACTAATAAATCACTTTTAATTGATTATAATTCCACATTAAAATCTCACTTAGGTAATTCTAAGGTCACTTATGCTTATAAAACTAACCCTAGACTTGAGAAAGATGTCCCTTTTCCCATGTGTGCATTATCCTCAATAGCTAAAGCTAATAATCAAAAAATTAAGGATGCTTGTAACATGAATAATGCCATTGAAGGTCAATCAACTTGATTTAACTCAATGTCTTGCAATTCTCATTAGCATCTATAATAATCACAATCTCCTAACACCATCTTCTTGGTCCTCCCAACATCTAACCCTAGTCAATGTGGGTGCCAAAAATAGGAAATTATTAGATAACACATCATTAATCACATGCCTTTTCATTCTATTAACAATCATATGCATCTTAAATCATTGAATATAACATCATGTCATAATATCAACTCATAAATATAATCAATGTGGATCAAAACATCATCATAATCACATAATCAAGTAAATGAACATCAACATGTACTAAGTTCTTGAGGATCATACATATAAATCATCTGCACCATTGCTAAAGCATCAAAATAAAGGTTAGATGAAAATAATTATCCTTGATGGATGGGGGAATATAATCTAGTAAGTGATAAAGTCCAAAATGGGGTGTTATAACTTCTCTCCAAAATGGGGTGTTATAACTTAAAGTTCCCTCATCTTAAAAGGCATAGATCCCAAGTGTCATCAATGTTTGTATAGTTCCTTTGTTTGATCTGTACCTAGTCTATCATTATGTTACATAAATGTTATTTCTTAGTACCCATGATCTCCTGAGGAACTATGTGGAACACACCTATGGGATAAAATACATCATGTATAGCTACATCTAGTGATAATGCTAATTTGTAAATGAGTGAGTAAATTTTCTTGAAAATATCAAAAGGTCCATATTTCCTTGGTTCTAACTTCCTCCACTTTCTAAACATCAGGGAAATCCTCTTTGGTTTCACTCTAAGAAACACTTTCTTACCAACTTGGAAGTTTCTTTATAACCTGCTCTTATTTTCTCTTCCAAAATTTGGAAGTAAATTTTGGAACTCTATCCCGGACACAATGATCTTTCGACCTCTGTGTAGTTTGACCACCTCTCTAATAAATATATGAGAAATGTCTCAGACACGATAAGTAGCATTTATTGGAATGAAGTGAATTGTTTTAGTTAATTAATCCACTACCACAAACATAGACTCATTGACCCAATATGTCCTTTCTGGTAATAAAATCTATATTAAGATTTTTCCAATTCCATTCAAATATACTCAAAATTTGCAACTTCCCCATGATTCTCAACTTTGATCCTATGAAAATCAAACCATATTTCCACATAATCAACCTTATTTTCTTTGATTCCTAGCAAAAAATATCCATTCTTCATTCGCACAGAAGTATTTTCATACCTCATATGACCAATGTAAGGATCATTACATGTCATGTCAAGTCATGTATGGAGCATTAATATGGCTTCACCTAGTGATATTTTTCTTACCAATACCAACTACTTCTCATGGAAATCCCATATGGAGAATGTATAATAAGTAAATGATTGTACCAGATTACCTTGGGAAAATAATAAGAACCCACTGATAATGAAAAGTATGCCAAATGGGATAATAGGAATGATGAAGCACATGGACTAATTAGAGTTTCCATCTCTCCCAATTTGAGTTTTCACCTTTAAGGAATTAATGACCCAGATAAACCTTGGGAAATGCTTGAAGCTGTGTCTGGTAAACACAATATTATTCGAGCCCACTAGTTGGAAAATTAGTTAATGACTTTAAGTCCAAATTATTTTCCTTGCATTGAAGATTACTTATCTAAGTTAAAAACACTTAGACTTTTTTGTATAGAGTGCCAACTATATTTGAAGGAAAATTGATGTATATATGTTAATGTGTGTGTGTGTGTGTGTGTGTGTGTGTGTGTGTGTGAGGTAATGTATGGTGGTTTGGTGCTAAAGTACTTGACTTGTGGACATAGACGAGCTCACGTATGAAAGAGGTAAATACTCTGGGTCTTGGTTCTAATCCCTTAGTCATATAGATGGCAGGAGCAGACTATGGATCACATATGTATAGGGACATATGCTATTAATTTAAGTCTTTTGATTGGTTCTTATAACAGAAATGAGTTTAGCGCCTTCCCACCTTTTCAAACCTGTAAATGCACCATTAGCGCTCGAATACGATTCTTTGGAGGATCCTAGAATGAACAGGTAATTTGGAATCAAGATAGAGAAGTTGATCCATTTCATGTGACCAACTTAGGATGGAGTTTGATCAAGATATTAAATCAAAGACCTTTAGAATTTTAAATTTGCATAATTTTAGTGTTTTTGCAAACTATAAGACATGATCCTTGGGACACCTCTTTGAATGTTTTTGGAGAAGTTGAAATTGAAGTTGTCATACTGTGGATTAGCCTGGGAGAGGATATCAAGTGGTATTAGAGAAAGTAATCTCTTTGGGAAAGGAAATCAAATCTTTTTAATGCTCTTTGGGTATTGAATAAGAAATAGAGCAAGTGTGCTCTTGGAAGAAAATTGATGCAGATGTGATTGCACAGATGAGTTCAAATTTAATATGATACAATAGAGAGTTTTACATTCAAGTGAAATGAGTGAATAGACAATATCATGAATAGATCTTGAAGATATTGATGATTTTTTTTTGTTAACTCTAGTTTAAATATTTTGTTTGTAGGTTGAAGATGATAAGGAATTGATAGTAGCAACACAACTAGCAGAGTTTTAAAAGAGAACCATTGGTGTTCCCAAGTGAATGGAAAAAGAGCATGTGATCTCTTAGTGAAGAAGAAAAAATTGTGGCAAGAACCTTGGATAATTCCACTTGAAGGTTGGAACAACATAGGACAAGTTAAATGTTCTCAAAGAGAAGAAAAAACTACAAAATCCAAGAGGAGAAGAGGTTGCTCAAGAGGTTCTAGGAGGAAGAACCACAAGAATACCAAAATACTAGGCTAAGGAGAGGCTTAGTAAGGTATGTGTAGAAGGATAATGGAGAGATCTTGTTACAAAGGATTGAGTGCAGAATAAAATGGGCAATAGGTAGCTCAAAAAGGAAAGGTGAAGATGACTACTAATGTTCATTTCAAAGGTTCAGAAGGAATCCAAATTAGAGGAGAGAAATATGCCAAAGAAGATTTCATAAGGAAGAGGGTGAGTCAAGAAGATATTGAAAAACAGGTGGTTGATTTGAATATGTAACTCAATTACATAGAAAAAATTATACATAGGAAGATTGTAGAGAACCATAGACGAGGATGGAAAGTGAAGAAGCTCAAGTGGCCAGTGATGAAACTATCTATGAAGAATTTGAGGAAAATATTGAGGATCTTGGAGCATAGGTTGAGTGCTTGGGTTAAGAAGGAGGAGCTCAAAGGAGTTGAGTTCAGACAGATGCCATTGATAAAATTTCACTTTTGTGAACCAGAGTAAGGATATATACTTGGAGAGGATAATGAAGAAGATGAGAGACTTACAAGAAGTATCATGAATTATTTGGAGAGTCCAAGTCAACATAAGGATGTGCTGACAGAGGAAACAAATAAGGCTAGAAAGCATTGTATTTTTAAATCTGATATCTTTGTATGGTTGCAAGTTGTGAAAGGAAAGAAGTTGGACAATTATCTAGAACTATCATAAAGACTGTTGAAGATGGAAATATGCTTTATGAAATCATAACAACATAACATAATCAAAATTTTGTTATAAATGAGGATGAGATATTTTCATTTTGTGAAGGTAGTCAAGGTGGAGACTACACACAACTTGCAATTGAAATTGCTAGAGAGGTAGATGCTGAGAGAAGTTTGATGAGGTATTCAGACCAACAAAATAAGATGATATTAGGAGAGGCATATGAGAGATTGATGTTGCATTGGAGCAAACCAAGGTGATGCTGGAAGCATCAATAGAGACTTCAGAGTCTCCTAGTTTTACAACTGATCATTGGTGTGCATTTGCAGGTATTGAAGAAAGAGAAGGTAGACAGATACAAAGATATGTCATAGAGTAAGAAGAGGCAACATTATCTTATGAGGTTGATTAGTACCTAGATAACTTTTTATTAAGTGATGCAGAGATGGGAAATCTTGTTGTTGCAATAATGAAGGAAAACACTTTGATATAGTGCTTACTAATTTTGAGGAAGAATTGAATATGTTAGAAGACTGATTGTTCAATCCGAAGATTGATGAGGAAGACTACATAATTTAGAGTAAGAATCCTGAATATATAATTCATTTTTCTGTAGAGAATTTGAGTGTCTCAAATACTTTGATATGGATATATGAATAAGAGTAAATGAATCAATCAATGAACAACAACAACAACAAAGTTTAGCAAGTGAGTTGTAAGTTGCAGAGTGTGTATCGTCCAGAGGAAAAGTTGTGCACAGAAATTGAAGTGATGGTGATGTTGATGATGAAAGTGTCCCATAGGAAACATATTGAAGTGAAAAAAATATTCAACAGTAGATTGTGGATGATTTTTCAAGTTTACATTAACAAAGAAAGAGGAAAGAGGCAAAACCAAATTTGGGATCCAGGGAAGTTGTAGGTAACAACAACAATGAAACAAGATAACAACAGAAAAAGGAAGTTGTAGTATTATGCTTGGGATCCAGGAGGACTTTAGTAAAAGGAGAACATGATCAGGAGATCATGAACATTTTGTTCCTGGGGAGTCTGATGTAGGAGCATCCTTCCTTTAAAACCTAGTTCATTTGACAAGACCTAGGTGCTCTTCATTTTACTAAAAGAGTTGGTTCCTTAATTGAATATTTGTAATATTCCTTTGTTTTAATGATTTATAAAGGATATGAAAAGATAGGTTTTATTAATGTGAATTTATTTGTAAAAGTCCTCGAATGTATGAGAACATGAGGATTTTGAGTTTGTTATAAATCTCATGAAGATTTTCATGGATCTAGAGAGTTGAGTTTGTTAAGAGTGATCCTATAGGGTTTTGTGGATCTACATGATCCTTAGGGATTGTAGTTAAGAGGATTGTTGATCTGAACCTGAATTGGTTGCCCAATCTTTTTGTTTAAATTGTAATCTTGAGAGGCACATAGAGAAGGGGCCAAACAGAAGTGAAATCAGGCCATAGGTTGGCCATTAGAAAGAAAATTAGGCCATAAGAGAGAAGAAAGAGGAAGGCCTACTGAATTGTTTTCAGGCCAAAAAAGCAAATGATTCCTTATGTAAAACCTTGTACAATTTGTATATTTTATTGATGAAGAAAAAAAACACTTTATTTCAAGCATTGAGAATTTGATCATGTAAAAACCTTGTTCACTGGGTGATAGTGTATGTCTCCGTACATTTGGTAAAATGTGTGTCTAAAGGTATCGACTCAATTTTGCAGGTTTAAAGGTCGAGGAAGAAGAACCTCTATCAAGAGAATTCATTAGAGAAGGTAAATTCAAGAGAGTTAGAAATATGGGATTCATTTTGGTGATCATTGACCACTGTAAGGGTCAATGATCCTAAGTTTCATTGCAGGAATAGTCGAGGAGCTACAGAAACCCTCGATCTGAATAGAAGGATATAAGAACCATTGGATTATGAAGGCTATGCATAGATAGCGTTGGATTAAAAATGTTGAAGAGTGACATAATAGGAACCATCATATCGTATCAAGGAAAAGAAGGGACGATGCGGATCTAATTCGCATTTCAAGTTGCACGAGAGATAATTGTGATGCCAAAATGTGAAAAAATCATTCTGGTGGTATCAGGAGCACGTGTCGAGTCCTCGTCATTTCACATTTTCGTCATGGTTTCTAAAATCACCTTTTGGAATTTGCGAAAAGGATATTTGTAGTCACCACCTGTGGTCATATGGAAAGGTGAGGTAATGTATGGTGGTTTCGTGCTAAAGTACTTGACTTGAGGACATAGATGAGCTGACATAAGAAAGAGGTAAATACTCTAGGTCTTGAATCCAAGCCCTTACTCATACATATGATGGGAGCAGAGTAGGGATCGCATATGTATAAGGACATAGGCTCTTAATTTAAGTATTTTCACTGGTTATAACAAAAACGAGCTTAGTGCATGCCTACCTTTTCAAACATGTAAATGCACCATTAGCGCTCGAATCTGATTCTTCAGAGGATCCTAGAATGAACAGGGAATTTGGGATCGATATAGAGAAGTCGATCCATTTCATGTGATCGACTTAGGAGGGCGTTTGATCAATATACTGAAGCAAAGACCTATAGAATTTTGAATTTGCATAATTTTTGTCTTTTTGTAGACTATAAGACATGATCCTTGGGACACTTCTTTGAAGGTTTTTGGAGCAGTTAAAATTGAAGTTGCCATACTGTGGATTAGCTTGGGATAGGCTATCAAATTTCTATGATAGTAATGGATCATTTCTCCCATGTCTCAATTCTAATCATACTACCCATAAAATTATTTGAACATTGCACTCCTATGACATGGTCAATAAAACTTATTGTTGTTAAAGTTGATATACTCAATGTTGGTCGGAATTTCGACATCCATATAAATTACATTTAATCGTGAAGATATAAGAAAACAATTATACGTTTTTCTCGATATCTATAATAGAATTTTTCATATTTTTAAGAACTGCAACAACATTTTGAAAATCTACTTTCAACATCCATTTTTCCCTATAAATTAATTAGTTTGCATTCTCTATAGATTCAAAATTCTCTTTGGGTAAAGAATTTGAAAAAAAAATTTAATTCTTTGAATATGCATTTATATAGTGTTCTAATATTTATTTAGTGGATGTTGTTATAAATATTGTTAATAGTGCCACTTTTATGAAAAGAGGAAATTTTAGGACCATTAAGGACCGACTTGGTGACAATAAATGTCGGTAATCAATAAGAATTTTGAAGTCTTTAGCTAAAAATAATTGTTGGGATTATAGGCACATTGAAGGGGGGCATGAATTTCATCCATTGATAAGTTATTCAATACATTTTTTATTTTTATTGTCATTTAAATTTTTTTTATTGTTTTAATATTTGATATATATACTAAATATATTTGTTTTTTTGTAATTAGAAAGACAAAGCATCCTAGAATTGAATTGAAGGATGATGATGTGCCAAATTGGAGTAGAAATATTGTTGAACAAACTGATGGAGATCGTGGAGATCATGAAGTTAACCCTATGGCTGAGGAAAATGACGATACCAATATAATTGAAAATGATGGAATAAATAAATTGATCCACGATACCTTTTCTTTGATGGATCATAACTTTGATGATCATGTTCATGATGCACCTTTTATTGATAAGGCAAAAAAAACATATATGAAGGCCCAAGGACAACTATTCTAATTGTTGTTTTATTGTTGGTGAACTTGAAAGTATTGAACGATTTGTCAAACACCTGTTTCACTCAAATCCTAAGGTGTGCAATATAATTCTTCATGCATGAATATCATTTTTTTTGTTTCTGCTTTTAGTGTTAATTATATAAAGGATGCAATATTTTGAATATTCATTGCACTATTTTTTTTTAATGTTGTAAATTGTTAGGTGCTATTCTACTACCACCGTCAAATAATTTACCTCACACATACCAAAAATTGTSTCTCGTTATGAAATATTTATGAATGGATTATGAATACATTGATGCATGTTCTAATTACCATATTATATACAATGGAAAACATAAAACAAAGATGCAATTCCCTCATTATAGAACTAGTAGACATCAAAATGATCAAGTAATGTCTATTATGATATTTAGACATACGAGTTAGTTAAGATCAACTTGGTATAATATGTCGTTAGGTGAAAGTGTGTTTCTTAGTGTGTTTCTTTAGTATGCATTTGTAGTTAGGTAATTCAATGATCATGATATGTTCCTGACATAGAGTGATCCGATGACTCATATTCCCCTCAATCTTAACGACTACATTTATGTGTGGCTTAGAACCCGATTGGTCCATGATATCTATTTAAAGAGCACGAAGGGTCATTCATTGATGATCAATTTTGAGAAACTCTCTGTAACATATTTTCTTTAGCATTAATAAATTTATCCTAGTGGCCATGTTGGTTAGGGCCGTGGATATTTCCCCACAGGGGGTTTACCATGTAAAAACATCAGTGTGTTGATATTTGATCTGGTTGTGTGAGTTTTTAGTGAAGGTGTTCATCTTCTGTTGGAATACATATCTTTTCCAACATGGTATCAAAGTGGATTTGAAGACCCATTCCTATTGTAGATCGAGATCTTGAAGTTGTATTTCCACATCTATGTTTTTTTTCCATTTTCATACATTTATACGCCGCGAGGACTATTCCATTTCATCTGGAGCGCTTCTTTGAGATAGAAATGTTTTTTTTTTTCACTCAAATTTTTTTTAGTTTTCCCAATATACGACCATTTCAGTCAGATATGGAGCTATAAACCTGAATACCCCCTTTTAAATTTTTTCAGAGATAACATTTCGATTTTATTTTGGGTTTTGGTTTGTTATGTCCAGGTTGCTACTCTTTTCAATATGCATATTCTCTTTATCCTGCACTCTGTGTGATCTATGGTAAATCAAAAATAGAGAGGAAAGGGTTTTCGTGTCTATGTATTCTCTTTGTTGTGTGCTCTGTGTGATCTTGGTAAATCATAAACAGAGGGAAAATTTGCATTTTCTGGGTAAGCTAATCGAGATCTAACCCTTGTTGTTATCGAGAAGAGAATTGTTTTTTGCGTTTGAATGCATGAAAACAATTTTTTTTATTGAGAACACACTCCAAGGTTGTATTCCACAACAACAACAACACCCCCAATCCTCTTTCTTAAGACTATAATCTGTTTTGAACTAGCTCACTTGATTGAAAGTTACTTTTCTTAGTAAGAGGTTTTGAGTTCAAGTCTCTCTTTTGTTACTTTTTTTGAGAAGTTCATGTATTCATTGTAAAGCACATTTCACTTCATTATAAAATTTAATCACTATTAAATAACTTTAATATTTTATTTTAAGCTATTTTTTGCATGCAAATTTCATTTACAAAGTAACTTCGTTGTAAAAGTGAATCTTGCTTATTCTATAAAAGTGGGTCACTTCATAAGGAACTTATTTAAAAGTGAGATTATAGGCATATTTACGAGGAGCATCACCACATGGACCAACTTCTACTTTCCATGTGGCTCTTTCGTTACTGTTTATGTTGTTTTTCAAAAGAGCATAACTTTCACATCCAAAGTCCATTTTTCAGTGCCATTTTTTTAAATCGCCTATTTTTTTGAGAGATTTTCATCCAGGCCATCAGTTTCATCTTGTAAATCTATATTTTATTCATATTTTAATATGGCTTCACCCAATGATATTTTTCTTACCAATACCAACTACTTCTCATGGAAATCCCATATGTAGAATGTATAATAAGTAAATGATTGTGCCAAATTACCTTGGGAAAAGAATAAGAACCCACTGATAATCAAAAGTATGCCAAATGGGATAATAGAAATGATGAAGCACATGGACTAATCAGAGTTTCCATATCTCCCAATTTGAGTTTTCACCTTTAAGGAATTAATGACCTAGATAAACCTTGGGAAACGCTTGAAGTTGTGTCTGGTAAACACAATATTATTCAAGCCCACTAGCTGGAAAATCAGTTAATGAATTTAAGTCCAAATTATTTTCCTTGCATTGAAGATTACTTATCTAAGTTAAAAACACTTAGGCTTTTTTGCATAGAGTGCCAACTATATTTGAAGGAATATTGATGTATATATGTTACTCTTTCTAATCTTGGTAGTGAATATTATATTTTTGTATCTACATTTTATTCCACTAGAGAATCTCTAGGGAGTGATTATACATAATCATCTCTTGATTCCTTTTGTGATTCTCTATTTCAAGAGAAAGATAATCTTGTGAAAATTGGATTGATTAGCACCATAGGTACATCCAACAAAGCCTTAGTGTCCCAACATAAAGATAAATCCAAGAATCCCAAGAAGCAACATCCTCTCCACAACAACAAGAAAAAAACGGGTCCCAAACACTTTCCACCAGCTTCTTCTACTAATGGTGACAAAGGAGAAAACTACAAAAGTAAGAAGATGAATATACATTGGAAATTTCATGGGAAAGATGGTCATGTGGAGTATAAATGTTTTAAAAAGAAGGAAACCTTAGAAGCAACGATGAATAACCACAATATTTATATTGATTCTTATTCTTCTTCTTCTCATGGACATGCACTTCTTTCTTATGGTTTCTCCTTCAATGCAACTTGTGCTTCTTCTTTTGATGAGTGGATTATTGATTATGGAGCATCTTATCACATGGCTAAGGATAAAGCCATATTTTGTTCTCTAAATGAATGTAACACCAAGAAAGTATTTGTTGGTGACGATTGATCTCTTTATGTTGTAGGGTCTGGAACAATTCAAGTAGATAATGGCCATTTCAACGATGTATTATGTGTTCCAAGTATTTCCTACAACCTTCTATTAGTGTATCAAATCACTCATTCAGGTGAAGGTAAAACCATATATTAATTTCAAGACTTCAAATTACTTACCGAGAAACAAATCGAGAAGATCATTAAAAAATTTCATACACACAATTGCGGGGGAGTATGTGAATAATAAATTTGATAAATTATGTTCTTTTGAAGGAATTGAATTGTACTATACTATCCCATACGCTCCTCAATAGAATGGTGTGGCTGAACAAAGGAACACATATATATAGGAAATGAAAATTGCATGTTTCAGTCCTGATATCTCACTTCAAAGTTCTAGTAGAAGCCACTACTTGTTCCTATTACTTCTAGAACCAAGTTTCCCATAAATTCTTGAAGGGATTCAGTCCTTTTTATTCACAATCAAACAATTTAAATTTTTTGGTTCTTGAGCATGGGTTCACATCCTAATAGAGAAACACGAGGCATTGGGTCCTCAAAACCAATCTTACATTTTGTGAGACATCCTAATGGAGTTAAGTGATATCGAATTCCCAACCCTATCACCAATTAGATGGTAATTTATCATAGTTTTTTTTTTTCAAGAGATCTCCTTGAGTCAATCTTATGATGATTCATGATTTGCATCTAGTCCAATTTTCATAGTGAATTATGCTAACAATGAAGCTGGTGATCCACCTGGGTTGATCCTGATGATGAGGAATCATTTTCCTCTTCATTAGATGATGGGAGTGTTGATGAGGTTTCTACAACAAATTTTAAGATTATAGATTCTCCTCACAAGCCTCTTGACATAGTCCCACACTAGGCATGCCAGGCACTATAGACAATAGGCGAGTTAGTTGTAGATCCAATAGACACTGGGTAGATGCAATCCCAATTCTAGGAATCTCCATAAACATTTTCTACTATGGAAATGTTTCTACGTTTCCATTTTTATATTTATACTACTACAAATCCATATACCTCTCAAGAGGATACTAGAATTCTTGAGTGGGATGCAACCATGTAGGAGGAATATAGCTTGTTGATGTAGAACCACATTTTGGATCTCATTCCCCTTCCTAAAGGGAGGAAGCTTGTCTAGTGGATATATTTGACAAAGTTTGTAGTAGATATTCTATTGAACAAGAAAACATATTGGTTGGTGGCAAGGGGATTCCCATAGGTACATAGCATCAGGGTTAGAATTTGAAAACAAAACAACCCATCAAATTTGATACTTTTGATAGGTGCATTACTCATTTTAAATTTTTTAACAAATAATGGTGACTAAAATGAGACATTTACATCACTTGCAAATATGGACTCAATTTGTCTTATGCTAGCCATTGTTGTTGTTCATCTCTAGAAAGTTAATTAGATAGACAAAATAGTTAATGCATTTCTTCATGAGTATATTAAGGAGGATATTTACATGGAGTAGTGTTAGCGGTTCTCTTAGGACTCTCTAATTGTGTCCAGAATTAGGAAAACCCTTTATGGCCTAAAAAAAAACCCTCAGGCTTGGTATACTAAGATGGATTCCTTCCTTCTCTCTCATGGATTTTCTCTATGTCATTTTGATCAAAATGTTTACATTCTATAACATGATGACTCTCTCTTCTTCATGGTATTGTATGTAGATGATATATTGACCAACACCAACTCCTCAAAATCCATTGTTTATATAAAAAATGGCTCACATGATATGTTTTTGATGAGAAAGATAGGGTTGCTACATTATTTTCTTAGGATTTAGATAACTCAATCTAATTCCAGGGTCACCATGGCATAGTCCAAATATGCTCTAGATTTTCTCTCATGATTTTAGAGGTCTAATTGCAAGCCTATTGCAACTCCATTTCTCTTTGGCATCAAAATTGAGGCCACTTTTTATTGAGTTTTGGTTGACAACACCCAATACATATAGCTAGTTGAGAGTCTTCTTTATCTCACACATGATAGGTATGAAATCTCGTATGTTGTTGGCTTCATTTCCAGATTTATGTAGGTACCCCATGCATTGCACTAGAAGGAAACCAAGTAGATTCTTTGTTACATTCATGGAAAACATGGGTTTGGGATTCATTATGCAATAGGTTGCAACATTGATTTAATAGGGTATACATATTCAGTTTTGGCGAGCAATACTGCATATTGTAAATCCACTTTAGGTTACCTCTTCTCCCTTGGTTCTAGTCTAATTTACTGGCTGAGCAAGAAGCAACCAAACATTTATTTATATACAATAGAGGTATATTATTGGGGATATGTAAATGCAACCACTGAGTCCATATCGATTTAGCACATTCTCACAAAGTTTAGTATCCAATACCGCCACACATTTGTCATTTTTTGTGACAATCTAAGTACCATTCAGATCTCATGAGACCTGGTTCACTAGTAGTGGACCAAAGACATTGATATACATATGCACTTCATTTAGGAGCTTATTCATGGGTAGGTATTGATCTGAGATATTGTTCAACAATGGAGTATAATTCCAACATCTTCACCAAACCTTTCATTGATCTGTATTTTTGAGAGGAACAAAATGAAAACAATGAATTATAATATTGAAAAAGAGGCAAAATGAATAATATCAGAGATACAATAAAACTTGACTTCTATTAAATAAGAAGTATGTTGAAACTGTAAAATGCAGACTAAAAACAAGCTTGCTAGAATGGTGTTAGCTTATCTCTGAGAAGGGATGTGACGACTACGCTCATTTGAAAGAACATGAGTACAATGAGGATTTGAAGGCCTTTTTACAATAACCATGAATGCCAAAACCCTATACATCCAAAAACCTAAACCTAGGATATGAAGTGCCAAAAGTCATGTGGGCCTTGTTGGGCTAAGTTAGTACATCAACTTCCTGGGGTTGTAACTTTTGCATACAATCTCCATTTAGGGCGCACGATAGCTCGTTGGAAAGGTATTGATGAGGATCTTAATTTCATAGGCTCAATGAGATTCTTAATATTAATTTGAGGTTACCTATCATGAAAAAAATGTCGTTTAGTCCCTCAAAATGGCCCTAGAAGTTTGGGACCTGAAAAACTGCTAAAAATAGTAACTTGCAAAAAAACAGTTTTCAGCTAGTTGGAATAGGTGGGTGGCCACACGTTTCTTCATTTACGATATCTATGGGGTGTATGTGTGGCTTCATCTCTAGAGTAGGTTACATAGTCTTTTCTTTCTATTTTCTTGGGGTGGTTTTTCCCACTGGGGTTTCCTCTCTCTACCCCTTTTTGAGGGGTGTTTTTTTTGTACATGGGTACCTAACATGGCTACATATTTTCCAAGTACCATTTCTATTTCCACATACTCACCTAAGTTACACTTATGGAGGGGTGTTGGTGCATATGTGCATGTTCTTTTATGACATCATTTCCCTTGCATAGGTTTCTTACTTCAACGCCCTAGTTGTTTTCTTTAGTGCTTTTATGCAGATAGGTAATTAAGATTACTTAGATATTTTTTTATTCCTTTCTTTAAGGAGAGATTCATGACATGCATTTGCATGGATTTATTTCCCTAATATCTTTAGCAAACACTTGTATTTGTATTTCTTAGAATGATGTTGTTTGGTTGAATCAGTTAGTTAATTAGCATAGTGAAACTCTACTATAGTAGTATGTGTTTACTTCCCTGACCTATGTTATTTTCTTTAAACTCCTGATCTTGGGTGGTTCCATAGCCATTGGATCTTATCTTTGCAACCAAAGGAAATAACATTTCTACAATTTGGTTACTCAACTCAACCTCACACCTATCCATCAAATGTAATGTTTACAATGGACCTTAATTCACACCCTTTTGTAACCCTAATCCTAACTCTATCCCTAATTACTTCACTTTCCCAAATCCTTTTCCACCTCTAGCATGTCATTCACCTATCTGTGGAACTCACCCTACCTCTTATAATCCTCCACATTGGTGCCACTATCACAAAACACTGACCCATGATGCTATTGAATGTTGATTCTTACATTGGCAATATATGTCCAAAACCTTATATTTTAATGAACAAACTAGTGACTTTGTCACTAAAATTTCCTCTCTTGAACCTTCTCCTCCTACAATTTTTTCTCTTCCCAACACTGCTACCACCTACCCCTCCTTACTCCTTCTAATGTCTAACCCATTTTCTATTATGATTTACAACAATACAATGCCCTATACAATGTACAAAATAATACTTACCAGTTCTTTAAATATCACAAAAAAAATCAACTTACATGTGTTGTGATTCCTCTACCTTTTCCCACTACCTCTTAGTAGTTTAGTTTGCAAAAATTCACGTCTCTCTTTGTTTTTCCTCATCCTCACACCCCACTAGTTCCTATATCATCATTACCATAGACCCCATATCAGTTGTTTCTTCCACCTTCAACACACATTTAGATGCCTCAACTCCAATATAAACCTCATTCCTTCTTCCTTTCATTCCCCATACCAATTCCTTTTACTCTTATGCCTCTAATGCTATCAATACCTACATCTATGAACTCCATTGCACAACTACCAGATTATATCAGACAAGAGTCTCTTCCTCCAGTTCGAGGTAGTTGGTCATTGACACATGCAATAGTAACCTTTTTTCAGACACTAGTTGGTTCATGATTTTTTTCTCTTCAAGTACCATATGCCTCCTATCATAGGTATTCTCTTTCAGTTCTTCAATCCTTTCAGCATCAAAATACTCTTATTACAACAACACTTCAACATTTGGTTGGAAACACATCTATGTATTTTGTTTTTTCCGACTTGTAAACAACACTTAATTCATCTCCTCCATTTTATGGAGCCTCAAGTTTACATTATGATATGCTAGACTCATAAGAAACTACCATCTCTTATTCCTTAAGTTCACATGGGGAATTAGACATTCCACACTCTTACATTCATGATACAATTCCATAGTATATAACTACTCCTCTGATGGATAGGTATATTCATGGGATACTACCATTAAATGGTATCTTCTTTGTAGTTTAGCTAAAAAATTGTCACTCTCTTCCCCCTTTGACATATTTTGTAAACCTATCCCCATTAGGAAATTCCCTCTACGGTTTTATGGTAGGTCTTGAATCCCCAATGAAACACCTCCAAGATATAGCACACACTTTGGATATCACACACACATTGATCATGAGCACATCAGAGATCCCTACTACACACCTATAGTGAAACAACAACACTTATAACCCAACACCTCTCTTTTAGATAAGGTTTCATGTTTCTATAGTATTGGCATACACAAGTGGCTCATAAGGGACATCTCATTCTTCAACACAACAACAAATTCCTTCCAACTTATTCCCTCCACTTGGACACTTTCATAAATCAGGAGGCATGGGCTATACATCAACACTTCAATTGTCTTATTTAGCTCTACATATTTTACTATCACCGTTCATCAACCTATGACCTATCACCACCTCACCACAACACCTCACAGGTCTTCTCATCTTACATAAAATATCCATGACAATGCTCTAACCTCTATAATCATGGAATTCTTTCTGGAGCGATTCTCAACTCACGTCTCATATCTCATTCACATCTTCAATTCAACATTTCTTTGACCTTTATTCTTTGCACCTGGATAAATTATTGGTTCCCAAGTAGATATTGATTGACTCTCTACATCCCCTACAACTTAGGCTTGCTACACTTTGCTATGTATCTCTACACTTAGTCTATCCATCTATATTTTACAATCCCTTTTCAACATCTTGGGATGTTTTAGTATTTGGAGGAAAGTGGGGACACTTTCAATCTAAAATGTGAGGAAATTATATGGAACAAGGGCATCTTCCCCCAACTCAGTGTCTAAGGAAATACAAGCCAATATAACCAGCTCAACGAGCATATCCAGCGAGCCCAGAGAATGAGGGCCACTCCTCCATTGAGGGAAAAAACTTTTGGGGTTTTTTTGTGCATTTAATAATTTACATATTGATGTGTTAGTTAGTTAGAGCATCCCTTTCCAATGTTGAGCTACATGTATGTGAATATAATATTGATTTCCTAGTTTTGAGTGATGTGCATATTTAGAATAGGTTTTTGACTTGGAAATACATGTAAACCTATAAGAATGGAATTTGTCTCATTATTAAGACAAAGCTATTTGAGTCGATCTATTTTGATTTATGGGTTTTGATGGTCCCATCTCTTCTTTTCCTTAGATCAAATCCAATATTTTGTGTTTGTCTTGGTGATTGTTTTTATTTGCAGGTTGTTTCTTGTCAACTCAATTTAAATGTTTAACTCTATAAGGAAAAAGATAAAACACCACCAAATATAATAAACTAGTAGGAATTCTCTTGACACATTATTTTACAACTTGTATATGTCCATGTCTGGGTAGCATCGGGAAGACATTCTCCTAGATTAATAATTAGTTATATAATATATATAATAAATAAGTAGTTGTTTATTATCCAAGTGACGCATCCTTTCATGGATGGTCACCGTATGTTCTCTATATATGGAACACTCATCATTGTAATAATATATCTATTATACAATATCATCTCATATAGAAAAATCAACATGGTATCAGAGAAAGACTGGGCTTGACTCCCTCATAGGAGGGCCCAAGTAAATGGAATGGAAATGAAATCTTATGAGGGTAGGAGAGTAGACTAAAGATTGGATTATTGTTGTGTGTATGAAATAGCATGTTAGTTTTTCCATCGTTTGAACTGATCTATAGTCGGAAACCAACAAGGAGAAATGATAGGAAGATCACTCTCCAAGTAGAAAAATTGAATGACAACATTCTTCATCCCTGAGATGCGGTAAAGGAACTTTGGATCAAAAAAAATGTCACTCCTTACAAGATCTACGAGAATGGGCTGCAAAAGGAGTTGCATATATGTTGGGCCAATTTTAAGCCTGATAGGGGAATGACCTCATGGATGAGTTGCAAACATGCATCACACCCGACGATGGCACTGCCAAGAAGCAACATCACATGGGACTTGGGATTTAGGATCCTCTCTATGGATACAACTAAGCCCAATGAAGGTCAAGAGCATGAGCTAGTGCAGTTCTGATTATACAACACACTCATTGTCGCCTAGCAGGTTGCAAAGTAGAAGAGGATATGTTGTTTTGGTGAGAAATGTTGTTCTTGATGACGCTCTTCATTTAGATAAATGGCAATCTCTAGTTGCAGTGAGAGATTTTGTTCTTCTACCAAGGATAACAATGTGAGGTTGCGAGTCAGAGATAACCATGTGGGAATTAGTGATCTGATAGTTTGTAAATGTGAGACCACACATATGGAAATTCTACCCGCCAACATGGATAAATACTTCCTATATAGGTGTAGAAGATCATGTTTTTATTGCATAGTTTTTTTTTTAACCAGAACAAGGGCGTCACGATCTTCCTTGCGTTGTAAGATATACTACAACCTATCTGAATTTCACCATTATATGTCATATTTAAATGTGTAGAGGAAGGTTGAATTGAGGTTCATGTGTGGCATGTTGGAAGGCAGTGACCACACATATCGTCTGAATTAAGTGTAGGTAGGATGGACAAAATATTATTCCAAGTAGTTGTAGAGCTATGATTGGTCAAGTTGCTCAAGGTGAAGAAAGATCAGGAATTGTGTGCTCATACATTGTGAAATGGGATGGAGAGTAGTGGAGCACGTGTCGGATTTGATCAAGTCAAAGGAACAAGATAAATATGACCTCTACCATGGTCCATAGATAGGTTTTCATGATCGGTGAAATAAATTTGAAATCTTGGTAATGGAATGCATCTTTTAATTTATTTGAAGTTTTTAAAATGAAACATATTGCGTCTACTCAACTTAATATGTGATGTATTGTTAGAAGTGAGTGATCTAGAAATTGTAAGATGAAGTTTGTAAAATCCAATAAAGAATGAGTTAATGTTTTGGAATCAAATTTTTTTTTATTGAGACTAGCCAACTAAATACAAATTATATTTGTTTTTTTAGAATTATCTACTCTAAAAAGTCACAGGTGAATCCAAGACAATGAAGTTATAGAGGAGGCAACTAGTCAGGAGGGATGGGGTATGTATTTTTTCTTATTCACAGGGGGAGCAGAGATTCAGTTACCTCTAGAGAAATAGGAATAACAACCTTCAGTGTCAAAGGAAGTAGAGATAGAGGAGGAGTCACATCTAGCTCTAGAGGAAATAGTTATTGAGTCACTCTTAGTTCCAGATAGAGCAGTTTCAGAGGAAACAGTTCCACATAGAGAATCCCCAGAGAAGGGTAGTTGCTGACAAAGTAGAGAATCTACTATTAGTCTCAATGTTTATCATTTACAGAATCCAAGAGGGAGTAGTTGTAGAGAGAATGGAGGACCTACTCTCAAGAAAAGAGCCAAATAGTGCTTTGCAATAGGAACCCTGAGCTAGCTCATGATTGAGCATATTGAGTTGCAGTAGAGAAGGTGTACCATTGTGGTACAATTGGATATGCCTCAGGATACTAAGAGAGGTTACATAGATATATAATTTTGACCAGGAAGAAAGTGCAGTTGATAGAAAGGGCACCAGAGGGTGTTGCTTCAGCTTGAAATCAATCAGTATTCATGGAAGAAGACCTCTATAACACTCAATATTAAAAAGGCAAAGTATATCGTATCTAGTGATGAGAGACATGGAAGAAGTGAGGATTCATAGGATTCTCACAGGACTTCATCTAAGACATGGTGTAGATGATGTAGCCAGGCTTCAACACATGGACAAGTAGATTGTTGACATTCCGATCATCTAATAAATGTTTACCATCAGCCAGTTGGCTAGTTGGTAAATCGCTCTGTTGATGAGAATGTCTCCCCTCGTTGAGAGGGAATGCTGATATGATTACATTATGGTTATTCATTCTCCTTGTGTCACAGATAGTGACTGGGTTGGGGAGAATGGTCCAAGAAAACTATCATATCTTCTAGAAGGGAGAAGTAAAGCTCTGGTACATCTCCATCGATGATTAGATAGTTGATATTCTGATGGAGCTCTTGTCCAAGATAAAGTATGTATACTTTAGGGGCAAGTTAGGGCTTGTGGAGATTAATCCCTTGGTTGAGAGGGAGTGTTGATATCCTTGCATCATGGATAGTCAGTGTGCTACTGAAATGACATTCTCCCTATGGAGAATGGTCCAGGTTGGATAGATTACTGATGTAACATGGTCTAAAAATTTTTGCGGAAAATGGTCAAGGACTGACATTCTATTGTGGCACATATGGTGGCCTAATCAGGATGAATGGTATTCCCCCTATGGCATGGATGGTGACCCGATTAGGGAGGTTGGTAAAAGACTGAAATTTTTTCTATGGCACATACGGTGACCTAATTAGAGAAACTGGTCCGGTACTAACATTGTTCTATGGAACATGTAGTGACATGATTAGGAAGAATGTCCCTTGTAGTCATGGGACACTCTAGTGAGTGTGGTACGTGACAACTCTGGGACACTGAATTGAGTGCGCAAGTTTCAACACTTAACTTATTCAAGAATCATGTCTGATTATTTAGATGAAGTATGGCCCAGACAATTGATGACATACTATAGTGGTTGTGTACCACTAGTGGTGACCATGTGTCACTGGAAAATATTTGTGTACTACTAGTGATGGTTGTGTACCATCAATAGTGGTTTTGTACTACTAGCAGTGATTGTGTATCACTAGACAGTAGTTGTGTACTACTATGAATTGACAAAAGTCGTGTTCTATTGGATGACATTATAGTAGTTGTGTGCTACTAGTTGATTTCCATGGATACTTCCATATCACTTGGGAGCATTTGTGTTCTTCTTGATCATAGAGACTGTGACTAATGATTTGAGCTACCGATGGCATGGTATTAGTTGTGTGCTACTAGTTTATTGTAGAGTAGTCAATGGGATACTAGATGAAATACATCATGGAAATATACATCCCTAGATAAGAAGGAGTGTTGATGTTTTGGTAGCTGTGGGAGGAACTTTCCTATAGACAAAATTTCTTATAAGAGAATAAGATTACGAAATTCCAGGAAGACCATTGAACAACAAGAGAATTTCTCAGAGAGATTCATTTGATTCAGAGGGAGAGTCGAAGAGGGAGTTTCCCTTTGGTTCAGGTGAGAGAGAGACATCTCCCAGGACTGACAAACATGTGTCATGAGTCTAGGGTGAATTTTTAATACTTCAGAGACAATCTTGGCATGATGAAGAATGTCTCCCTTGCTAAGAGGGAGTGTTGATTTTTGGGCAGCATCTAGAAGACATTCTCCTAGATTAATAATTAGTTATATAATATATATAATAAATAAGTAGTTATTTATTATCCAAGAGATGCATCCTTTCATGGATGGTCACCATATCTTCTCTATATATGGAACACTCACCATTGTAATAATACATAGATTATACAATATCATCTCATATAGAAAAATCAACAGTATAGTGATTGTCATGTGTAAGTGTACACACAATACAACAAGAATGTGTATATAATGTCAATGAAATGTTACATATGGCATACATGAGGTGGAATTAGTTGTGCACATATATCATACCACTACTAGATAAAATATGCATAAATTTAAACATTTTTATCCTCACCTCTATGTTATAGCACAAATTGCCACTACATACTACATTTGTGAGATGGCCTATTCCATTCCTCTACTTCTAAATCTAAATCCCAATATCCTTCATCAAAATCATCTAAAAAACATTATCTTTCTTGATTTATGTTATTCATCCATGTGCAACTTGTGTACATATGCTATTTTCCAGTGTGCAATTCACACACACCCCTAATTTTGAGAGAAAAAAATATTTTGTACTTTTGGGCGGGGTTTACTGGTTTTCCTAGTCCTAAACTACCAATTTCCCATACACAATGAAATGTGACCATATCAACCTCTTTAGGATGGTATATAAGTAGCTATGGGGTTGTGGAAGAGGGGAGACAACCTTGGTGTAGGAACATGTTATCAATTTGCAAGCTTCCCTATTCCCTAAATCTCTAAGTAGTATCCCTTGATCTGGAAATTTACTTTCCAATATCTCTTCCTCTCTCCTATATGATCATTGGGTGTGTTCCTATCTCTTCTGGGTCATGTGAGGAAGTAATCCATTGTTGAGTTGATGATTGAAGAGTTCAGTGGAGGAGCTCATGCGATTGGTTTTGAGGCAATGTCATTAGTCATAATCAGGTTGTTACTTACCTATTCAGGCTAATTAATAAAAGAGTTATCTTTCTCTCCTATATATATGTGCAATTACGTTTAACTAGTTCTTATATGTTGAATTTTTCTTACATATCTAGATTGACATATTGCATTTATAATTTAGTTTGATAACTACCTTTATACAATATCTACTTGGTTCCTTTTGTAGGATGGTAGAGACAGAGGTCTCGAGAATTTCAAAGGTCGAGAGCAAGGATCTTCATCGAATGTTTGGACACAAGGTACGAGATCCTTCTTTCTCTCTTCTAAGTAATCATTTCTTTACTGATTTGTATGTTGGAGGGTAGGTTGAGTATTTTCGATACAATTGTAATCTATTGTGACATAGACCCTAGGTCATAGGGTTGAAAATGTTGTAACATAATTGGTGACCATACTGGGGAAATATTTCTCCTAGTTTGGGTCGGTTTAAGGGGTCTTGCGATTTTTTTTTCTTGTTTTCTGGGATTTTTTTTGTGCATTTACTACCTCAAATTCATTTCCAGTTTCTATAAGATTCCTTTTTATTTTCATTTTACTTTGTTTGATTTTTTTCTAAATTGTACGTGATTTGTATTTGTATGAATCATGCATATATGCCATTCACTTCAGTTTTAGTCGCGTATGTACATTTTTCACAATGTACAAAATTGTGTACACTTCTGAAAATTAGCTCTTAGGGCCATTTCCTAATGTCTGGGAAGTTCTGGGTTGGTTGTTCAACATGTCCTGAACCTTCTTTGGTTGGTTGTTCATCATGTCCTGAACCTTCCTTGGTTGTTTTTTGTCTCTAAATGTTATATCAAGTCTATGTAAACTTGAAAGTTTGATCAAAATTTATTGCTCGTTGATTAGTTAATATTTTTGTATATAAGGTTTTAGGTGGGTTGAAAGGTTGGTATTTGAGTGGCTAGATTATACTTCCAGTTCTTTGTTGTGTCTCAGTGATGTTAGATTGTTTTCTTTGTTTCTCTTTTCATTATTTCCTTTCATAAAAAGAAAATACAAAATTGCATTGTGGTTGCATTTTATTTCTATTTAGTAAAAAAAATGAAAAAATACCTTAGTTTTTGGTTTTTTATCTCTTGTTTTCTTTACCCTTAAATTTTTCAAGAAAATAACTCATTTTCTAGCACTTGGGTATTTTATGCATTTTTCTTATTTTGAAAAAGTTGTTGTTTTCATTTTTGGGTATCCTTTTACAAAAATAAAAGAATCTTGTTTGCAAAGTTCCTTTACACTTTGTTTTGCATTTATCCTAGAGTGACAGTGTAGTTTGCATCATGATTTTCATCCATGTTCCCTTGAGTAAAAATGCCAACTAAAATTAATGTTTAATCTAAAAACCATTGGAATTTTTCTTTTTAAGGTCCACTAACTAGTTCAGGCTAGTGCCTTGGATTAGGTTTGAGAGGTAACTCTCCAAGGCCACGAAAAGAGACATAAGAGTCTATGATAAGGAGTAAAAGGACAATTTTCATATTGGTAGAGCCACGAGCCTCCTCTAACATGGGAGATAAACATGACTTCATGTGAGGAAAAGTAGATGAGATAATCCCTCCAAAATTCAACCAAGTGTAGTGTATTGAGTGTATTTGGGGGGTTTTCCTGAAGTGGCACTGACTCATCTGGCATCAGTCCTCTGTAAATTTCATACTCGGTCGAATTTTTCATGAAGTGGTATTGTCCCTCTTGGAATCAATCCTTTGGAAGCTTCGTACTAAGTTTTATATTTTATGAAGTGACAATGGCCCTTTTGTAGATAGTGCTCTGGAAGAGCTTTAGACTTAGTTATCCTTTCCATACACTATGTCCCAATTGTCGAAGTTTGCCTGCAAGTTGCCGACTTTAGTGGCCTATCATTAGGTTTCCACACAAGGTGACTATGAGCAGTGTATCGCAGTACCTGAGACAAATTTTGTATCACATTGTCATTACCCTTGGGGGGTGTCATTGCGAATCCTTGGTACTTGAGCCAAGAAGGGATGTCAGCTAGAGGTCAGGGTAATTGTTTCTTCTGGGCATAAGTTTTTCTTTGTGAGTGTTTTGTACTATCACGCTTCATCTCCTTGGTTGGAAGCATTCATGTAGTGTACCCTTTTCACAGTTCAGAGCTTACTCGCGCTCTGATACCAATTTGTACACACTTTTTAATAATAAACACAGGCCAGTATAACCACATGCATTTAACACAATTAAACACATTTAAATTCCAGAGTAAAACATATCTCGTTACTACTATGATTAAACATTCCATAGCCTTTAACAATAATTCATTTACACAGCGGAAAAACATGATACATAAACAACGCGGTCATGCACCACATGGTCAAAGCATAATTCAAATACTTATCTTTTAACAGCTATAGAAATCACCCACCAAGTGCAGGCCTTCTACGAACCTCCCAGCCTTAGACCACACCATTCATCAACTCAACAGTGCGTCACCCCCGAGCTGGGACCGAGCTCCACCCCAAGGCAAGGAATCCTAGGCTAGGCTGAGGTTACAGGGAAGACAACATAGAAATATCTGGAAGGATTATTCCCAAGGATGCCATCTTACGCCCACTACTACCAGACCCTCATTCCCCACATGCCTGTTCCGCCCGGGAGTATACACCTTCACACGCACAGTCCATCGGTGCTAACCTCCCCCTCTGGGTCTCAGCAACAGGCCTGATTAGGAAGTCTCAGAGCCCGTAGCTGGTGCTGGACACTCTCTGGAAGAAAACACTTCCCAGCAAACTCTTTCACCTAGAAAGAGATCTAGCAGGCCTAACAACCTGCCTCTTCCACCATCAACCACCTCCCTCACCTGGAGAGAGGTCATACCCAATCTCAGCACAGGCTTACTCTGGCCAGTATGCCACACGCAGACTAGCACTACGTGGCCATAGCCACCGATCGGGAAAACGAACACGGGATTTCTAACTGGTTCAATAATGGTAGGTCACTTCTTATTTCTCAATCCGACGACACAGGATAGACTCACGCTCGGTTCTTGGGAACGCGTGACAAACAATCCATGCAGGATCCACACAGGTTCTAAATGTTCAGACAGGAGTTGTACCAGGGTATTTCACAAGTCAACACAGGCTTTTCTGTTTTCAGGGATGAACCAGGGTATTCTTTCAGATGTC
>JASDQU010100244.1:0-20361 GCA_032191745.1 Picea mariana | reverse complement strand
ACATACAGATACAAAATCCAGGCCCTTGGCCTTCAACCCTTAGGCTCTCTGGCCTAATCAAACACATAAGCCTACTGGATTATACAAAACTTGGCTCACCAGCCTATAACACATGTTTACAATTCATTTCATATATCTTGATTTGCAACGGGGCTCGGCCTTGGGGACACTACAATTCAAAAGGGTAGTTTTCTTGGTTTCTATCCATTTTTAGGCCTCTTAGTTAAGTGCTCTATGTTTATAGTTTGTCCTTTAGTGAGTCTGTTGGGAACTAACTTGAATCATTGATTCAAAGTGGAAGACTAAATTCTTCGCCATTCTTGAAGGGTTCAAGGCCTTTTTCCAGAAAGGGTGGAGCCACCACTACCTCCGTAGAGGCAAAGGCTAGACCAGACCAGTACTTTTGAGTCTCCTAACTTTAGAGAAGTTGTTCCTGAGGTTGTGCCTTTAGGATAAATCACTTTTACATAGGAGGTAATGTGAATTTGCAATCTCAAATTTGAAGGCTTCATTAGATATTGGAATCCTTCGTTAACTAGACCTTATGATCCAGTCCTTATGCAAATAACAACTTTTGAGGTTGCAAACACTTAAGTTTTTTTTAACCAACGACATATTATGTGAGATAATAATAAAATTATAGAGAATGTGAGTCCACATAATCCTATTTTGGAAATAGGAGGAGGGGGTACAATACCTCCTTTTCCCTCAACCCAGACGACGAGCATTGTTCAAGTATCAAGATATCCTTTGATTAGTGGTTCGGTTTTGCTATCAGTTAGACCCACTTATACCGTGGATAGTACTCAGCCCATTCCATCTGTCACTAATTTATTTTTATTTAGGATATCATCGATCGACAAAATTTCTATTCCAATCCCATCCCAACCATTTATTCAAGGTTCTAGGTCGGGAGCAGGGAGTTCATCAACTCATTTGCAAGCTTTTCCTTTTTTAGAGAGTTCAATAGCTCCTTGGAAATATTTCCCTTACATTGGGGGTCCTCATATCCATAATGAATCCTTCACTTGGATGTGGCTTCTTTCACTCATTTGGGCCTATAACAGGGCCTAATACTTTTGGTTGTGGGGGAGAAGGATTTTCATCCAACATTCCAGTCGGTTCCACGTCATTCTGTCTCTATGGTGATTTTGAGAATGCACCATTCTCCTCATCCACTATGTCGAAATGGGCAAATCATTTCCATCCTTAGTGGAATCCCATGTTAGGGTTTTTTTCCTCACAACGGATGTCATTGAGTTCGAATCCTTTTTAGTCTTCTGCAGGGTAGACGGGTGTAGGTTTTCATTTTACTGATTCTGAAAATCCTATTTTTTATCAAAATTTGAGTTAGTTTGTGAGCTCTTCCTGGCAGCTTGGTTCCAATTTCAATCCAGGGCCTTCTTTTCATTATGCTAATCAATCATGGTTTTTCAACCCTTTATTTCTTGCCTTCATGTTGCAACCACGACTACCTTTTCTAGAAACCCTTCATATTCCATATTTGTCAAACTTGATTAACAATCAAATTCATCATGACCCTAGTTGGCCTCCAGTCCCTACCAAATTTCCTTCCGATATACCAAAATTTGAATGTAAGAGTGACAAATACCTTGGATATCATGTAATGATGTTTCATTTGTGGTTACAATGAATCTATCTTGTTATGGTTATTCCAACACACCCTCACTAGGGACGCTACTAAATGGTACATAGAACTAGAGGGGTCAAAGTTTGAAACATTTGTTGATTTTTCCATGGTATTTATTAATAATTTCCAACTCTGTTTTTGATATGATGTTGGAACATAAATTTTGGATAATTTTGTTCAATATAAATCCACTCACATTTCCGATCACATTCAGTAATGGAGGAGATGGAAAAGTTTTATTAAGGGCATAGTCCCACCTGAGTTTCTTTTAGAATGGATTATGAAGTCATTAATCCCTTATATTTATAATGATGTTTTGAATTTATGAGTGTTTATGGAGTAACAAGCGATATTTAGAGAAAAATAGTTAGATCTAGTTTAGTCTCAGTCATGCATTATCTATGAAATAATTCCAGGTGCACCATGATTGACTCTTGACTTGAGAAAACCAAAATCCGGACCACATGCCGATGGTATTGTTGGTTCATCGAAAATAAAAGCTACATATATAGTTTCTAACTAGAAGTATAAGTTGTCCATTAAAAAAACTACGGATGGTCAAGCCTCTGGTTTGACTACCCCCACTTCCCATTCCTTGGAAGTACATAGTGTGTAGTCGACGAATCCAAAGGGTCATCAACAACCCAAAGGTAGAAAGAAAGGAAAGGGAGAGAAAGGTGGTGAGGGTAAAGATAAAAAGGATGTTAATAATGTTGAAGGGGGAAATAATGAAAATAAGAAGGTGAAATTCCCTTGTAATCTTTGCAAAGGATATCACCGGACTCATCTTTTCCCCAAAATTGAGGAATCGCAGTGCTTGTCAACATGTCAAAAAATTGTTGTATTGACTAACCCTTTCCCGCAAGGCCAAAATTTAATGTAGGGTTCTTCCTCAATACCTAATGCGACTATGGAAACCAGGGTACCCCCACACAAGAATCCATAACATTGAATTTCGATATGATGAAGTCAGATCTTAATTTGCAAACCAGAGATCATGATTCTAGGAATCCCGAGTCTACAAAGAAGGATACAAAGTCACCAGAGCCATCCAACTATCTCCATATAGAGAAACCGATGGAAGACATTATTCCTCACATACTGAAAGGTGTATAAACGGTCATCACACAATCTAAATGCTAGAGTGGATAAAAATTATTCTATTGTTGAATATTTGGCCCAAACACGATGTGTTATGTCCACCCTGGAAGTTCTCTGAAGTTTCCCATCGCAACAAAATGCATTTTTTTCTTCTTTAGGGGATTATAATCCTGTAAATTGATATCCATAATGTTTGAAACTTATAACGTCAACCCTATCCTTCCACATCATGTTGCATTTCAGATTGTAGTGGTTTACACCGTGAAGTCATTTTCGAAAAATATTTTTTGCATTGTTGTGGATGAAGGCTCTTTGACATGTGTAATTTTCCTATCATGTTGGTGAGATATTGGCTCACTCGAGTTAGCTCCATATCATACATTGCTCATGATATTCGATTGTTGTTTGTTTAGATTGCATGGAATTATCCGTTCTTTCCCCATTCAATTAGAAGTAAAAACTATGTGCGTTGAAGTAGAAGTGGTTGATGGACCTCTCGACTATAATCTACTCTTAGGAAGAAGATGGACATATGCAATCATAGTTGTATTTTTCACAGTTTTCTAATTGCTATGTTTCCATCATGAAGGAATTATTGTCATTTTTTACTAGATGTGAGTCCCTCATGTGGATCCTACAACATCACTGATCTTTGTGGTTCCATTGATTGAAAATTCATATCTGAAACTGCAAATTGGGGTGTCAGGGTGTATCCTTCCCTGATGGGTACGTTTGTTTTCCTGACACAATGATTGGATGTTGATTCCATTCTTACTATTCATGTATGGTCTATGCTAAAATATTATATATTTCAAGTTATATCATTTCGAACTTCTTACTTTCAAGATCCATGAACTATGCCTTCCCCATTGACTTCGGGGGATAGATTGGAACATATTGGAATGGAACTTCCATTGTCTACATTGGAGATAACTTATTGAGCCATCCAACAAGATAATGTAGATGATGATCCATCTCCTACCTTGATAGAGGAAGTGGATCTCGTTTTAGATCCTGCATGGGCCCTTAATTCTTCAAACTCTCACAATTTATTGAACATTGTTCTCCCTTCAGATGAGGCTATGACATGTCCTGAATGTCCTTGGGAAGACTTAAACCATAGATCTTATTTCCTTCATGATATGAGTCATGTAGAGAAGGGATAATTTCAGTTGGTTGTGTGTGGATACGTTGATCTTCCATTGAAACCTTTGGCGACTCATGGAATATATACTAAAGGGAACATGAAAAATATTTCAAAGACGATTTTGATCAATATCTCCAAGACCCCTCATGTTGTGGCAAATGTTTTTATTGGGGAGGAATTCTCTCCAGCATAAATTTGTTCATATACGACCATTTTTAAGGAGTTTCATGATTTTTTCACCTAGTCTTATGAGGAAATGCCAGGTATAGATCCTTGGATTGTCTAGAACAAGATTTGAGCTTACACTAATGCTAAACCTATTCGATAGAAATTGTGACCAGTTAACCCTAAGAAAGCAACAACGATTAAGGATGAGGTAGAAAAAATGTTTAAAGCATGATTTATCTATAAAGTGGCATTGACATAATGGGTATCCAACCCTGTTTCAATAGACAAGAAGAAAGGCACCATTTGAGTCTACATGGATTTCCACGATTTAAATAAGGCTTGTCTTAAAGATAAATTTCCTATGCTATTTATAGATCAAATCATTGATGAATGTGTAGGAAGTGAAGTTTTTTATTTTATGGATGATTTTTCTGGTTACAACTAGATACAAATCCAGCCCCAAGACCAGCATAAAACAACTTTTATTTGTCCTTGGGGAACCTTTGCATACACGAAAATTTCCTTTGGCCTAAAAAATGTTGGAGCTACTTTTCAACGGGCCATGATGTTTTCTTTCCATGACATCAAACACATACTGGAGATCTATCTAGATGATCTTGAAACTCATTCTCGCAAGAGGGTGAAACATTTGTTACAACTATGCATTGTCTTTGAAAGGTTTCATTATTATCGAATTCATTTGAATCCCCACACGTGCATTTTTTGTGTCACTTCGAGGCATCTCTTGGGGTTTATTTTTTAGAAAAAAAGAATCATGGTTGACCCTTTGAAGGTTGAAGCAATAATACAGTTGCCTCTCCCACATACCATGCATTAACTTTAGAGTATACAAGGGAAGGAAAATTTCCTTCGACGTTTCATACCAAACTACGTTGATATTACTAAAGTATTTATGTGCCTCTTGAAGCAGGGGGTACCCTTTTTCTCAGATGATTTGGTGCAAATTTCATTCAATGCATTGAATAAATATCTAATCTCTATGACCTTTCTTAGTCCTCTCGACTATAAAAATTATTTCCTATTGTATATTACATTAGTTGAATCACCCATCAACATAGTTTTAGTTCAGGAAGATGATGAGCTCAAGGAGAATGTCATCTAT
Source organism: Picea mariana (assembly GCA_032191745.1). Taxonomy (NCBI): domain Eukaryota; kingdom Viridiplantae; phylum Streptophyta; class Pinopsida; order Pinales; family Pinaceae; genus Picea; species Picea mariana. Next base: position 15,171 of record JASDQU010100244.1, on the reverse strand, counting down.
TATTTGATTCATGGCTTGGTTGGTGATGGGTATTCTATATACACTAATTCCCTCAATTGAATTGTCAACCTAGGGTAGGTAAACTTAGAGTTGTGGAATTGTATGAGCCAAGGTAGAAAATCTAATGGAAGGATTGTCTAACTAAGGAGATCGTCTACCCTAGGGATCAACACTCTATCAATCTACAATTCTACTTTCTAAAGAGATAACCTTTCAAATTTAGTTAATTAGAAAATTCTATGTAAGGCAACTTTTAATTAATGAACTTTAATCAAGTCTAGATCTGTAAACTGTTTTCTCTAAGTAACCTTAAATAATGGACTGCTTGACCTATTTCTAAATAAATAAATACAAGTGATCTATTTTGAAGCTAGTTAATCTATCTTTAAATAAACAACAAGAAGTAATTTATTTCTGAGTTATTCTATCCATCTATATATGAGAAAATAAGAAAGTAAACAACTGATATGTTGAAACTATTTTGACAAGTGAAATATATTCTTAAAAAGAAATCAGAACTATTTCTATTTCAGAAAGAATAAATTTTAATCTACTTAATGAAAACTAAAAGTGTTATGATTGTATTCACATTCTAATTGAACAAAACTATTTCTAGCTTGCAGTAAAAAGAAAGAAAGTATTTAAAGGTGATGATTATGTCTTCGGTGTCGAATAACATCACGATGGAAGCTGACTATTAGTGATAATTCAAGAGGAATTAATTCAATGTTGACTTCTATAGAGAAATGGAAAGTATGGATAAGCTAATCTAAAGAAAGTTTTTCCATCATAGAAGCAACACTAAGTATTTCTGAAATCCATGTGATCTCTAAACTTTATACATCAATCATCAACTGTTAAAAACACTCTATTTAAAATTACTAACTCAAGCAAATCTATAAAGTCATAATTGAAAATCCTAATTCAAATTCGCTCTATGCAAAATTCTAATTCTTGATCAATTCCAACTAGAAATTACAATTTAAATTCATAACTGAGATTTCATGATCTAAATTGAACTAATTCTCTCATTAAAAATCATATTTCAAAAATAACCAAAATGCTTTTAGAAATCCTAATTCAAAATCTATTTCTATCCTATCATGCTAAAGCAAAATCAATAAACAAAATCGACCTACATAGAATAATTGAAATGGCAATTGAACCTATCTAAGTTAAAACTATCAAATCTTAAAACAACTAATCTGTCAAAGCTACAAATAAACCAATCTTAAAATGACGTTGTGTCAAAAGAACCAATCTAAACTAAAGTAATTTAACCAAGACTTCAATAAACCTATCTAAGTTAGTATCCTGCAGGGTAACTTATAACTAAGAAGAAAAGAGACACAACACTACAATTAACCAAATCCTACAACCTGCAAACAACACATAACCATGGACATCCTTCTATGATCTACACAATTCAATCAAGTATCTGCAATTAAGGAAAACAAATTGGATTAACATCGTATAATTGACAAATACACACAAGAATTAAAAATGAGAAATACATGTAGTAAAGAAACAATTTCAAAATCTGAATAAGAAACAAGATGAACACAGTCAGCCAGACCACTGGTGGCCCCCCCAGTAGGTCGTGGCTACACTCCAACAGGAAACATAGGTGCTAAATCAACACAATACTATCATTAATCATGAAAACAAAGTATGGAACAAAATCAAAGATAATGTCTGTATTAAACAATACAATTCTTCTCTTCATTCGTGTCACAAGTAGCAGTATTTACATATGATTACATCTTGAGACGTCAACCACTGAAAGGGACAACCTCCTCTAAAAATAGTAAACTCATTAAATGAGTTATAATAACAAAATATTCTAGCAATTTTGTGAGACACTCAACGATCACTACAACTTCCCAATTTGAGGTGTGTCAAGATCTGTAGTTGGACGCCACGCAGGGGCACAAAACTCAAATCCTCGATTCGTCCACCAAAGGCTGCCAATATTCCAACTGCCATCTCTAATGTGCTCCGAGTGTGAGATCGCGTGCCAGATGGAGTGTCGGATCGTGTGTCGGATCAAGTGTTGAATGGAGTGTTGGATGAGGTACCTGATGGGGGATCAAACCACTATTTTTTCCTATTGCAAGCAAACCATACATTAGATATTCATAAACATTGAACTGAGCTGAATTGAGCACAAAACCATTGAAAAAACACCAATTATACATACCTGGTGCAAATTCATGGTGAATTGATATATAAACCTTTGAGAATCCTTCAAAATGAATAATATGAAGTATTATAGCATATGTAATATCGCATGAAAAAAGGATTTGATCATCGAAATAAAATAATAATAAAATGAACCCAACATTACCCCCATGCCTAAGGATTTGTAAGTCCCACTGCAAACAAAAACGAATCACCTGACATAACTAGAATCATGAATGATGGGGTGGAATCGTTTTAGAATCTTCTCCCTCTTGTCCTGGAGATTTTGTCTTGGGCCTTTTACGATGTTTCAATTTCATTCGGAGGCTGTGATTGGTGGTGGTCATTTGATCAACCAATCGTTGGAGAGAATTCAATTTTCCTTGCAATACCGCATTGTCATGATGTTGATGCCTATTCATAGTTTTTTTCTCTTCCAATTGTTGAAGCAACTGAGAATTTTATTGTTGCAACTTTTCAATAACTGGGGTATGATCAGATGGTTCAAAAGGAGAGGTCTTGGATCCCTTGATGGATGTAGAAGGTATATCAACTTTGGAAGTTGATGTAGGCATCTGGGAGGTATGAGTAACAGAGTTTTTCTGGGAGAGAATAGCTTCAAATTCAATTTCTTTATCATTCTCAAAATCTTCTGTAAAAACTTCTCTGAGTCTTTTATGGGGGATTTCAATATCAGAAGACAATTGGATAGGATCTGAAGTTCTTGGAGGTTTTACATTAGGTTTTCCACTTGCATTTTGGGTAATTCTTCGAAAAGATTCCCCTTTGAACCGATTGGATACTCTTCTATTTGTAGGGACTGAAGGAAAGTATTTATAAAATGCATCTTGTAACTTCTTAGGTTGAGGATCAATAGGTGTTGAAGGAAATGGGGAATTATCAACAAGATTTTTGGTTTTCTTACCCGATGAGGCTGTAGGGGAATCAACAATTTTCTTGGCCTTTTGATCAAACAAAGAGATAGTTTGAGTTGGAGGGTTTGGATTCTTTGATGAATGAGTCTTATATGGAGTAACAACCCCTAAATCAATTGATCTCGTGTTGGTCTTGACTATGAGATGGGGGTTTGATAATTGGTAAGGGAATTTAGCACATGTCTTGCCCTATTTTTTCAACTTGGTTATGACCAGAAATTTGATGAGGTCGTGGTGGAATATACTATTGTGAGGGTTGGCCAAGTTTTTACACACTTGGGAAGACATTTTCTCAATATTTTTCAAGAAGTAGAAATGAAAATTCGGGGGCTTATTAAAATGGAAATGTGATAACAAACGGAAATGACAAGCTTTGAAGACATAGTACCTACCTTCAAAAGTGATAAGCCTGGTAATTACTATTAGTGGTTTAATCAATTCATCCTTGATCCATTCTTTGGAGTACTCTTTGGCTCCAAAATCGTTTTGAAATTCAGGCTTGAATACTCTGTTGTAGCTTGGATGTGGCAATTGATGGTGTTTGAGCCCTCAATCCCCAACCTGTGGCAATTTTGTGGCTAAGGCAATTGAATCCTCAGAGAACAAGAAGGCTAGAGACCGTACGCACTCCACCCTCCCATCGAAACCGAGAGCAAATTATAATGAGATGCCATCCTCGTGTCCCTGCAGACTGGCCAAGAATGGTTCCCACCATGCGCGAAGGAAAATCTCTCTACACTCTGCGAATTCAAGAATGGCCAGAAGCTCGACATATGAGGAAGGTTCATAGCATTTAGGCATGGTCACAGTGTGCAGGATAAGCAGAAGAATGGAATTGGGTAGAGGGTGAGCATGACACAACAAGAAGGGGATGAGTGGAATGGAAATTGGGGAAAAACACCCAATTTTTAATGTGATTGAGGTGGAAACGGTTGAATTCGTGAGTGAATTCATCACACATGATTTCCATGTGTGACTATGATTGCACAACATTTGAATTTTGAATGGTGTGCTTTGGAGGAAATTGTAATTATGTGTGAATTAGATCAATGTCCAAGTCTTCGAATTGGACATTTGATCATAAAAATGAATTAAAAAGTTTGAATTTAATTATCAACATGAATTTTAACAACATACCATTCAATTCATCTTAACTTACCAGTGAAACATGTGTATCAATTCAAACAATCATTTTTTTTGCATGCAATCGTGGTCATTTACAATATATGCATACCTCATCCGATCCTTCATATGGCACTTCATCCAGTCATCCAGATGGAACCCAATCCGGTCTTCCTAATGGCACTCCATATGGCACTTCATATGGTACTCTTGTGCAAGTAGAAATTATCCCCATTATAATGGACGTTCACCCATAGCACTCAGCTTGGGAAATTTCTGACATTCATGGTGAACAGTAGCATGGAAAGGATAAGTGTGAATAGGATGATCCATTGTTAATTGTCTTGTCATCGTTCTTGTAACACTATAAAACAATGTGTTCCTCTGTTAAATAATTTGTTCCTCTATTCATAGGCCTGTAACACAAATCTGTAGTGAGCCTTTAAAAATATGTAATTGACACAAAGAACCAGTTAAGTAGTCTTTCATTAAAAAAATGTACAACATGATTATAACACACAATGTTGTCAACAGTATAGAATTTATCATTTTAATAAAAACAACTACTGATAGAATAGCCCAAAATATCGTGAAAACAATATAACCAAATTTTTACGGAGATTCTACTTCCTCTTCTCATGGATTATAATATAGATAGGCAGTGTTTATCATTTGTCATCTCAATAAACCCCTCCCCCACTCCTAAGTATTGTGACACCTCACAATAAAAAATATAGGGAACCAGTCAATTCTTCCAATAGCCTAAGACTTACAACTTTCCAAGTGTAGAGATAAATTTCACACACTGGTCTGACGAGATGGTTAAAATATGGACCCCCCTGTAGGACAGAACATCCTACATATAGTTAAGAAGAGGTAGGCATGAGAGTCTTAGGATAGTCTTAAAGCTAGTTCCCAATGGCCGATTTATGGAGTTCATTGAACTTTTCTTAACCATGCATACTTCTTTTCATCTTTGTCTACAAGTAATTTTGTACATCGAGACACATTTAAAGATTTAGGAATTTTATTTATTGTTTGTCAGATCATCATCCTCGCTAGGTAGAATTCCCTACTGCCAGCAAGCTTGTTCAATACTTCGACGAGTTTACCTAGTCATACCATAAGCCGGTACCTACTGCCAGTAGACTTGTTCAGTATCCCAATGGCATATCCTCTTACATCATTTTACAACAGAGACTGATCTATCATCTTTTAATATTTTTATATAAAGATTGTTTTTTGCAAGAAGATGGGGAGATAGCTTTGAATTTTTTTTATTTAAGATTGGGATGGTATTTATGTTAGAGGATGACTCATATTTATGTATTCCTTATATATTGTTTTGATGTAAGGGGTACTTAAGCAGACATAGCCTATATTAAGATATGGTATGATCAAGAATTTTTAGTGTGTAGTGGATGGTACCATTGGAAAATAACAGAAAGGTATCTTTAGGCTCGATTCACTTTTTTTTTTTTAAGTTATAGTGATGTTTCCATGGATAACCACTAATCATACCTTCTTGCTACTCTTTCATAAAGATACTTTACTCACCTACTCAGGGTTCTTGGGGAAATTGTATAAGTAACCTCTAGGTTTGATAAGACAAGGTGTAACTTCCTTATATCCTCTAGTGGTGGAGGTTAAGAGAAACTACCATTATAGATGCCTTGAGAAAAAGGAAGATAGAAATCTTGCAAAAATATAGCTAATTCACAGCAAGCAATAAAAATTCATTATTCAATTAATGCTTAAGCAGACAACAAGTTTCAAATATAGAAATATCTTTTTCGAAGGTAAATACTTCCTTTTTTGTCTCCTTGAAATTGTCCACTCATGGTGAAATAAATACCTAGAAAAATCTCCAAATTTTTTTATCAACAAAAAAACACTTCAAATTATTTACATATGTACAATCAGAATTCAAAAAAATGTTTCAAGAATAGGGAGAGGGAGAATAAACTTCCTCGTCCACTAAGTCCAATGCCTTGTTAATTGACATGACCTACTAAAAATCTTCTTTGGGAATGGGTCTGTGGTAAAGTTTAAGTCAGTGTCCATTCATTACGAAAGAGACTTGTCCATCGTCAGTTGTTTTAATCTTAACAGCCCCATTATCATACATGGTAACTACCTCATAATGACCCAACCACTGATTTGTAAGTTTTCCCTTAAAATTTTTAAATTGGGAGTCAAACAACAAATCCCAATCACGAGGTTGGAATTGTTTCTTCTTAATAAATTTGTCATGCCACTTGTTCCTCTGGTTTTGAACTAACATTGTTCCCTGGATAGCATCTTGACTAATTTCATCCAACTCATTTAATTGTAGGGATCGTTGTTTATGTGCCTCATCTAGGTTTATTCCCAATTGTGAGGCAATACATAAATTCCTTACTTGGAATTCTATTGGTAGGAGTACTTGTTTTCCACACACTAGTTCGTAGGGGGTATTCCCAGTGGTGTTTCTCCAGGTGGTACGATATGCCCGCAAAGCCTATGAAAGTCAATCAATCCAATCCCTATGGTGTAATTGAATAGTTTTGGTTAAGATAGTTTCCAAAACTTTATTTGTGGACTCTACTTGACTATTAGCTTGTGGGTTATATGGAGAATACTTGCAATGCTTCATCCCATATTTCTCCATCAATTCCTTCATCAACTTAGAAGTGAATTGGGTACCCTGGTATGTAAAAATTTCACGAGGAAAATCAAAGTGGGTAAATATGTATTCATAAATGAATTCAACAACACATTTTTCGGTAGCCCTAAATAAGGCTTTTTCCTCTACCCACTTGGTAACATAATTTATACAAAACAAAATATAATTACTCTTACGAGACATGTGTGAAATTGATCCTACAAAATCAAGGGCCCATTTCTTGAAAGGTTCTATCATAACTTGGGCATGTAAGGGAATTTCATCAGCTGATGTGGGTCTTCCTGTCCTTTGAAATCTATTGCAACTCCTCACATATTTGGTAGCATCCTTAAAAATGTTAGGGCAATAGTAAATTGAATGTAACACCTTATATGTTGTACGTTTGTCAGAAAAATAGCCACCACATGGTCCATCATGACAACATCATAGGATTTCTGGTACCTCATATTCTCAAACACATCTATGAATAATCAAGTCTGGTCCAGTACAAAAAAGGACATGGCCAACCCAAGAGTAGTTAGCACTTTGCATGACAATTCTATGTTTTTTATGAGGTGACAAATGAGCTGGTAACTTCCTAGTAGCCAAATAATTTTCCATGTATGTAAACCATGGGGTATTTATAGAGAGGGAAAAGAGATGCTCATCTAGAAAAATATCATCAATAGGAATATCATCATCCTCGTGTTTTATGCGTGAAAGAAAATCAACTACTAAATTCTCCTTTCCAGGTCGGTCAAGGATGGTGATATTGAACCCTTGCAATAATAGGAGCCACCTAGTCACTCAGCCATTGGTAATAGGTTTATTCATGATAAATCTAATAGCAGAGTGATATGTATGTATAAATACTTCGTATCTTGTGATATAATGGCGAAATTTATGATGGCATGGACAACTACCAAGAATTCCTTTTCAGTAACTGTGTAGTTTAACTCAACAGGGGACAAGTTCTTACTCACAAAATAAATGGCATAGGAATGATGGTCTTATTTCTTCCCTAATACTCCTCCTATTGCAATATCAGAGGCATCGGTGGATATGTGAAATGGAAGGGCCCAATTGAGTCCCCTAAGAACTAGTGCCATGGATAATTTAGCTTTCAAAGTTTCAAAGGTGGTTTGACATTGGCCAGTCCAAAGAAAATCAACATCTTTTATCAACAATCCAAACATGGGTGCAACAATCTTTGTGAAATTATCAATAAATCGTCAGTAGTATATGGCATGTGCAAGAAATATTCTTACCTCTTTTTAAGTCTTGGGGGATGAAAGTTTGATGATTACCTCAATCTTAGCAGGATTCACTTTAATCCCTTCAGATGAAACATGATGTCCTAAGACTACTCCTTCAGTCAACAACATTTTACATTTTTCATGACTTAAGGATAGGTTCATTTATTGACATTTGATAGACTTTCTTTAGATTATCTAGGGCTTCCTAGTAAGTATTTCCATATACTGTAAAGTCACCCATGTATACTTCCACACAATCATGAATAAGGTCAACAAATATCTCTAGTACTACTCATTGAAATGTGGCAAGAGCATTACACAAACCAAATGGTAAGACCCTATAGGCATAGGTTTCCCAAGGACAAGTGAAAGTAGTCTTGTCTTGGTCCTTGGGTGCTATGAGAATTTGGTTGTACCCGCTATATCCATCCATGAAGGAGATGTATTTATTCCCTGACAAGGTATCCAAGACTTGGTCAATGAAAGGAAGGGGAAAATAATCCTTTAGAGTGGCCTTATTAATTTCTCAGAAATTGACACAAATTCTCCATTTCCTGGTTACTTTCTTTGGAACCACTACAAGAGGGGATAGCCCATTTACTGTCAGAGATTGGATAAATAAATCTGACATTCAATAGCTTTTGTATCGCTTCTTTTACTATATACTTGAGTGTCAGGTTCATCCTCCTCTAGGGTTGCCTAAGAGGTGTTACTTCTTCCTGGGCATATATGTGATGAATGCATGTATCGAGGTGTATACCCTTCATATCAGTGTATTCCCAGGAAAATGCCCCTAATTGTTCTTTAAGGACATTTACTAATTGTTTTTTTTGGTCTTCATCTAGTCCAGAATTTATATGTAGGAATTTCCCTGGACTAATATCATAGGGAATAATATAAGATGTAGTAGACTCATCTATCTCAAAAATAAAAGATGTCAAAGACAAATTTGATGGGTTCAATTGTTCCTCAAATTCTTCCCCAAACATGTACTCAAATTGCAGAAACGATTGTGGAAAATCAACACACATGATAGCTAATTTGATCTGGATTTAGAAGAGGAACGAACTGATTAACAGACTGAATAAAACAAACACAGATATATGGATAATAACACAAATATCCAGTGAACAATATATTCTATTAAATAATGAAATAGGTTGAAACTGTAAACTGCAGAACTGAAAACTTGCCCGAATGGTGGTAGTTATCTTTGAGAAGAGATGTGGCTGCTATGAGCATCTGTATGAGAAGAATGGATTACAATGAGGCTCCATAGGACTTTTTTATATTACTCATGAATTCCAAAACCCTAGATATCCAAAAACCTAACCCTACAAGGTGAAACACCAAAAGTCATGTGGGCCCTCTAGGTAAGGTTGTGTAATTTAGTACCTCAACTTCCTAGGGCCATAAATTTTTCATACGACCTTCGTTTTAGGCGTGTGATAGCCTGTTGGAAAGGTATTTCATATAACTACACATTCTGCTGCCAAACTCAAAATTTGCCTCCAATTTGATTGTGGCGAGCCAAAAAAACAATGTTTAGGGCCCCAAAATGGCCCTGGAAGTACAACAAGATGTGATAACATGAAAGCATACAAAATAAACCAGTTGGATTATCCAAGAGGCCACCCATATCCACCTGGAGGATGTGTGGGTCTTATGATATCCCCAGAAGTGTAGAACCCACAATTACAAAGAAGTAGAAAAGAATGTTCTGAACAAAAACAGACATGAGGAGACAGTTGGAATAGGTGGGTGGCCACCAATATCCACCTAGGTCAATCCTCCCCCCTTAGGAAGAAATGGTCTCCATTGCATTGAGTTCCCCCATCAAGTGAGGAAACTTCTGCTAGATTTGGCCACGGGTGAGCCACTTGCCTTAGTGTAGGAGTTTCACTGCCTTCACAACCCGATAAAGTTGGACCCGATACTGGCTAGTGCTCTTGACCTATGTGCCCACTATCTGATCAATGGATGCTTGTTCCATGCAATTAGGGTTGAGTTGAATCTCCTATACCTATTAGCAGATGTGTTGAATCCGCTCAATGAATCTAGTGGCTTTGTCGATCACATACTGATCAGGGGAAGAGTCTGTCTGTGTGGTGGTAAGAGGGAGTGCAACATCAATGCGTCACAAGGGTTGGAATCCCAGACATACCTGAAATGGGCTATGGTCGGTGGAACTATGGAGAGCCTTGTTGTAACTGTGTTGGACATATGGGAGACTATCATCCCATGTATGTGGATGCTTAGAATTGTACATGTGCAGGATGTGCAAAATCATCTAATTGAAAACCTATTTTTTCCCATCGGTTTGGGGGTGGAAAGAAGTGGATTTTGTGAGCCATGTGTCCAACAGAGACTAGAGACTCGACCAAAAGGTTTTGAGGACCCTATTTTCTCGGTCGGAGATGATGGTCTATGGTATCCCAAAGTGGACCCACACTCGTTCAAAGAAGAGATTGGTAGTATCTATCACTATGAAATTATTATTACAGGCTGTGAGGATGGCCATCTTCGAAAACTGATCAACGACCACAAACACACAGTCATTTCCTTGCTTGGTGGATGGCAAGCCAGACATGTAATCCATTGAGATGGATTCCCAAGGCTTCTTGGGAATAGGAAGAGGGGTATATAAGCCTTTCTTCTTGATGGTTGGCTTGGAAATGGCATAGACAGTGCAAGATCTAATATACTTGTTGACTTCATGTCAAAGTTTTGGCCAATAAATATGTTTCTGAAGAATGAGCATGATTTTCTCTATGCCAAAATGTCCTGCCACCTGACTATAGTGGGCTTCCCAAATAATATTTTCACACACGCTTGCAGGAACACAAAGATGGCCTAGGTGGCGTAAGAGTCTGTCCTAAATGTGAAAATCAATGACAGGTTCACCTATACCCAAGAGATGATATGTGGTGGTGAAGTATGGATCTTGCTAGTAAAGTTGGGGCCACTCAGATGCTTCATGTCCACAGGAATGGAGGACAGTGGTGAGTGTAGACATCGGGGTCGACTAAGGTAGTCAATGACACAATTAGAGATACTTGTATTATACTTGATGTTGATATGAAACTGTTGCAGGTAGGTGGACGAATTCTGATGGCGATCATTCTGCAATTTCGCATGTGTCTATATGAACTACAGAGGCTTGTGATCAGTGTGTATAATTATCTCTTTCCCCATAATATAATGTTTCCTTTGACGACAGGATTGTATAATGGAATACATTTCTTTGTCATAGGTGGGTTATTTCTGGACAATATTAGAGAGTTTCATGCTATGTTATGCCACCATATGCCTATGTTGAGTGAGAATTGCACCCACAACATAGTCACATGCATTAGTCTCAATCCCGAATGGTTGTTGAAGATCGAGCATGGAGAGTAACTGAGTTGAGCAAAAGCGATGCTTCAGATCATGGAATGCTCATTTTTTTTCATTCCCCCACACTAACTTGGCCCTGCCACTACCCTTGGTCACCTAGTTGAGGGCCCATGAAATATGGGAGAATCCCAACACAAACCATCGGTAGAAGTTAGATAGCCCCAAAAATATCTGACGCTCAATCAGTGTGGTCGGGGCTGGCCAAACACGGATGACTTGGATATTAACTAGATCAACTTGTACCCGATGCTCATCAATAATGTAGCCCAAGTATTGGATCATTTTCATGCCAAAAAAGAATTTTTCCAAGTTGGCATACAACTTGTGCTATCACAGAGTGCTCAAAACCTGTTGAATATGTTGCATGTGCTCCTCCCATGTGAAATTGAAGATGAGGATGTCATCCAAATATACCACCACAAAGGAGTTGGAGAAGGGTCTCAATACATCATCCAACAACCTCATAAAAGTGGTTGGTGCATTTTTTAAGCCAAAGGGCATGACTATCCATTCATAGAAAGCTTCTTTAGACTTAAAGGTTGTCTTCCATACATCAGTTGGTTCGATGGGAACCTAGTGGTAGCTAGACTTTAGGTCAATCTTGCTAAAGAAATTTGCCCCTTTTAGTTGGTCAAGAAGGTCATCAATCCTGGGAATGGGATAGCGGTTCCTGACTGTGATTTTTTGTAAGGATCTATAATCAATGCAGAGTTTCCAATTCTCTTCCTTATTCTACACCAGTACAATCAAGCTTCCGAAAGGGGAGGATTGGGTCTGATGTGCCACTTTTAAATAAGTTCTTAGATTTGACACCTGATTTCTTCATTATCCATCAATGAGTTCCTATAAACTGGTCCATTAGGTCGAGGTGCGTCGGGGGTCAGATCAATTGGATGCTTGACTTGGCAGTGTGTCGATACCCCTATAGGTGAGGAGAATATGTCTCTGTATTCTTGCATGATACCATTCAGTACTTGCTTTTGCTGCAAAGAGAGGCACTCTTTAGAGGCCATGGATGTGGTGGGGAACTTTTTCTTACTGTGAGCACAGATCACAAAGAAGAAGAACTTCCCGGTCTGTGAAATGACCTTACTGCATTGCTTAGCAAAGATTAAATAAATAGCAGTAGGCAGCGTGACCTATGGGATCCTATACAATTGTCTATCCAAATTAATAATAACACTATGGGGTCTATACTCATACATAATATGATGCTTCCACAAATATGGTTGTCGTAAAAGGACATCATGAACTTCAAGGGAAGAAATATCACACAGTACCTCATCTTTGAAAGGCTTGATTAGGTAGGGAAAACGACATTGTTGGCTGACACTGAGATCTCTTCCTTGGTGAAGCCAGCCGGTGGTGTAGGACTACGGTTGCGGTGTCGTTGGCAGGTCCAGCCCCTTGAAGACCTCTACTAAAATTAGGTTATTTTGATTATTGTTGTCGACAATGAAATGAATCAGAGCCCCCTTAAGCCACATCTGTGAGTGAAAGAGGCCTTCCCCTTTCTCTGGTTCTTCTGGTTTGCTTGGCCAGAATTTGGTGGTAGCAACAATGGAACTTGGTTCAAAAATGATAATCCACTTCCCTCCTTCAGTATTTGACTCGGAATCATAATTGACCTATGACTCAGAAGCCTTCAACTCAATCATGAGGGACTGCTTGGAGCGACATTCTTCAGTGTTGTGCAGAGGAATTTTATGGTACTCACAACATTTTCCCGTGTCCTTCTTCGTATTCTCATTTCCCTTCTTATGTTGCGGCTTGGATTGGTTGTCTCGAGGGAGGCCATATCGACTTGGTCCCTTGCTGTGTGGGTTGGGGATGCCTTTTTCCTGCTTCGGCTATGAGGGGTTTGCAGATCCAAACTCTCATCGTTTCTGCTTAAATTTTTTCTCGATCTTGATAGCGTATCTATAAGTCATGCCCAAAGAGGCAATGTCCAGGAACTCCATTTCCATTTGAATGTATCTATGCAAACAAATATTTTAGAACCAGATGATGCTAAGAGTCTTTGATACCCAATTTGGTGCATAGGGTATGGAAAATATTGGTGAAATCTGGTATTGTCTGGTCCCTTTCTTGACGTAGGGTGGTCCATCTTGTTGGATTTTAATGTTGTTCAATTACATTCAGTTACTTTATAAATTTACTTGAACTGAAGCATAAACCATGACCAATAGCAACAGTAATAACCAAGATCACAAGAAGAATAACCATGCACAGAGACACAAGTACAATAGAAAATGCTTATATAAAAATTGATGTTATTACAATGATGAGAGTTTCATATATATAGAACATATGGTGACAATCCATGAAAGGATGTGTCACTTGGATAATGAGTAACTATTTATTTACTAAGTATATTTATACATTGTATTATAAATATTATTAAATATTATGTCATATTTTATATATATATATATATATATATATATGGAAGAATGTATTCCTGATGTTGTCCAAACATCAACACTCCCTCTCAACGAGGGAGACATTCTCAACCAAGGTTGTTCGCCATAGGTACACCCCCATGAGTGAATGTTAGCATGATGCTAACTAACACTTGGAAAACATCTCAAGCACCTCAAGTCCATATTATTCCTTGACATGATCAAGGAAGGACTATGTATGGGCCCATTTATCACAAGTGCACCTTTATGATAAATGAATCCTATCTCCCTTAGTTTTCAGCCCAATCTAGGAGAAGTTATGCCCGATGTTGAAACATCAACACTCCCTCTTAGCTAGGGAAGTATCTTTCCATAGTAGTACACAACTACTGTCCAGAGACACACAGTCTTTGTCAGTATTACACAACCACTATAGTAGCAAAAGGTTTTCCACACATGGCACTTCCACGTGGACTTCTAGAGGCTACACCCTCTAGAAACACTATGTTCAACTCCCATAATGTGTGATGTCAAGGGTCAACTCCCTTGACATGTCCTCATGTCCTATCCACATGGGATGTTGGGTTATAAGCCCAAATGCACTTATCCATTCTCGAATAAGTGTCCTACGTATCCCTTCTCGAATAAGTTTCCTCACAGATCAAATCAACTCAATTCATAGAGGAGTATGATCCAGAGAATGTTTGTCACACATGGCACTCCCATGTGGACTTCTAGAGGCTACACCCTGTAGAAACACTAGGGTCAACTCCCATAGTGTGTGACATCAAGGGTCAATTCCCTTGACATGTACTCATGTTCTCTCCACATGGGACGTTGGGCTATAATCCCAAACCCACTTATCCCTTCTCGAATAAGTGTCAACACAGATCAATTCACTTCAATCACAAAGGAGTACGATATGGAGAATGTTTCAGGAAGCTGCAAACATTAACACTCCCTTTCAGTGAGGGAGACATTCTTTGCCACAGAAGTACTTGAACTTCATCTTGGTAAGGGGTTTGGTAAGAACATCAGCAACCTGCTCATCTGTAGGAAGGTATTGCACCAATACAACCTTCCTCTGCACCATGTCTTAGATGTAATGGTACTTGATCTCAATGTGTTTCAATTTGTCATGAAACACTAAATTATCTGAGAGCTTCACACAACTCTGGTTATCACAATGAATAACGGTGGAATCTAACACATGTCCAAATAAATATGCAAGGAGA
>JASDQU010100243.1:330984-346981 GCA_032191745.1 Picea mariana | reverse complement strand
CTCAGACACTAATACTCGTGCAAATAATATAACACATACCCAACAGAGGAGTGGGACAAACTACCTCACACAGTGGCAATTCATCTACTTCATGCATGTGCACAACCTAGCCCATCTTTGGCCTCTTTTCTGCATCCGGATAAACACATATTAGTGCCACCAAAAGAGCCTTCTTGAGAGCTCGTGTAGATGGTTTTACTTCCATATTTGGATATAGAAATTCTTCAGAGTGTCTATTCCCTACCATCATCTTTAACCAATCAACAAGGTTCACCTGCAGCATGAGCCCATGTAATTATTCCAATGTGAATTTTATGAGTGTATGTCCATTTTTAGCCTCTTGTCTATACCTAGAAAATGCATACAGTTATAATCTAATATAGACCTACCTTTCCTGCAGATCTACCATAGTCAACTAGTTCTCGTCCAGTGATAGCCTCTAGGAGGAGAACCCAAAACTGTACACGTCACTTCTTTCATTCAAAAACCCTGTATTTGCATACTTTGGGGAAACATATCTAGAAGCAACAGTAAAATCATGGGTAAATTAAGTCATTCATTTCATGTCTGTAAAAGCTCCAATGTGCTACCAAAAATATCATTGAAGCACCTAAAAGTGTTGATTTTGACAGATTTTGATTATGTATACAAATCAATCAAACCAGCATAATACAACTGATGATAATATTAGTGTAAAAATTTAAATATCAAATAATGCAGTCCATCAGCGCCTGAATTTGCAATTCAATTTGATCTTCAAGTATAATCTAGACAAGAAATTCAGGAGCTAACATAAATGTTTGCAAGACAAATAAACAAGAACAAACCAGCCAAATAGTAGTGCATAGAATTTTTAGTTAGAACTGCGAACATAAAACCAACCATAATAAAATATAACGCAAACAAATTCCATAGGATAGAGTTTCATGCTTATATAAAGAGCGATCTACTGAGAGTGAATTTAAGTAAAGAAAATCTAATACTTCTTAAGAAATGCTAATGGTCCACCAGTAAATTATGCCGATGCACTTAGTATAGTACAAATATTGCGACATCAGTTAGGCCATGGTCTAGCAGCAAGATGGAATGCTTGCATTGATGATGACCCAAGTTCAAAACCTGGAGGGCACACTACCAACAATAATGCTATTAAGAAAGAATTTCAAGGTGTCAGTTGTGCTAATGCAGCAACACTGGTTCTCATAATAATGTGGTTGTGTTGTTAAGGTGGGCCCCTGTGAAAATGCACTCTTCTTTGCAGATGAGGCCTGGTGCAAGTCCCGAGTGACTTTGAATGATCTAGATACTTTGCAGTCACGGCTTCATAGCCAAAGGTCTCTTRGTTKTATTTGGTGATCTCTTGTGAAGAGTTAYAGACCCTACCCTCTCRGGTCAAAAGGGATTTAACGACCAAAAAAGTACAAATATTGCATCATAAGTAACAATTTGAGCTAGSCGAAGGATTTTTGGTTGTATTGATGATATCTTGTGAGGGGTTTTGAACCCTCCCAGGTCCAAAGGGGTTTAACATCCAAAAAAAGAAAGAATACAACATCATAAGTAACTATTGGAGCCATCAACTTCAAAGTTCAAAGTAGTAGAGGAACGAACTTCTGTTAAGGTAGTACATCCAATTGAAATACAGATATGAAATGCCATGTTATTCGTTGACCTTTGTGTTGGGAAGCTCCTTACTAGTGGTAATTTTCCAAAATAGCATGCATCTTCCAAAGATCTCATCTAAAGACAATCATCATATTTTACCAAAGGCCCTTTATAATCTTGTTTAGAGTTCATTCATCTAGTTACCTCACTCGAAACAAAATCATGCAAGATGTCAAAATGTTTTATCGGAAGCTTAAGTTTACATGACATCTCACTCAAAATCATTTTCCAACCAACATAAGGGCCCCCTATATGTACTACACGTGCCCATGGAGAGTGGACTTTGATGCCCTCGATGGCCATGGATTTGACGGCTGTTGGTTGTGAATTCCTGTCACATAGGCGATGGGGTTGGGTGCAATCTGGAATTTGAGTCGATGGATTTTCCTTCTCAGCTCTGATGATGCACCTGTGGATTTTCCTTCTTCAATAACCTCTTCTGGTGAAGATTCTCACTCTAGTACAGAATTCTCATGGCATGAAACATCTCCTTATCCAATTTCTTCTCTGTGATGTGAGGGGTTAGATGGTCCTTCACCAAATCTAAAACGATTTTCTTTGCCTTGGCTGCCTTGTTATGGTTGGCCAAGTTTGTGCAATCAATAGAAGCTATAGGAGTCGCTTCAACAAAGACCCATAGAACAACCTCTTCTAGGAGTTGCATTTGTAGTCTGCACTTCCAAGGTGTAAAGTTGGAAGCACTTCCTCACCTATCACACTGTCCAAGACCGAGAGTAGTCATTCCTGCAACTACTAGAACACAACTATACCAAACAAACAGCTAGAAAACAAAGCAAATCAACACCCTGTCACAAGCATAGATTGTCTCTGTCAAGGAAACAACAACACTCCAATCACAAGAAAACTTAGGCTGTCACACCCTATAACCCATCACAAATCTAGATCTCTTCAATCACTAAAGACACCTGAGCATCACACCTACTGAAAGCCTCTGACAGCTACTTCTCATAGAGAACTGACGTCCTGGAATATTTCAAGGAACGTACTCTGATACTATGTTAATTTCAGATCATGGTAACCATATTTTGCATTCAAAATTAACCTAAACACTAGGTAGCTAAAAACTGAAAACCTCCAAAAAAATGAGCAACTTCTGAATAAGGTAATCTACAAACACATACTACCGGAAATACGAACAATGCAAACAAAAAACTCAATGCTCAACACAACATCCATCATCTATTGAAAACTGAAAGAAGAATTACATCGCTATAGCTCAAAACACAAATAAGCTAACCAACACAATGGTCCACCCAACATCTCCTATATAGACTAGGAGAAACTAGGATTGCAATCAATGCTCTCCATCCTTGTGGAGGAGGCCCCACACATCCTTGGGGACATCTCCCTCAGGGATATTCTAGAGGAAATGAAATATCTAGCATAAATTCATGATGTGCTCACCATTTCAAGGTAAGAGTTGATGTGTCAAGGATGCCTTGAAAAAATGTACCAAAACCATAACCAAATGACAATTTCATGATTACTCACATTCTATCTTATGTTTCTCTAATTTCTATATGAAGAATGGATTATACTTTAAATGTCATATGTTTATGTCGTGAATATTGTTAATTATGCTTTAGAAGTCATGTCCTTGAGTTCTGTATTTATTTCACACAATAATGAAAATATGCCACAAGACTCCGCTTGCTCGAGCATACCATGTTTCCATAAAAAAATAGTAACTCTAGAAAATTGTGAGAGTGAATAATAATATAGATGTTAAAGGAAGTTTGAAAAAACTCCACATATGTAGTTTTGCATCGTCCCCAAGGAAAATAATATCATGCAAAAAAGATATCTAAAGGTGATAACCTGTCATCTCAGCAAGCTCCATCTACTATTAAGTGAAGAATAAGATGTGGATCTGAAACAACAATGGTTGTTTCCTAAAATTGTCTATGAACTATACAAGAAAGACACACAATATCCCTAAATAGTAGGAAAAAACAATAAAAAATTTATCATCCATTTTCAAAGAGATCAACCATAACATTTACCAGTAAAAAGTTCCTATAATATAGCATATTGTGACCTCTAGTCAGTATAAAGACTCAAAATATACGGTTTAGGATGTGCTTCACAAATTACTATAAATTTTTATCCAAAAATGCAGTATCCCAAGTAACCACAGTCTAGGAAATGCAAAAATTTAATCCCTGAATAATTTCTAGTTTCTAACTTTAAAAAAAAATCCAATGCAGATGCAAATATTGGTGATGCACAGGTAAACCACCCTTCAAAAGTAGAATCTGAAGTAGGTGTAATCAAAGGAAATAAGAGGTCCCAACTGACACCACAAATCCTTCATATCTGACAGTTGAGTAACATTGAATCCAGTTTATCATGCATGCTCGAAGGATGCCAGATATTCCACAGGCATTCTGCAAAAAATTGAAGAACATTAAATTCAATAAATCCAACTCAACCCTTCAGAAGAGAACCACCACTATGGTTGAAGTTCTAAACTTCTACCAGACTAGAGAATCTGTTCAAAATTAAGAAAAGAAATTAAACAATGGCATACTAAGAAATACCAAAAAAAACTACCTTGATGGAGAAAAAAGATAGTATTCACAAGAATGAGTATAGGGGAAGCTCTAGGTTAGAACTAGAGATCCCCTGTTGTTATTGGATAAACCCGTAGGTGCGGACACTAACCGATCTCCCTAGATCCACTTGGATCTAGAACAAAGCAAGACAGAACATGACTCTTTCCCTAGATTTTGACCATTGAATTAAATAGGAGGCAAGAAAAAATAACATACCTCATTATTGCTTCCTATGGTCTTTGTTGCTCAAGCTTCGCTCCAATGCTCTTGTGCAGTCAATACCAAGACAACACAAACCAACCAAAGTGAAGAAAGCACAATCTATTCAACGGTTAATCTATGTATATGATCAAGGAATTATACAATAAAGTGAAAATAGCTTTATGGGAAAGGGACATATTACTGTATCATATTAATGGAAAGTAAAGATTACAACCTGAGCCTTGATGTCACAAAATTCCTTTCAATGTCCCTTGGCTCTGACACACACACTTGCTCACTTTCATGAAGAAGATCAAAACCCTTATGATATCCTTGCTGGAGTTTCCTAGCCTATTGTTCAAGCTTCAATCCTTCACACAATTCTTTCACTAATTCTCCAATGAATCTTGCTTCTTTTCTTAACCTTGCTTCAGAAAGAGTTTGCACCCTAGCAGTTCAACACAGTGCGAACTTCTCGCACCCTATCTTAAGGAAGCCCGTGAGAATCATACATTCTCGCAGGAAAATATACTAGTAGTCTATGAACAGTCTTTAAAAATGAGTTTTCTGGAAGAGATAAAAATAATTTTTTCTCAAGAGAAAGTTCTTATGAAGAGCCTGAATGCCCCATCATCAATACATCATCATGATGACCAAAATCATGGGTAACACCTGTATGAATTTTCAAAATTAAAATTTATCCTACCTATGCATTTATTTAGAGGATAATGTTCTAATTGATAATCCAAATCCCATCCGAAGAAACTACCTAGAAAAATAAGATAATTCATCTAATATTTTTAGACTACATCAAGCTTGTCCATCATCAAGATGGTTATAATCAATGCACTAACTAGAGGAACACGATATCAGCACAGAATGAGGGATATTAGATAATTCATAGCAATAGCACCATTCTTTTTTAGCGAGTCATTGTAATCATCCTCACCTGTCAATAGTAGTTGAGAAACCAATGATGAAGTAGTTCATCACGAAGAGGAGTAATAGCTGGACGTGAGCTAGGAAAATTTGCAAGATGGAGTGTTAAAGAAGAACTTGAATCATGTTCGTGTTCGTCAAACTTGTACACTGTAAATAAATGAAATTCCAAACGAAGTTCTGGAGAGTATTCCACAAAATTATAATATGACAGAAGCCTATATTAAGTATACAATTGAACCTGCACATTTGAGAGAAAGCATTTCAATCGACATATATACCAAAGACGTGAGCTATTTACAACAAGAACAAGAAGGAAAACTCATGACTTACTGACATGTCCCATAAATTAAGCATTAAAAAAAAACACAATTTAATTCTTTAAAGAAAAAAACGCATACAGCTTGCAAGCACAGACCTAGAATATGCACAATGGATTCCACTAAAAGGATAAATAAAGATCAAGAAAAACAGTCATATTATCTAGTCATTAAGATAAAAGAAACACAAATACTTCTAAGATCAAACTCATTCTATAGAAGTTATGACATACCTTTTAGAGCACTTATAGCAGTTAAAGCACATTTTGCATCAGTTAACTCCACAAAACACAGAACATAAGGCTCTCCACCAGCCTGTACATATCAAAGACATCTGGAATCAAACAAAATCAAACTGACAAATAGATTCAATACTATAAAATAAGATAGTTGAACATATTTCTTAATAGGAAACCTTTAAAAATATTTGGGAATGCTCTTAATTGCCTAAGATTTATAGAAAATTTGCCTAAAGAATTGAATCCTATAAACAATCAGCTTGTTGACTACTGAGCAATTTAGAATTATGTTCCCACACTGCCTCTGAAATAATTATGCATCTATATTGTTTAAGAACAAGTAGAGAGAAAAGGGTGTATGCATCATTGCCTAAAGGTTTCTATACCATCTCTTATAGGTGGTACGATAGTCATGTCAAGGATAAGGGATATAGATATAGATGATTCACTAGGCCTAGCTCTTGTCATAATGGACTGCTACTATAATAGGAATTGTATTAAGAGAATTTTTTTTACTATTGTTGTTATAGTTGACTGGTGGGAGGCATCAGTAAAGCCACAAATGCTATATGGCACTCCTGAGTCCTAATTATTGTCTTATGTCTATCACTGTACAACATGTTGTAATGAATTCAATCCGTTAAACACTCAGAATAACTCTATTCAAAACTGCCATCAACTGCCACACCTGTAATGTATTTACCTATTATGCCCTCAACCAGTCATAAGTAGGACATTGTAGAGCAGAACATCAAGAAAGCAGAGAACAATTGGAATGGGTAACATATGATATTCTGTATCATGAGGCCAAACTTTGATTAGACAGAAATTATGTGTTCAAAGTTAACCTTTAACTGTTACACTGCCAGACATGGATGAGTTTCTCTGAAGTTATCTCACCTATTGATACCATGCCTAGGACAATTAAATACTATGAGACTTAAACATAGCAAAACAAAATGAATACTAGAGATGAGTTAACAGAGTTATGGAACAAAAATATCAACCCTCGTGGAACAATTACATATCCCAAATTATTATTGTTTTCGTCTACTAAATAACTCTTATCTAAGTCTTTAAATTGTTTCTTTATCAGGTCGTAGAATTTTTCATAAGGTCATGTTTGCTAAAGGATTCACTATTAGTACAAGACTTTTACATGTGGTGTTCTAAAGTCCTAAAAAAACATAAGCAAATCTGGTGAAAAGTGTCAACATTAACAATTTGTACTCCACAAAAGACAGGATTTCAATCACAACATGAGAAATGTGTCATGCAAATAATTGGAAAATAGACAAGAAAGACAGGATCCTAGGCTGCAGTATATCCAAATGAACAAAAATATGGTGTAGCTGAGACTTTTTCTTAAATGCCATTATAAATGACAAAAGACCTAGAATATTATCAAAGTAGTTTACAAAGATAAAACACTTGCTCCAAACTTGCTAGACTTGACTATAACTGTATCTTTTACAGCCTTACATACAACAAGTATATAGTTGTAGTGTCAATGTGCCTTTTGATTGGAATTATATATTAGATGGGTGGTCTAGACTCTAAATGCATATCTGACAACTAATCAAAAGTTTAAGGTGAAGGTTAATATCAAAAAGATGCCTCACGGCAAACGAGGTACTGGCTAACTAGTGAGGTTGATGGACAGCTAAGCCATCCACCAAGGTTCAATTCTCATGGTGGTATACCCCACCTGTATGGCATGAGTTTCAATGGGATGAGTCCAGCTGCAAGTCCTCGGTGATTTGGGCACAATATCCACCCCTCATAACAAACACCTAAGCCAAAGGAAGTCCACTCTTTGCAGTGCAACCCCTCGGGGAATATTTCTTGAATCCCTTCCAAAAAAAACTTGCCTATATTCCATAAGCTAATTTACAGTGAATGTAACTCAATGAACTTTGTTTCTATATTAGAAGCAGACACATAATAATTACCTCATGACTAAGATAGCAATACTTTAAAGTTCAGACCTGATTATCATTGTGAAAATTAGCAAAGGTTGATTTATATGATTCCAAAATAAAACAAAAGAACAAATAAAACACTCAGTTTAAAATTATCATTCATTTAGTTGTCTTAGGTTAGTCAAAAAGCTGGGGAAAAAATTTAACGGACTTACTCATCTAGGCTCCTTGTGTATGACTTTGATTTGCTTATAACCAATAAAAGGGTGGAAAATGTCTGTAACTGGTTAAGGATAGTCTGTTGGACAACTGAGAGGGGGAGGGTGAATCATTTGTTGCCGTGCTTAAACAATCATGGTTCTTTTAAAATATTTACAAGGCATTCAATGATGATAACAATAATGCAGAGAGATAAACAAAGGCACATTCAGCATCAGTCACACACATGTGATACACAGAGACAAATATTTCCTGAGGAAACCCATAAAGGGTAAAAACCTCCTTTTCTTTATATGATAATTAATAGTTACATTCTTTGCATTATCATACACATGAGCACCAACTCACAATGAGGCTACAACCTCTGTTTTGCAAGCTGCAACTTGCTGAGAGAACCAACTCTCTGTTTTCTCTAGCACCCACTAGAAGGAAGCACCAACTCCCTGGTTTCTCTAGCACCAACTAGAAGGAAGCNATGGAAGCTACAACTCCCTGTGTTCAAGCACCCACTTGAACCTATGAGGACAACAGTCCTCCCTAACACCTCCCTTCCACCCTGAAATAAAAAAAAACTTTTCTACTGAAACTTATTATAGAGATATGACGTTTGACAATGGCTTACCAGACTCATCATTGTTCTGCTGCATTTCGTTGCTCTGTCTGCCTCATCGCCTTTCTACACACATCACTTGCGCTATCTGTTCTTTTGTGTTTTATGATCTGTGCATCATGTCCATTCACTGCACAGATCCTCTTCTGTTCAATTCAACTGTTGCACTCCCCTCCTTCTTCACACATGAATCACCTTCAATAACAACAACCACAACATGCTCCAACAACAACAACAAACACATCTCTTCTCTGTACCGTGTATATATAGCTTCTGTGCATCTTGTGCATGCAATATTTTCCATTCCTATGCATGCTCATACCGCGCCAATCTCCTCCACCTCTCGAGTGCTCTGCGTGATCATCATCGTAACTCTTCAGCTTCTCTGGCCGTTTTCCCACGCGTTCAACATCACTGGATGTTATGTTGAGATTCCTCAGCCTCTTTGGCAGTTGGAACTCTTCGTCTTCTATATGACAATCGATCTCACCTTCTCTATTTTAGTTATAGGCTTCCACGTTCATCCATCTGTCAATCCCTTCTAAAAATAGTCTTCCTTCACTTGGACGAAGCTTGGAGACTCTTCATCTCCTCTAGCGATCACACAGCGGTTTCTTCAAATTCTCTAGCAGAAGCCATCAATGGTTTCTGGTAGTTTCACTGTGTTGTGCACCAGTAGCCCTCTGATCAACACTTGATTTGACGGTTCATATTATATCGCGATTTCACCTATCGCGATATCAGGATTCCTGATGTCAATTTTCTTTGACATGTCTAACTCTCGATCCCCGATGCCTCTCCATTGACTGGAATCAACGATCCAGATTTGATCTTTATTCAACGGCTGCGATTTAAGTCACGATTTTTCATATCAAGAAATCGGGATTCCTGTTGCAATGTTTCTTTGACATTTCCAAAACGCGATCCTCGAAACTCTGACGTGGTGTCCATCTACTGACGTCACACATGGATTGACACGTGTTGAATATTGCCACGTGTCACTCTGATTCGTGACTTACATGTGCCTAAAATTTTGAATCATTCTGACACTTGTCATTACTTGGTTGTGCCACGTGTTCCTAACTAACATGGTCTGCTGACGTGAGTCAGGTCGACGGTCTAGATCACATCTTGATATGACAGTTCAGGTTCAGTCAGGATTTCACACATCACGATTTCAGAATTCTTTATGTCAATATTCTTTGACATCTCCAACTCTCGATCCTTGAAACCCCAACATGGATTCAGATCAACGGTCCACATAACCCCCTGAGATGGATGGTCCTCTTGCTTCCGAGATTTGTGAGCCCTTTACCCCTTGCACTTTTTAAAGATCGTGCAGGTTTTCCTCGATCCAACGGTGGTCGGACCCTGCACTCAGATCTTATGCCTCTAACTTCAATTATCCCTCTAGCTAAGCTCGTGGTCCACATGACCTCCCCCTATATGACCATAGCCAAACCTCCTCATCGGGGTTTCAGACTTTCCAATGTTGAAACATGTATGTCCTCAGGATTCGCGATCCCTCGAATCCCGACACGCTCTTTATGCACTAGCTCTCCTGGCTAGGATCCTGGCCCATATGATCGTTATCCCCGTGACCGCAATCTTACCACTTGTCGGGGTTTCAAGCTTTTCAATGCCACAATGCATTGGCTCACGGGATTCCCGATATGTGAAACCCTGATGAGTCAACCCTCCTTTCGGGATTTCACCTTGGCTTTTCTCGATGGTAAAATTTGTGCAGCTCCTGTCCGATCTGATGACTAACGAGATTTCTGAATGAGATCCAACGAATCTCTATCTCTCCCTTCTGTAGGCTTCTCCTGAGCTCCTCTTCGACGTAGAAACCAACGGTCCAGATCTTCTTCTTCAACCGATCTAATTGCGTCTGTGCTCCCTCCTGAGCTTTGCACACTTTCCTCCCAACCTTGGGAGAATTACAACTTTCCTCGACCTTTTTCTTCCTTCTCCTCTGTGAACTCCTGTATCTTGATCTTTGCTGCGTGCGTTCTCCTTGACGCTATTCCTCCTGAGCATACGTTGTTCCTGTTTTTCCATCGACTCTGATCCTTCCATCTTCATTGTTGTACTTGCCATCAATGACAAGCATATGCTACCTGTTAAACATTTGCCAACATAGTCATTGCTTGAACTCAGCCATATGAACCCAAGAAGTACAATTTTAATTCCCTATCCAAGCTATCTAACAATCACCAGAAAATTAAACAACTTTGGAAGGATATGGTCAACTTCTCTGCGAGAACAGTCAGCAGGAAGCTCCTCAATAAATATTGTATTGGAGGATTCATCAGGCTTAATATGGTTAGGTAGCCTGAAAGATGAACTAGATGAACCAGATATTGCACTGTCAGGCAGTCTTAAAGATGCATCTGTCCTGGCAAGAGAAGGATCTATGCCAACCCCTCCTTGTCTCTGCCCCATCAAAACTGGATCATTCAAAGGTGTCAGTCCTAACAAACCTGCACCTGTGGCTATCCCACCCAAACCAATTCTAGAACCACCTACTCGACCTACTCCACTAGATAATCCACCCACCCTAATTCTAGAACCACCACCCAAACTGCTAATCTCACTTGTAGTTAAACCAACCACACCATATGGAGATATCTGCATAAAATTACATTTGTGTTAACTTTACACAATCCATTATACTCACAGATGAGAAGTTAGAAACTTAAAACAACAGTCAAGATTAGGTAAATTACCCCGTTTCGTAGAGTTTCAGAAGGAGCCCCAAGCGAGTCATGTGTCCTCAACATTGAATGAGCAATTCTGTCATTGAGCTAAGGGTTTTCACGAGCCAGATAACCAGGAATATCACGACCAACTGGATAAGAGATCTCACGAGGTAGAAAGCCTGGAATGTCACACGTGACCACTGATAGATCTAGTCATTTCAATTTACTATAAAGACATGTTAGAGCTCTATTGTTCTCCTACTTCACTAACCAAATGAAATGCACCATATAGCATGATCACAACATGCATACAACAACGCACAATAAATATAGCTTCGAACAGACTCCTTGCAGCAACTGGTGGACAATGTGAGATCAAGCCCCTATAGTTGAGAGAGTTCCTCCATGCAGTGAAGAAGAGTTTCCAAAACAGAAAGTGGTGAAAGAGAGTAGCGAGTAACATTCATAGCAGCGACCGTGCCTATCCTCAGTCTCATGCCAAAATTGATAATTATCATTATCCCAAGGCCGTTGTAAGTACAGAAAATACATCCAGTTGGACTGATGTTGGTGACAATATTCCTGATAAGAAGAAATCAAAGAAGGGCCAAATAAAAGTGCAAGTATAATAGCATTTGTTTAGACATAGATTTTGAGAAATGACCACCAACTTCTTTTGCCTAGAAGGGGTTTATTAGTGAGAACAGAGGATTTCCATCAACTGTTTGACTGTATAGTTATAGAAGTTGCATCAAGTGAATGTTTCCAGTATCATTGAACTTGGAAGTGTTTTATCTAGATTTGTTGCATACTGGTGCTTTGTGATATTTTTTGTTTGGAAAATCTCAGGTTGCATGCTATATAGACTGCTTAGTTCTCTAAAGTGGATTTTTGTGAAATTTCTGTAAAATATATGTGGCATTTAATTTCTTTCACATACTAATTGTGTTGTCTTTTGACAGTACCTTGAAGGAAAAGAAGCTGAACTTCATGTAACTCAGCAAGCTGGTCTTATTGATTTTTTTGCTTCTGCACTTCCTTCTTCACATACATCAAAGCCAAAAGCTTGTCAAACAACAATCTCACTGCTCCAAATTCTGAAAGTGGTGTTAGCATTAGCTGCCAACTGTAGCTACTTCTTGGCCCGTAATCTCTTGCCACCTCTTATTCCTATGCTATCTACAGCTCTTGAAAATTACTGTACAATTACAGCATCAAACAATAGCTATAGTGGGGCTGCTAGAAACTCCATTCCTATGTCATCAGATAAAATTTCTGATGAAAAATTAGAAACAATAGGTGAGGTGTTGCAAGGTATTTTGTGGTCTGTTACAGTTATAATGGCTCATGCTTTCTCTGAGCGCCAACTACAGATGCAGGATGATATGGATAAATTAATTGTGGCATGCAAAGTTATTCGTAATTTGCATGACTTGTTTTCTCTTTTTGACAGACCTCAGATAGAAGGATCTCCCTTCCTAGCCCCTATATTGTTGGGATTAAATTTATTGAGGATTTTGACGTGTCCAAGAGAACATATTTCTTCCATAGACCGAGAAGCACATTCAGCTACTATGTCAAGATTTCCAGGAGTTCAGACATTTGGAATTGCAAATTATGAGGGAAATGTGGTTTCCCTGTAGGGTTCTCATTCCAATAAAGGCCCAGAAAAAGAAGTTGAATTTAGTCCCCCTTGACACATTCTGAAGGATACCTAGATATCTGACTTCATCTATAATAAAAATGATGAAATGTAGAATGAAGTGCCTAGTGTGGGGGAACATGATAGACTTTGTAGTGTTGTCCGTGAAAATGATAAAGACGTTAGACTATTGGAGTCAGTGATGTTAAATAAGACAGTGGTTGGAATGGAAAGTGGTGTTGGTGGTGAATGCACAATATCTTGTCCCTTACAAAAGAGTACCAATGAGAATCCTCTTGAAGAGACAACTTTTGAGCCAAATAATCCTTTACCACCTAGTGTTGATGATAAGAAAGTTTTCATAAGAAAGAAAAGCATAAAGGCAGTAGGAGAAATGCCTGATCATTCTACAACATTTCTAGTTTCTGTTATAGCTAAAACTGGCTTAGTAGGTCTGTCGTCATTGTTGATGGCTATTCTCTTACAAAAAAACCCTTGGTCAAATTCTGAACAGTTATGTTAAAACTTAATAGATATTGGACAATGCACTTATGCATTTGACAGTTCTCTCATGTGTGACTTTTACTTATAATTTTTTTTGCAGGATTTTTTTTATTTTTGTATGTGATGCTTGCTTCTGATTACTTGTTTCCCCCCTACTTTTGTAATGTTATCAACAACATTACAAAGTGCCATTGTGTCTTTGTTTCTGTGTTGTTTTTCTTGTCAACCAGTTGGTTACCACCCAAACCCTTATTTTTAGTGACGAAAGTCCTAAGGCACAAGTAGGACCCTAGGGGCACTATATAAGGACCACCCACTATCACCACAATAGATCCTTCACACACTTTTGGCTAGCTCTCCTCTCGCACAAGGGGGTATCCCTAAGAAAAATTAAGCTTATAATATAATAGATACAAGGAATGGTAATACGAATTAGGAGGAAAAATCTGATTATTGTTTTTTTCTTGAATAAATTTTAGATATGTTAACAGCAAAAGGAAGAGTTGATTCTATAATTATTTGAGTGGTTGAGCATGAGATTTTTCCTAGAATGGTTTTTTTCATATGGAGTCTATAAGGCAGCAGTAATAAGCTTATTTCTTTTGATTAGGAGAGAATGAAACTGGAATAAGCAAGGTACATCATCGTATCTTACTGTCCATTAATGCAGAAAATACTTTTTTAGGAACACTAATAAAGGAAGACTGAACAAAAGAAAATTTATGGGTCAAATGGTTTAAAATTAGGGAATCAGTATCTCATTAGCAACCTGTAAAGGCTAGCCTCTTGTATACCAAAACTCAACAAATATCCTTGCTGCAATTTCTGATAACTTGATCGTCAACTCAGACACAGATCTAAGATCTATCATGGTTGAAACTGAAAGAAGATTCTTCATTAAACCAAGAACATATAAGACATCATCAATATCAAGAACATCACCTGATGGCATGCTGAATGACACTAAACCCATCCTAGTCGCTAGATATGTGGCATCATCACCAAGTCCCCCCTACATATATGCCCCCTGTGTCTTGAAGTTTGTCGATTGCCTTCTTGTTAAAGGTCATGTGCTTATATGCTTCATTGTCCACATACAAACCTACACTAGAAATGGTGTTAATGGAAAGGCACAAACCCATGGAGAAGGTTTTCACAACACTGGATGCTAACTCATCCACTCTTACAAAAGCTTTTGCCCTCCCTGCAAATTGTTGTTGTTGACTACCCTTTCCCTTCTTCTCGGGACACTAAGAAGAATAGTGGCCCATATTTTGTCACTTGAAACACTTCACATGTCTCAATTCTTTCTTCTCCTAGTTAGAAGACCCTGAATCTCCCTTCTTCCCCTTATAAATCTTCCCTGGTCCTCCTTTCTTACCACCTTTCCTCATCTTCCCAATGAGGGCATGCAGCATGGTTCTAACTCTCCTACACTCTAACTAAAACAGTGTCTCATCTTCTAAAAGGTAGGAAGCTTCTCTCGAGCACAAACACCCCTAACAAACATGTCCCAGGATGATTGGATCCCATTTATTGCTATGGGAACCAACTCTTCATCCTCCACCTTCATCCCAATCTTCCAACAACCAAGGCTATTTAAAAAAACACAATTCTCCCTCACCCTAATACTACCAGTGCCTGTGGATTTGGTATCATATCGCATGGGTGATATTTGGCTTGTGGTTGTTTTCTATGTGATGCTACAAGCTATATTTATGGTTTCATATTCTTATGTTGGGATTGTGTTCACATTAATACTTTTCTTAATTGTGTGTGTGTGTGTGCGTTAAACATCACTATTGGGTGTGTGTGTGTCACTGTGTTGTGAATAATCCCACATGGATAACAATTGTAAGATGGAGATGGTATACAATCCATTGCTCACACCAAAATCTTTGCCAATCTGGAAGATGGCTTTGGGCTACAAGTCCCTGGGTTGATGTCATGGCATCCTCCCTCGCTCTTGGACTGACATTGTTGATAGTTTTGGTGTCATTCATTGTGGGCCATCTTTGGATTGTGGTTGTGGATTGGGATTGTGATTGTGATTGTGGATTGGGTGCAATTCCACAGTTTGATGTGATAACATCCTCCTTGACTCTATTACTAACATTGTCTATGGTTTCGGTGTCATGCCTTGTGGGTTGTCTTTGGCTTGTGGTTGTTATGTATTGTGATGTTACAGTCTATCTCTACAGTGACATATCCCTATGTTGGAATTTTCTTCCACATTAACACCCCTCTTCTTAATTGACTGCGTGTGTTAATGTCCAGTCGGGTATGTGTTGTGAATAATCGTACATAGATAACAATTGTGAGATGGAGGTGGTTTATAAGGAATTAACACATAAAGAAATCAGAATTGAGTAGAAGGCCACGATGTTTTAACTTTGCAAGCTGTGAATTTATTTCTCCAAATATTTTATTTTCTACAGTCATTCCTTAGTTTAATTGT
>JASDQU010100243.1:274144-305034 GCA_032191745.1 Picea mariana | reverse complement strand
GAATGTAGGCTAAAGGATATATAGATATTGCAACAACATTCAACATTTGAATAGGGTTGAAGGTGTCATTTTTCATACGACAATATTGGAGCATAAGGAAAATTCCACCATGCACAATACTAGTAGCAGATAGGGGCATGATGGGCCATGGGATCGAAAAGAACAAGTCAAAGAGGGAGAAGGCCCAAATTCGCATCATGAGGGACACATTTTTCCTAGAATACATGCTTTAGCAGTAGGGGAATATCGGTAAGGAGGATCATATTAAAGGATATGTGGAGCAGGTTCAACTGGTTAATCATTATATCCACATCCCTATCTTATTCCATAAGTTTTCTCCCAACAAATTCTCAAACATAAGTGAGCGTTGGACCAATATTTTGTAACTGTTCAAACTGCTTTTTAATTTTGGGATTACAAGTCTCTTACATGTGATCATGTGATTTGGAAACTTTCTAGTAGTAAGGAAATGTCTAAGTCTATTGTTGTCATGGAATCACACTAGTGGGAATTGGATGGATTATAAAATAACTATTACGTAAATAATATCCACGTGATTAGTAGGATATTGATGGATGGGGAGGATGCCAACAGTCCCTTCTTTTCAATAATATAGGTGTAGAAGGATGGGGATGTTGTGGAAGAGAAGATAGATATATGCTTGAAATATGGTGTGAGGAATATAATGTGATTATATGAAGTACTATCCTTAAAAATTCCATTGGTCAACATCACAATGCAACTACTATCCACAAAAGTGTTGTTTACCTATTGAGTGGTATCACACTTGAATTAAGTGGTTAATGTGGTCGAAGAAAATTTGAACTAGTTTATGTAGCTCACAAACTACTTGGATGTGTAGAATGAGTGTTGGCACAGGGGCATACCCAGGGTTCAATGCTTCAACAATGCACCAACAAAACCCTAACTACTGGCCCTTTTGGCAACACCTACGAAGCAAATGAAGTCTCACCCAAGGTAGAGGCAGGGAGGGTTGTAGGACTCAGGTGTCTACAACCAGGCTGGGACACATATCTGTTATTACAACACTTAACAGAGAACTTAGTCAACAATATTCCTTAGATTATGATTCTCATTCACATTGCAGATTAACCCTTATTACTGATCAACGCAGTGATAATCGAGATCAAGCTCTTGAAATCACTTAGCACATAATCCTAATAATCCTTCATTGTAGGCTAATGATGAAGAGTGCCCAATGGGCATGGTATATTCCCTTTGTCTAGAAAAGTGGTCATCAGAAGAAGTCTCAGGCAGAGATAATGGCTGCAACATATACCTTATGCTTTTCATTGCAAACCCTAGCTTTTATCAAGACATGGTGTGCAATGTTGATCTTGAATTGAATAATGGCACTGATACTTTTCCTCTACCATCTTGTCTTGATGATATCTCATGTGAAGATGAAAGATTCCCTCTGTTAAAAGATCACTGGAAAATTCTCTTTACTACACTGTTGGCACTCCAGTTTACTCATTACTTCTTCTTCAAGACCATAATGCTCACTGGCATTATTCTCAATATTCATGAAAGGGTCTTCAATGATTTCTTCACTTCTTTCTCTATAGGTTTCCTCTTCTTTATGACCTCTAATAGATAATAATGAAAGGGACTTTTTGGTGGACAATAATGAATAAACCCTATCTATTCCAACAACGCAAGAGGAGAACCAAACTTTAGAACTTTAAAACTCTTTCAGGACGTCTAGTACAACAATTTTTGCAAGGGAAATAACATTTACTGTCACCCTTTTCACCCTCTTTAATTCTTTTCCCAGCTCTAATGTTTTCTGACATTGTTCTCCACAGGCTTATACTGAAACAAATATCTATTTTTTGTTCTCCGAGAAGACCCACAAACCCTTTTTGAAACATTGTTATTATAGAAAACTTGTCGCAACATTTTTCAAATGAAACATATTTATAGATTTTGTAACATCGCAATTCCGACGTAAAAAAATCCTAAGTGACCGTTGGTATTTTGACTTGGTGAACATACTAAGGTGACCGTTGGAGGGGAAAACCTAGTTTCCAAAATGTCGCAATTGTGACATATATCTCCACAAACGTGGCAAGAGAGACGTTCCAGTGGAAAACGTGGCAAGAGAGACGTCAATGTGGCAAGACCGACATTATCGGGCAACATCAATTTTTTTTTATAAATTTCCTCTATTTTGCGACAATATGGACAATTTTGTCCATAACGCCGCAAATAAAACGTCAGAATTTTTACAATATGTACTAGTGTGCAGAACTGGGAGTGTTGTTTGGAGGACACAAAACAATGGAAGTGAAATGTTGAGTCAGCTACTCTACAGGTTCACTTGTGAATTTATATATCGCGTAATTGGGGGTGCTACTTGTAGGCCATGGAACAATGGAGGTCCAAGTTTGAGCCCGCCCACCCGAGAACCCATGATCCAAAATGTCGCTAGATATCGAATGCAGAATTTGTACATGTTCTATAAAATATGATGGGAATTAGTACATGCTCTATAAGATATCATGTGCATACTTTATAGTCCCATAATACACGGGAAGAAAAAAAAGGGAAAAAGAACGGAGTAGTTAGCAGTGGAATTGTAGATCATGGAAATTTAGAGTGGAATATGTATATAACAGAAAAACATCGAAAGCATCGAAAACAACAGTGGTTGGTCGGATTCGTTGTTTGATTATATAGATGGAGATAAACATATGTCAACTTGCCAACGTTGGAGCTATATATTTCGTGAACTGAGAAACAAGAGGATCCAAAACAGGCTGGGAAAGTGTCTGCAAAGGAGGCGAGGGCCGGATATTCTAATTGTATCGCTCCAAACATTGGAATGCATAATCTATAATATGGAAGAGTGGATGATATTGAAATTTGGTAGTCAATTTGTATATTGCAGAGAGTGCAATCCCAACTAATTCATAACTGTGTCCAGTTGTCACTACTAAGAGCTATTTTAGTATACAAAATAACTTTTTAGATACTGTTATACAAGGAAAAAATAAAAAATAAAATATTTTTTTAGATACTGTTAGATACTTCATAGGGATTAGCATCCATAAACAATGGAAATATCCACCCCACGAGTCATGCACTCCATTTGTCAATTTCTATATCGTGGAATTGGGAGCGTTCTTTGGAGGACACAAAACAATAGCAGTGCAATGTTGAGTTAGCTGGTCGGCAGGTGTGCTTGTCAATTTGTATATCACGAAACTTGGGGTGCTATTTGTAGGGCATGGAACAATGGAGGCCCAATTTTGAGCTTGCCCGCCCGACCGAGAACCCACGATCCAAAATGTCGGCAAGTATGGAATGTAAAATTTTTACATGTTCTATAAAACATCATGTCCATATTTTATAGTCCCATAATACACAGGAAGAAAATAAGGGAAAAAGGATGAAGAAGTTTGTAGTGGAATTCTAGATAATACACGAGAAGAAGAGAAGGGAAAAAGAGCAAAGTATCTCGCAGAAGAACATCTAGTGTTTTATTATTAATGTAAATGCTTGCGAATGCCTGCTGAGTTCTCATCGGTTAACGCATAAAGTGCAGATCATGGAAGCATATTTCGTACCACTGTGTCCACTTTCCACTAGTAAGAGCATTGTTGATGTATACGAGGAAGGACGCAAAGTTGTTGGGGATGGAAAGAAGAAAAAAATACTTTGAATGAACTTAATGTATACAAGGAACCCGCGGTGGAATTGTAGATCATGGATTTTTTGAGTGCAAGATGTATATAGTGGAATGATAAGCAACTCGTTTCACAAGCGGCATCCCCACAGCTGCGGGAATAAAATTGGCTAAGTATGGAAAGGAACATTAGTCGGTCGGATCCGTCATGAGAGGATATAGATGGAGATGTTAAGGCATGAATTGAAGATCACGTAAGTATCTTTCATACCACTGTCTCCACTTGTCACTAGTAAGACCATTGTTGATGTATGTCAGGAAGGACACGAAGTTTCTAGGGATGCATATCAACAACAAATACTTTGAATGAAGTTAATGTATATGAGGAACCCACGGTAGAATTGTAGATCATAGATGTTTTCAGTGCAAGGTGTATATAGCGGAACAATAAGTAGTTGGGCTCGCAAGCATCGGCCTCGCAGCGACACGCATAAAATTGGATAAGTATGGAATGGAACAATGGTCGGTCGGATCCCTCTTGCGAGTATATAGATGGAGATGAAGACATGTCATCATGTTGTACATAGAAAGATGACTAAGTATAAAACCAAAAATCCATAATGAACGGGAAAAGAAAAATGGGAAAAGAGATAAGTATCTGAGAGTTGGGAAAACCATTTTTCCATTTATTAATGGAATTTTTATCGAACCTATGTTGGCTTCTCACTAGTAAAAGAATTAAGTGCACATCACTAAGGTTCTTTGCCTGCAACATGTATATGACAAAACATGGGACATAGCTGTTGGATACAACGAACCCAGGGCCTAGTGTCTAGATAACTGGCTAAGTATTGGCCAAGACAAAGTTTTGATATCTATTTCAATAGTATTCATACTAGTATCTATCAATGGAGAAAGTTTTTGTATTTATCTGAATAGTATTCATAATAATATATATTAATGGATTGTTTCTGTTTCAAATGAAAATGATCTCCCAATTTCCAAGATGCTCTTCGGCTCGCAAATTTCATTGAAACCAGGAAAATTTTGATTGCAAGATGTACATAGCACAACAACAAACATGAATTTTCATTTTGGTCTCAACGGAATAAATTCCTTCTCATCTATTCATCTTGTATTCATTGCAATGACATCAACAAACAACGGCTCTCCATAAACATCAATATCTAAATTAAATTAAAGGCAATCAAAATTTGTTGTGACTTTAAGTAATTAAAGAATAAATTAAAAACTATGAAAGTTCCTATGCTGCAATATGTATATGACAGAACACTAGACATATTTTTTTAATACCTCAAACCCAAACATAACTGCCTAAGATTTGTCGGAGAGGAAGTTTTCTGTATTTTTTCCAATAGTACTGATATTAGTATATATGCACGGATATTATCAAATAGAACAAGCTGCAATTTATCCAACATACTTCACAGGAACATTGCATCAACAGTTCAGCTACCTTGTTGTAACTCATGAATTCATTCTATTTACAGAACCCGAAGAATGGGAGAAGAACGGGTCCTCAATTTTCTTTCTTTAAATACAGAGCCAACGCCACATAAGTATGGCCTATGAAAAAGTATTTTTAAATGTAAAATGTAAAGAAAGAACAGACCAGGTTTTATTTAGATTGAAGTAGTGAGCAGTAGAAACAAAATCTTGTCCTTCATGTTTAATGACACAGGGGTAGAAGGTACAAAATACAACTAAAGCAAATACCAGAAATTGGAAAATATTGTTAAGAAATAAACTTAAATTATTCTATATGCAAATAAGATGAGTTACAAAATACAACTGAGTCTATTTGTGACAACGATTGTGATTTCTCTTTCCATTGACCAATTAAAGATGTACATTGATGAAGCTTCTTCACACTTTTCTTGACATTCAAACTCTTTATTCGTAAAAAATGAGTTGAATATCAATTTTGGGTTTTGTACTTAATCGGTGTTGTGAAGTACATCTATCCCAGTTTTTTGAATACCTTGTTTCTTCCAGATATGGCATGCTTGCAATGGCTGCTTATTCAACATTCCATTCTTTGTCAAGTATTAATTTCCTTCTGTCCTCAAAAAGTTGGAGTTTAAGGTGTTTTCTTTGCAATGTTCCTGATCATTCACATCCAAGACAACTTAGAAATGTGATTCAGGACAATTTCAAAGTGAACAGAGTCATTTTATGTTAGAACTGTTAAGGCAGCAGAAAAAAATTCAAGTATATAGTGACTGGTATTCTCCCTGTATTTGATGATCTGTTTGGTTGAGAAGCCTGCCTGAGGATTTGTATGTGGAACTTATTTTATTTATTATAGTAAATTGGAAGAAACATCCAGCCTAGATGAAAAATGAAAATCTGTTGAGGTACATAACTTATTTGGGTAGCTGAGGTGTGGCAAGTGCATCAAATGATGCAAAATGCACTAGAATGCATCAGAATATATCTTTCCTCATAGCGGGGGGGTGTGGTGGCCGACAGAAAGGTATTGAATGTTAGAAGGTGATTCCTAATATGTGGAATGTGGAACTACATCCAGAGGAAACCAAACAAACTTTTACAAAGAACATGGATTTCAGTCAAGTTGGCTACCAGAGCCACATGCATGTCATCAAAGTATGAAATAAAAACTCTTGTAATGATAATATGTCATTTTATCCACCCATACAGATTTTGTTGCCAGCCTCTGAGGAAGACAAATACTTGTACGATATCTACAATTCGATACAGTGGCCAAATATGTGTTGTTGGAAGATGCTATATACTTAAATGAAGAACTATCTTGCAGGTGACCTAAAAATCCATTACAATTCCCAGCAATAAAACAAAGAATTTCAACAAACAAGTTTCTAGGCAGCCTTTTCAACCAACCAAAGCATCGAACATAGGGAGAACACCAAACATACTTGTTCTTTTTTTTTCGTCCTCTCTGAGTTTCTCTTGTATAACAGAGTTTTTTCTTACTCAAAGCTCACGTCACATAAAACTAGTCTCTCTTCTTTCATCTTCCCCTCGATCGCATCTCTAAGTTTTCTTACATGTCCATGACCAGGAACATTAGAACAAAGGCACCCTAAAGCGCAACTCTTTGATGATAGAGAGAAATGGCAATAAGTATTTAAAATCAAGGTTGGATGGCCTTCCGTACATTTTGTGTTGATTCCTTTTAATGACAGATGTTCTTGATATTTTTAGTTATTAATGCCAATATTTTTTAATATGTACACTAATAGTGACTACCAACACTTATTAAATTTCCCATATCCGAGCAGATTCTCAAATCTGACTTCTATGATATGCACAATATTAAAGAGGAACATGACGTCAAGGCCTCTGTAGGTCACACGTTCATGAACTATGCTGAAGATTTTAAGAAAACTAAAATTGCACAAGAAAAAAAAATAAAATAAAAAGTATTTTACGCCAATTCAAAATGCAAGCAAAAAGAAATTACCAGATCCCATAATATTTGGTTGTCTATTCATTTTAATGGCATATTTCCTTGAGATTTCCAGTTATTAAATCCCATCACTTTGAAATGCACAATATTAAAGAGGGACATGATGTGAAGGCCTCTATGGGTGACACATTCATGAACTATGCTGAATATTTTAAGAAAACTAAAACTGCAGACAAAAAAAAAAAAAAAACACTATTTTCNNNACTTCAAAATGCAGGCAAAAAGAAATTACCAGATCCCATAATATTCTCCTGTCTATTCATTTTAATGGTAAATTTCCTCAATATTTTCAATTATTAAAGCCCATCATTTCGAAATGCACAATATTAAAGAGGGAAATGACATCAAGCCCTTTGTGGGTCACACGTTCGTGAACTATGCTGAAGCTTTTAAGAAAACTAAAAATGCAGAAACAAAAAAAAAATAAAAATCGCAAATTCAAAATGCCACCAAAAAGGCGCTTTCATAGGTAAGGCACTTTAGTACTCAATGTTCTTCAAATTCAATGACATTTTTATTATTTTCAAGTAAAGGGGAAAAAACATCTGACAACCTAGAAGGAAGGTCATATATGATGGACAACTCATTGGTAGAAGCCATAGCGAGAATGAGAATTGAGTATTTAATAAACACGAAACTATGTTGCGTTTGAGTCTTCATATTTCCTTGCCCGTTCAAAATCAAAAACAAGGAAGGGTTGAATATTAGCCTGTCTATTTATTTTAATGGGAAATGTCCTCGAGCTTTCCAGTTACTAAAGACCATCTTTTCGAGCATGTTTGGTCGATTCTGACTTTTGAAAGTATATTTATTGTGTATTGGGAAGCACTGAATGTAGCGGGGATGGAGCCCTATGTAACAAATGTTATCACTATTTTTTAGTTTTTGTCAACGAGCGTATGTAGAATGTACATAGATAAAAGTAATTCAAGAATGCTATTTTTTTTGCACATGGGCCCTTCAAATTCAAATAGTCCACAAGTTTGATTGTCTATTTGTATATCGCGGAAATATCCATATTATTTGTAGGACACAGAACAACAGTGGCTGAATTTAGAGCCCGCCACCCCAAGAACCCGTGATCCAAAAAATGCTTACAATTTTTTTTGTGTGTTTTGTTTCCACCAGGGTATGTAAAACGACGTACGTAAAGTAAACTATTTCGAAAATGCTAATTTTTTTGGACATGACAGCCTTCAAATTCAAATAGTCCGCAAGTCTGGTCGCCAATTTGTATTTCGGGGAACTCTCCAATTCTGAATTTTCAGCCGCCCACCCCGAGAACATGCGATGCAAAAACTGGCTAAGGATGGGACGAGGGCTCCGTGCATGCTTTATATATCTACTTTACAAAATTACATATTTTCTATGTTTTATTTGTGTTGTCTAGGAAACCTATAATTTGATTAATTTCAATGTCTTTTGTCCGGAAGCCCTTCCTTTAAAGAAAACTAAATCGGAAAGGCTAATGTATATTTTTTATTAAGGTTGGTTGTCATTGATGTCAACCCTTGAAGAAAGCCCCATAGCAAAAAGGTTTGGGTAATGGACCCAATATTTTTTGATGTAAATATGACTCATTATTGTTTTTTGATGGTTAATAAGAAGTAAATATGGATGAACTCCAAAGTGGTCCCATTATGGTGAAAGCCCTCATGGGAAGACACTTTGCAGAGTAAGAGAACCCATGCTTAAATGTGGAATAATGATATGAAGGAAAGTGAAATTTTCAGTGAAACTATCCTATATGGATAGTTCTTGTCATGCCATTTCTGGTGTTATGTGGAATGTAACATAACTCCTCACGGTTAGAGAGTTATGGCCATGAGAATTTGGAGACCCCATGTTTGGGTAATGGGCCCAAGTTTGTTTGATGGTTAACGGTATGATTTATGATATATTTTCAGATAATACTATTCTATATGAATAGTACATGTCATGCCATTTCTGGTGGTATGTGGAACATCACATAAATCCTCATGGTTTGAGAGTTACGACCTTACGAAGTTGGAGGACCCTCATATGTCATCTAGAAGCCCCAAAAGGTCAAAGTAGTCAAAGTGGTTTAAGAGATTTTTAA
This sequence comes from Picea mariana, assembly GCA_032191745.1. Classification (NCBI taxonomy): domain Eukaryota; kingdom Viridiplantae; phylum Streptophyta; class Pinopsida; order Pinales; family Pinaceae; genus Picea; species Picea mariana. The sequence continues at coordinate 295,830 of JASDQU010100243.1, read as the reverse complement.
AGGATAAATAATAAAGTGAAGTGATGAGTGTATTGTAATTCAAATTGAATACAAAATAAATTATTTCAATAATAATTTTAATGGAGAAATTAGAAGTTGGTTAACCCTAAAATAAGGAAAGTCAGCCAAGTGACCTAGAAGATGTTTTTAAGAAAGCTACTTGGAGAGTATAAATAAGAGGCAAGGCTCTTTCATTTAATATACACTTGATAATATTGAATATATATAGGTGTCTAAGGTAACCAAGGATATATGAACCGAAATTCTGAGTGAAGGTGAAGAAAAGAAGCCTGAAATGCAAGGAAGGATAAATTCTTTTGATGGTGTTTTCTAAGGTATGTTATTTACAGGTCATCTCACCATTTTCGCTATAAATTTTTTTCTTTAATGATTCAGATCTTGAAATTTCTATGCCATTGCAAAAAAATATCCAAGTATCCATGGTAAAAAAATTTAGCTTGTGGGTCGTTGTATTTTGGGAGTTACACTTCGTGGAAAATAGGGTTTGTGGCTGGTCCTGAAACTAGTCAAAAATAAGTGTTTCGGATAAAAATGTCATAAATTCTTAATAAAAGATCCAAATTCAGTGAGAAATTTTTTTTTGGTTAGGGTATAGTCTGTAGTACGTTGTGTAACGGTTTCATATCATTTCAAAAAATATCCATGCGGGGCCCACTGTACCAGGTCACTCTCTAGAATAAGACAGAATTCAGCAAGGTATGCCATTTTTGCTATTACTCCTTTTCTGAGAGGTTCCAAGCAGTGACACTTAAAGGAATTGCATAAACCACACTGAAGAACATTGTGTATCAGTTTCAGATTTTTATACACCACATATACAAAGTTATGATTACTTCAAGTTAGGGTTGTTGACTAATCCAAAACTAAGCATGTGAGACTAAAGAAAAATTTGATGAAAATAGTAGTCTCTTGTTGTTAAAGTTAAGGAATCTTTGCAAGAATGTGATCATATAAACCAGGTCTATTATAGAGCTACAAATCAGATTTGGATGATGAAATTGATAAGGGCTTTTGGTTGAGTTACATTTTGAGTACATGGTTGAGACAAGTAGTTGATGATGTTGGTTGATGAGTAGTTGAAACATGATTGGTACATACTTGGTACATGGTTGGATGCACTTTTTTATGGTACAGGTTGATTGTAGGTTGTTTGGTACAGGTTGGTGCATGATTGATGAATTTGTTTAGGGTATAGGCTGATTACAAGTTGAGCTACAGGTTGATGCATAGTTGATGCATCGTTCAGATTTATTGATAAAAATTTACAACGATATATCTCACAGTGATAGTGTGACAGTGGTTCCATCATTCTACTTCTACTTCAGGGTGGAAGTACAGGGAAAGGATAGGTGGTTGTAGCCGGAGAACATAGGGGGTTGTAGCCACCTTATGGTTGTAGCTGGAGCACATAGGGGGTTGTAGCCTCCTTCTAGTTGTAGCCAAAGAATTGGGGAGTTAGAGATTCCCTTATGTTGTAGCCTAAAAAACTAGGGGGTTGGAGCCTCCTTCTAGTTGTAGCTGGAAAAAAAAGGAAGTTGATGCTTCCAATGAATGTAATTCTTCAAGACATATAAGAAAACATATTCTGTGCTTTTCTCCCGATTTGGGTTTCCACGTAAAACACTGATGTACTGTGTATGTATGTGATTGTCTATTTCTTACTGCTTAATATTGGATAATAATTCCACATTGATATAACATTTGAAGAAAAATGATTATAATTATGATATTACTGATTCACCCCCCCTCTCAGTAATCCAACAATTGGTGTCAGAGCAAATTTCTTCAGAAATCAGTTTAACCACTGAAAGGTAGATCATGAAGAGTACCAACTCGTATAAAAATGGAATACCACAGTTTGATGGACATAAGTATGCTTTTTGGAGCATAAGGGTGAAGACATATATATAGGCATAGGGATTTCAAGTTTGGAAATCAGATGGATACACAGTGCCAGCAATTCCACCAACAAATGACAAAGTAGTGAAACTTGGTGAGAATATTTCCAAAGCCAAAAATGCAGTTTTGAATGGTCTCAGTGATACGGTATTCAACAAAGTTGCACACTATAAATCTACTAAAGCGATTTGGGACAAGCTTCAAAATATTTATGAAGGAGATTCAAAAGTCAAAGAAGCAAAGATTCAAACTTACAGAGGTTAGTTCGAACAACTAAAAATGAAGGAAGATGAAGATATCACATCCTACTTCTTACGAATCAATGAAATAGTGAATGCAATCATAGGATTGGGAGAAGAAATCAAAGAATTTGTAATTGTTCAAAAGGTACTAAGATCTCTTCCTATTAGATTTAACCCTAAGATATCAGCACTAGAAGAAATATCAGAACTAAACTCAATAAGCATGGATGAACTGCATGGAATCTCCACAGCATATGAGATGAGAACTGAACAGGAAAATTCAGATGTAAAAGAAGCAGCCTTTAAATCATCCAAAAGATCAAAGAAAAAGAAAAATGAACAAGAAGAATATAACAGCAGTAGCGACGTCTCGGAAGATGATGAAGAAGTGGCCAACTTTGTCAAAAGAATGAACAAGGGAACCAACGATAGGTATAGATGTAAGCTTCCTTTAATTTTTTTTAATTGTGATGGTATTGGTCATTTTGCTAACAAATGTCCTCATAAGAAAAAGAGAAATGATGAAGGTCACTCAAAAGGTAGACAAACATATAAAGGTAAAAGAGCTATAAATAAAGTTTTCAAGAAAATCTTTTGCACCAAAGAAGACATCTCATCATTAGATGAAGATGAAGTCAGTGACAGTGAAACAGAGAGATTTTTATTATTGGCAGTAAAAGATACTGATAAAGAAGACTCTGAAGAAGAATATGAAGAAGCATATGAAGAAGAAATTGAAGAGGCATAAGTTGACTTCCAAGAAGAATTAATGAGTGCTATAGAAGTTATTAGAAGAGAAAAGAAGAAAAATAAGAAACTACAAGCAGAACTAGATAAGAAAAAGGACACTCAAGAACTACAACAAATGATGAAAAAATTGAAGGTTCAAATAGAAGAAGATAAAAGAATTGAAGAAGCACTCAAAGAACAACTAGAAGGAAATGACAGTATCTTTAGAATCCTGGAAGTAGAGACTGTCACACTAAGAAAGGATATTCAAAATAAAAATATGCAGAATAGCTCAAAAGTTCTAGATGACATTATCAACAGTCAAAAATCTCATCTTGACAAGTTTGGACTTGGATACAATCAGACAAAAAAGGGATCAAGCTTCAAAACAACAGAGCAAGAAACAAATCCAAAAAGCTTTGTAGAAACAATCAAAGGGGATAAAAATATATATAAGTAAGATTGCAGAGACACTCCTCCACCAAGAAGATTCAGATTTCAGAATCAACAACAAATAGACAAGCCTCAAGAACAAGAAGGATTCATAAGAGCACCTCCTTTCATAAGATCTTCAATTACCAGGTATCAAACTATGTTTTTTGGTTTATGTTATGCATGTAATAATTTTGGACATAAAGTTGTAAATTGCAGAGCTAACAACAAGAATAATAACTACTTCAAGAGCCATACACAAAGGGGTTATTCAAGAATACCTAGTGAAACACAGAGAAGAAGTTACAATAGGTTTGAATCATTGAGCATTGAAGTGGAATGCTACAAATGTAACAATTTTGGACACATGGCTAAAAATTGCAGAATGACAATCCTTCCTAAAGAACCTCAACAGAGTCACAAACAAGAACCTCAAAAAACGACATGGATAAGAAAACAAGATCAGTATATCAATGAAGAATGCACAGTCACTCTACAAGCTAAACAGAAGAAACGTGGTTGGTATGTTGATAGTGGATGTTCAAAACACATGAAAGGTGATAGATACAAGTTTCTTACATTACGAAAGGAAAGAGATGGATCAGTCTCCTTCGGAAATGAGGATTCATCCAAAATCATGGGAAAAGGTATGGTCCAAATTGGGAATAAGAATGAAAAGGAAGAAAATGTTTTACTAGTAGAAGATATGAAACCTAATTTGTTAAGTGTGATTCAAATGTGTGACCAAGGTCATAAAGTTACTTTCGATTCACAAAAGTGTGAGATAAGAAAAGAAGGTTTAGGGAAATTGGTCACCACAGCTGCAAGAACTTCAAGCAACATATATGTGTTAAGCGAAATTGAAAATGAAAGGTGTTGTCTAGGAAAAGAAGATGAAAGTTGGCTATGGAATAGAATAATGGGTCACATGCATTTTGATAACCTTGTCAAAGTCAGCAAAAGAGAAGCAGTAAGAGAAATGCCCCAGATCACGAAACCAACCAACACTTTATGCAAGCATTGCCAACAAGGAAAGCAAACAAAGATTAGGTTCAAATGAAAGCAATATTCAACAACAAAACCATTGGAAATTGTGCATACTAATCTAGTTGGACCAACTACAACAAAAGGCTTAAAAGGTGAGAGATACTTTATGTTATTAGTTGATGATTATACAAGAATGACTGCAGTTTTCTTTCTTAAGAACAAGTCAGAAGCTTTTAAAAACTTCAAGATATACAAGGAAATGGTTGAAAATGAGATGGATTCAAGAATCAAATTCTTAAGATTGGATAATGGAGGAGAATTCATCTCAAAGGAATTTATGGACTACTGCAGCAATAATAGAATAAAAAGGCAATTATTGGTTGCTAGGATACCTCAACAAAATCGAGTTGTTGAAAGAAAGAACAGGATAGTACAAGAAATGGCTCGAACAATGATAATGGATTCAATGTTGACAAATATTTTTTGGACACAGGCAGTGCATACAACAGTTCACATTCAAAACAAAGTAATGCTCAGAAACAACATTGATAAAACTCCCTACAACCTATGGAAAGGAAGACCAGCAAATGTGAAACACTTCATAGTTTTTGGAAGCAAATGCTACATCAAAAGAGAAGATGGAAAAATGGGAAAGTTTGACTCTCATGTGTACAAAGGAATACTTATTGGTCACTCAAGTACAAGGAAATCATACAAGTGTTAAAATCTAAGATTAAACAAAGTTTTAGAAAGCATCAACGTAACAATTGATAAAACGAGCAGACCAGAATCAAAGGAAGAAGAAAACAAATCAATGGAACAACTTTTCGAAGAAGAAGATGAAAAAGAAGTAGAAGAGGAATATGAAGATGAAGAGAATTTGACATAAGTAGAAGAGAAAGTTCAATAAGTATCTCCAAAGACACATAGCAAATGAGTACAAAAGAATCATCTTTCAGATCAGATTATTGGAAACAAATATGCAGGAGTTGTGACTAGAAGAAAAATCCATTCACCAGAACAAACACACCTAGCATTCTTATCTACAATTGAACCAAACTGTTTTGAGGAAGCCGGCAAGGATGAATTTTGGAATAAGGCCATGGATGAAGAATTGGATCAAATAAAGAAAAATGACACTTGGGAATTGGTTCCAAGACCAAAGAATAAGAATGTGATCGACACAAAATGGATTTTCATAAATAAATCGAATGAAGATGGATAGGTTATAAGGAACAAAGCTAGATTGGTATGTAAAGGATATGCACAGATTGAAGGAATCGACTTTGAAGAGACATTTTCCCTAGTTGTCAGAATGGAAGCAATCTGTTTTCTTTTAGCTTATGCATGCTCCAAAAATGTTAAAGTATATCAAATGGACATAAAATCATATTTTCTGAATGAGGAACCTGAAGAAGAAATCTACATTGAACAACCAAAAGGATTTCAGTTGTCAGAGAACACATACTATGTGTGTAAATTAAAGAAGGCATTGTATGGTCTAAAACAGGCTCCTAGAGCATGGTACTCTAGATTGGATAAGTATCTACAACAGGCAGGGTTCAGAAAAGGAAGTGCAGACAACAACCTCTACATCAAGGTAAGTCAAGGTAATATTTTATTAATTGAAGTTTATGTTGATGATATTATTTTTGGTAGTGATGATGACAGGTTAAGACATAAATTTGCAAAAGACATGCATAATAATTTTGAAATGACATTACTTGGAGAACTATCCTTCTTTCTGGGACTTCAGATATGTCAAAGAAACCAAGGAATTTTTATTTCTCAAACCAAGTATATTAGATAAATGCCAAAGAGGTTTGGAATGAAATATTGCAAACCAGTTATCACTCCCATGCAAACCAATTGTAAGTTGAGCAAAGATGATGATTTAAATTCTACAGATCAAAGGAAATACAGGTCAATGATTGGCAGCCTACTATATATGACAACATCCAGATCAGATGTAATGCAGGCAGTTGGACAGGTGGCACAATTTCAAGCAGTGCCAAAGGAATCATATGTATTAGTGGTAAACAAGATCTTAAGATATCTCAAAGGAACAAAAGAGTTTGGATTATGGTATCCAAAAGGAAAATATCTATCACTTATTGCCTACACAGATGAAAATTGGGCAAGTTGTATTGATGACCAACGAAGCACTAGTGCAATAGCGTTCTACTTAGGTGAGTGTTTGGTATCATATCTAAGAAAGAAACAATCATCAGTATCTCTATCTACAGCCGAGGCAGAGTATATTGCAGCAGCAGGATGTTGTACACAGGTACTTTGGATGAAACAAACTTTGATAGATATATAGGTTGAGTATGATGATCCCATTCCAATATGTTGTGATAATACAAGTGCCATCAATATCTCAAAAAACCCAGTGATGCACTCTAAGACGAAGAAAATTCCAATCAAGTATTAATTTCTACGGTAACAGGTTGTAGAAAAGAACATCAGAGTTGAGTATGTGGGCACAAAAGAACAAGTGGTGGACATATTTAAAAAACCACTTCCATAGGAAGACTTTGAATATATTCACCAAAGATTTGGAGTTATTTCTACTCCAAAATGAATGCTTTTTGAATGATTATTTTATATGTCTTATATGTACATGAGGAAGCACCATAAGAGGATAGTTCAGTCAGGGGGAGTATCCCCAGATGGAAAGGTACCTTTGCCATTGATGCCAAAGGGGGAGAGATTTATCAGATGTAGAGGATAGAGGCATGGTTCTAGGGGGGGCATGAGTGATATAATTTCAGTATTGCATCAGAGTGTTTCCATCAATGCCAAAGGGGGAGATTGTTGATTAAGGTTGGTTTTCATTGATGTCAACCTTTGAAGAAAGCCTCGTAGCACAAGGTTTTGGGTAATGGACCCAATGTTTTTTGATGTAAATATGACTCATTATTTTTTTTTTTATGGTTAATAAGAAGTAAATATGGATGAACTCCAAAGTGGTCCCCTTATGGTGAAAGCCCTCACGGGAAGATGCTTTGAAGAGTAAGAGAACCCATCCTTAATTGTGGAATAATGAGATGAAGGAAAGTAAATTTGTTAGGGAAACTATCCTATATGGATAGTGTTTGTCATGCCATTTTCGGTGGTATGTGGAATGTAACATAACTCCTACGGTTAGAGAGTTATGGCCATGAGAACTTTGAGACCCCGGGTTTGGGTAATGGACCCAAGTTTGTTTGATGGGTAATAGTATGAGTTATGATATATTTTTAGATAATACTATTCTATATGGATGTTACATGTCATTCCATTTTTGGTGGTATGTGGAACATCACATAACTCTTCACGGTTTGAGAGTTAAGGCCTTATGAAGTTGGAGGACCCTCATATGTCATCTAGAAGCTCCAGAAGGTCAAAGTAGTCAAAGTGGTTTAAGAGATTTTTAAAGGATAAATAATAAAGTGAAATGATGATTGTATTATAATTCAAATTGAATAAAAAAAAGTTATTTCGATAATAATTTTAATGGAGAAATTAGAAGTGGGTTAACCCTAAAATAAGAAAAGTCGGTCAAGTGACCTAGAAGATGTTTTTAAGGAAGCTACTTGGAGAGTATAAATAAGAGGAAATGCTCTCTCATTTAATATAAACTTGAGAATATTGAATATATATATAGGCGTCTGAGGTAACCAAGGATATCTAAACTGGAATTCTGAGTGAAGGTGAAGAAAACAAGGCCAAAATCCAAGGAAGGATAAATTCTTTTGATGGTGCTTTCTAAGGTATGCTATTTACAGGTCATCTCACCATTTTCTCTATAAAGTTTTTTATATAATGATTCAGATCCTGAAATTTCTATGCCATTGAGAAAAAATATCCAAGTATCTGTGGTAAAAATATTCAGCTTGTGGGTTGTTGTAGTTTGGGAGTTACACTCCATGGAAAATAGGGTTTGTGTCTAGTCCCGAAACTAGTCAGAAACAGGTGTTTTGGGTAAAAATGTCATAACTTCTTCATAATAGTTCGAAATTTAGTGAGACAAATTGTTTTGGTTAGGGTACAGTCTGTAGTATGTTGTGTAATAGTTTCAGATCATTTCAAAAAATATTCTCTGTGGGGAACGCTCTACAAGAGCGCTCTCTAGAATAAGCCAGAATTCAGCAAGGTATGCCGTTGTTGCTATAAATCCTTTTCTGAGAGGTTCCAAGAAGTGACACTTCGATGAATTTCATACAAAACACTGAAGAATGTTGTGTATCCATTTCAGATCTTTATACATTGCATATACAAAGTTATGATTACTTCAAGTGAGGGTTGTTGACTAATCCAAAACTAGGCATGTGAGACTAAAGAAAAATTTGATGAAAATGCTAGTCTCTTGTTGTTAAAGTTAAGGAAGGTTTGCACGAATTTGATCATATACGCCAGGTCTATTATAGAGCTACAAATCAGATTTGGATGATGAAATTGATGAGGGATTTTGGTTCAGTTACATGTTGAGTACATGGTTGAGACAAGTAGTTGATGAGTTGGCACATAGATGAGGTGTATACTTGTTGATGTTGGTTGATGAGCAGTTGACACATGATTGGTACATACTTGGTACATGGTTGGATATACTTGTTTATGGTATAGGTTGATTATAGATTGTTTGGTACAGGTTGGTGCATGGTTGATGCACTTGTTTATGGTACAAGTTGATTACAGGTTAAGGTACAGGTTGATGCATGATTGATGCATGGTTCAGATTTGTTGGTACATATTTACAACGATATATCTCACATTGATAGTGTGACAGTGGTTCCATCATTCTACTCTACTTCAGGGTGGCAGGACGAGGCAAGGAAAGGTGGTTGTAGCCACCTTCCAGTTGTAGCCATAGAACATAGGGGGTTGTAGCCTTCTTCTGGTTGTAGCCGGAGAATTGGGGAGTTGGAGCTTCCCTCGGGTTGTAGCTTCAAAAACTAGGGGGTTGGAGCCTCCTTCGAGTTGCATCTGGAAAACAAAGAAAGTTGGTGCTTCCAATGAATGTAATTCTTCAAGACATATAAGAAAAAACATTCTGTGATTTTCTCCCGATTTGGGTTTCCACGTAAAACACTGGTGTACTATGTATGTATGTGATTGTTTATTTCTTACTACTCATTAGTGGATAATAAATCTACATTGATATAACATTTGAAGAAAAAGGATTATAATTATGCTATTACTTTATCACCCCTCCCTCTCAATAATCCAACATATACACCATAGTTCGATACCACCTATCTGCCAAGCCGCGTCCATAAAACTGGCTAAGTATGCAACCAAATGACGACCGATCGAAATGATCGTGGAACTCTCCGTGCTATTTGCAAGGAACAGAAGAACAAAAGCCCAATTTTCAGCCTGCCACCCCGAGAACCTGCGATCATTAACCTATGTTGTTCAGGAAACCTATAACTTCATAAATTGCATTCTCTTTTGTCTACGAGGCTTTCTTTTAAAGAAAACTAATTCGGGAAAGCTAATGTGTAGACCACACACGACCTGTCATAGGATGAAACTGAGCTACAGTCGCTTGGAATGACCACAGAAGCACGAGAAAGTAGAGTCAAACATAGTTTACAGCAGGAAAATAAAAGGGAGAGAAGAGCTATATCTCCCACATAGAAAAAGGCAATTTCATAACTATGAAACCGTAGTAACACAGAATCCATGCAAAAAGCATCAGTAGCTATGAAATATATTTTGAGCTCGACAATCTCTGCTTCAAAGCCTAACAGATGCAATTGACATCATCTGCAATTCTTTACTTTGTTATTTTATCTTAATAAGCCCAATTTTCAGCCCACCAGCCCCAGAAGCTGCGATAATTAACCTATGTTGTCCACGAAACCTATAATTTCATAAATTGCATTCTTTTATGTCCAAGAGTCCTTCTTTTAAAGATAACTAATTCAGAAAATCTAATGTATACACTGAACACAACCTTTCATAGTTCGGTAGAACCTATTCGCGAAGCTACGTCCATAAAACTGGCTAAGTATGCCACCGAACGATAGTCGTTTGGAATGACACAGAAACATGACAAAATAGAGTCAAAAATAGTTTACAACAACAAAGTAAAAGGAAAAGAACAGTTATATCTCCCACACAGCAAAAGGCACTCTCATAACTATGAAACCGTAGTAACACAGAATCCATGGAAAACGCATCGACATCTATGAAATATATTTTCAGGGCGGAAAACTCTGTTTCAACACGTAACAAATGCAATTTACATCCCCTGCAATTCTTTAGTCTGTTATTTTATCTTAATAGTATTCTATGCAAACCGAAGTGAAAAAAAATGTAACCAGAGATCCAACCGTAGATGTTGCATCCCAGCATTGCAAACCCTTGGAAAATAAGAAAAAACACCAAATAAGAACCCAACCAAAAATCAGCAAAAGGCCCAAGTATAGGCACAGGACTGGAACCCTGCAAAGTCGAATCAAGCAACAATAAACAACATATAGTGAAGAAAGGAACAAGCAACAACCACCCCCCTAGGAATGAGGCTCTTCCAATCACGACTGCAAAAACCCAAACGTGCAAACTGAAACAACATGAACAGACAAGCAAGAACAATGAGAACATGCAAATAAGAAATCAGTGACATGAAAAAATCAAGCATGGACCAGTGAACCAACAATGCCCCTGGAGCATATAAATTTTAAAAACAGAAGAAAATGTCTTGTAACAAGCCTGTTAAGTAACCATTCAACACTGCCAAGCCTGTTAGGTAAACATTTAAGTCTGTTAGAAATGCACTGTAAACATTTAAGAAAAAAATTCAATGTGGCAGGTCTCTGACGTATCCCAAATAAATTCATATATTTTTTGTAACAATAGTTCGAACACCAGAGAATGTATTGCAAAGCCAAACTTTGGATATGCCACCATATCAAACATTGCCATAAATTTACCTAGCATAAAATGTTAAACCAAACATTCAAATTAATGGTGGCATTAATCCACGTTCGACGAATGTATAACAAAATTTATGATTCAAAAATGACCATATACTACCAAATACTTTGGAAATGCAAACATATTTTACATTGGGAATAGTGAAGGTGACAATAAGACCTCCAATCCTTTGTCCAATCAGATCTTGACAAACATGATACTTTTTATTATATAAAAATCGATGTTTTCACTTCCCTTGTTCCAACAATAGACAATAGGCAAATATTTCTGGTCAACACACAAGCTAATGACATGTCAACGATTTATCGATCGCTATAGTCCCTCTATGCCTACGACAGGGACTAATAACACAACTATCGAATATGTTAAATGCTTTTGAATCATGGAACCGTCCTCGATATTTTTCATTATGCATAAATATTCATCGTCTTTAGCTAAAAGATCAAATTTATAACAATGTTATTTAGAGGAAACTTTTTGTTTAATATGTATAAACACAGTTTATCATTATAATCATAATTGTATTTTGTATAAATTTTTTTTTGTTTATTATAATGTATCATCATAAAACTATGCACCATGTCACACAAGTTGAAATTCTAAACATTAAAATGGAAACATTCTAAAGAAATTAAATGGGAAACGATTAAATAGATATAGAACAAAGTTGAGTGAAAACTTTTTTTCCACATAAATATTCATCATTATTTTTTATTTAAAATTTAATTTTATTATTATTTTTTACCTTTTATTTTAAAATTATTATATTGTTACTTATCAAAACAAAATTTTGTATTGTGTATAAATATAATTTTGATTAGATTTTTGTTTTTATTTATTTATCATAAGGTATTGTTTTTCACCAAGAAAAGTGTTCATTATACTATAATAAATATAAAAGGATACTTTCATGACAATCAAAATCAACAGTTTTCGAACAAAATCAAGCAGTCCACTAAATTATCAACACCTTACAAATTACATGCATCAAATCATGAACAACATCTAAACACCAAACAAAAAATAAAAAAGATTAGAAAATGTCTAAGTGCAGGCACTTGCCTTCCATAAATATCCAGTGCCTACTTTGACAACATTCTGCATCCTCATTGAATTCTCTATATATATGGATGAAATTGATATAGGAAAATTCCAAACTTGGGTTACGAATACGTTCCTTACAAAAGTGAAAACCTGTCACTTGAATGTCACTTCGATGATTCAACCAATCATTGGTGATCTTTGAATCCCCTGAAACCTACAAATGATAAATATGTAACCATCAATAGAAGAGCCCAAACTCATGACATTTCTCCATGAGTATTCGTGCCAACACCACAATTGAACCTCCACTTGTAACTAATCGAGACATTTATTTTAATCATCCAACCAGGTCCACACTTGAAATTCCCACACTGAGATGATCCATCAAACCATCCAATTGGTATATCCATTACTAATATAGGTGGTCAGATAAATCTTGATTTGGAGCTCTTAACAACCTTAAAGTTCTCAAACATAGCCAACACTTGAAAGTAAACAACTCTATCAGAGACCTTGCCTCCCTCAAATATTGTTGTGTTCCTATGTAATCACAATTACCAGCAAATAAAAAATGGCATCACTTTAAATCAAGGAAAATGAAGCATCCAAATTCTGAAACTGTCATTCAATTGCTACAAATTCCAATCGATAATAAATTTAAGATATCATAACACCTATTTCCAAACGAGCTGAGAAAAAAAACATTGAACCATTAAATGATAGGCAGATTCACCTCCCTGAAAATATAGCATACAAATACTAGGACCCATGCTACCCTTCTTCTGCAAATTTTCCCAAGTTAGTACCTTATTCTCCAAAAGAAGCCGAATGAAAAATTAAAGTTTAGTTGGAATATTCCAATCCCAAATCACCTTGTGCCACCACTTAGTAGAACACCTCCAAGACTAGAATGATAAGGTTGGATATGCTTCCTTAGCAGTAAACCCCCCAATTTACATTCCACGACCAACATAAATCATTTGGATAGTTTGATAGGTAAATACCAGACCGATTGAGAACCCTGATGTATACCTTCCATTCATCTGCTAAAAATCCATGAAGACCCAAATCCTCTGCCGGCATCGATTATGACATAACCAAACCTAGCCTTGGAGGAAACACCACCTAAAAGATATAATCAAACCCTCTATCCCATAAGATGGAAATAAGATTATCTATCAGTTTCAAACAAGTTAACAACCCAATAAGCGAATCCTCTCCAGTTCTGATTGATTTACCAGCCCCAGGCTTCAAACAAAGAAAATTTGATACAATGTGAAATGAATCTAAAAGACAACGCCAAGAATTCGATAATCTACAATATTTCAGAGGGGTCCCTCTGAACCATGCATTTACAAAGTAATTATGAAGATACTTATCCTTCACTACCTTGTTAAATAATCCATTTTTTCATGCATCTCCATAAAATTTTATTAGCCAGTGCCCATCCAAACATAGCCATATTCTTTAGTCCCAATCCCTCATAAAGTTTAGGACGACCAATCGTCTCCCAATGAAAAATATGTACACCGTCATTTTCCCTGTACATAATAAATTTTTTCCTTCTGATCAAGATTTAAATCGACTTAGGAATACAAGATAATAATATCCAATAAACCAATAGACTTTCCAAAACCGATTTGGCAAGGACATATCTCCCCCAATGAGAGCCAATTGTAACATTGCTTCCCTATACGCTTATCAAATTTGTTTAAGAGCCATCTCCAATCATCTTTACGGTAATTGTCTAGCTTGAGATAAAAACCCAGGTACTGAAAACCAACTGCCAGATCCATAAACTAATAAGGAAATAAAGACAAAGAAGAAACAAGGTGGACATAGCTCAAATACTAATAATGAAAGAGATTTTTGGGTGTTTATAGAAAGTCATGTAACATTACAAAATATGGAAAAAATCTCACCAATCAGTCTCCATTATAATGAAGAACCTTTTTCCATTATCAACACATCATAAACAAACAACAAATAAATGATCTTGATAAGATTAAGAACCTTTATGCCTCCAATCCTACCCTCAACTTGTGCTCGCTTAAGTAATAAACTCAACTCTTCCCTCACTAGGATAAACAACAACGACAAAAGTGGACATCCTTCACGGAGATCCTTGGCACTTTTGAAAAAAGCTATTGAACTCTCATTTATCAATACACTAAAAGCAGTGGATAAAACACATCGGAGAAACCATATTAATGTAATTTTATTTGAAATAAATTAAAATGAATTAAAAAAAAAACTATAAAATTATTATGTAAATATAATTAAAAAAATACATATAATAATTGTATAAAGATCAAATTTTTGAAAGTTCATAAGAGAATTTTATGAAAATGGAAAACAAACGAAATATGTTTAAAGAAAATAAAAATAAATTGACAACTTCAATGAACATAGATAGATCATAATGCAAAATCTTTACGGTGTATCCATATTTATATTTAGAAGGTTTACACTTATTACAATATTATTGCAAGAAACTTTTGTGTAGTATTTGAATAAATATAGTATGATCACTTTTTTTAATTTAATTTTTTATTATTTATTCATTATACATGTATAATGATATGATTTTAATGGAGAGAGGAAAAGTATAAAAAATGATGTGTAAAAAATAGTTTAAAAGTTAGATTAAAAAAAATAATGTTTAACATAATTAAATATTTGAAAAGTCACATACAATAATATTATTAGGGAAAATATATAGATAATGTCAAAAATAACAAGTGTTATAGTAGTTGTAGGTGAAGTGGTGGGGTATTACTTCTCAAAATTACTTAAAATATATTCATAATAGCAATAAAAATATAATAAAATCAATAAATAATGTCAACCCCTTTCTATAATGTAAGGAAACAAAATTCTCTAAAATTTATAGTCAACCAATTAATATTTACTCAATAAAATAAATCATGAACAAAATTTAAAGTAGATGTATTAAATAAGAAATATGTTTATATAGGTAGAAGTTTAACATTTACTTATGAAATTAGAGTGATGTATGTTAAATTATTCATAAAAATTATAAAAATTATGTATAAGAAAGACAAAATTAATTAATTTTAAGTGCCAACATCTTAAAAATTCATGAGAATGTATGTTTTTCTTATGCCAAATATCATTACACACAATTATTAACCTTAATTGTTGCGTTCCTAAGAACATGTGCATGTTTCCAAGAATGCGCACACGTTTCTAAGAACGCATGCACATTCCTTCTGTTAAACTTTTTTAAAGGGTCATGAGCGCCACTTGTGATCTGACTCGCATTGAGCAAAGAGAGAGGAGTTAGAGAGGAGCAATGAAGGGAGGATATTTCCACCATGTCTAGGTATGTAGGTATGTTTGATTTATCTTATTTTTAACCCAATTTAGTTATTTCCATTTTAGTATTTTCCTCCCAATAATTTAAATTGAAAAAAATTGATTTTGTATTTTAATTAAAAACCCAACCTAATTTGCATTCCATGGCTTTTAAATTACAACATATATAATATAATGGAACCCTAGAGAATGTAAACCACTCAAAAGGAAAACAAGAAGATCAAAACCCCAATCCACTACAACCACCCAATGTAAACACTCAAATTGATGAGGGGTTGGTTATATTAAAAGCCCTTGAGGAAAAATTAAGGAACACTAGACAGCCTAACACAGTCTCTTTGGACACTTCTTTGGACATCATTGTGAAGTCCATTGCAAGTGCCCAAGGGAAATTGACCTTTATTTTCTATTATAGAGAAAAAATGTATGATTACTATAAGATTGATTTGGACCAAAACCAAGTCAAAGAACTGGGCATTTCAAAACAACAAATATTGTCCATTTTTATGGATCCTAGAAATGAACAAGAAATACCATTGACCAAGAAACACATCTCCATTGACTGGTGCATACATCCCCAAACTAGTCAAAATTGGCTGGATATGTGGTATATGGTTCTTGATAAACCTCCCTGGAATAACAAGGATATGCCCTTATATTTTATGAGAAAATTATGCGCTGAGTTTATTTTGGGTAAGAATGTCAACTACTATGACATTGGTGAATTTTAGGGGGTGGGTCGGGGTCTGCGTAGTACCGAGAAAATTCCATGCATGACCCCGTGTTAGTTCCTCGTCCCCCCAAGGAAAGGCTTGATCCCCTTACCCAACATCCTTCTATTGCAGAGAGCTTGCAATAGGTACAGTTAGCCATGTCATCATTGACTCATAGCCTAGTGCAACGCAGTAGCTTTGTTGCACTATCTCGGCAAGACGTGCTTGCCAGTGACATTGATAGAGGGGTTGGAGCTTCAACATGCACAAGAGAGTACGATGAGGAGAGGGCACATGGACATAGAAACTATCCATGTAAACCTAACAKATGGGAAAGCTATGTTAAAACATTTTATGGGCCTATAGAGCCCAGTGGACAACATAGATTCATGGAGGAGGTTAGTATCTTAACCCTCTCTATGTTCTTCATCGTTTTATATTTATTTTGTATTTATATCGATATTTTAATGTATGGTTTTTTACAGTTGTTACATCCAAGAAGTAGATCCTCTACATCAATGGATGCATCAATGCCTATCCCCATAAGTATTCCAGCAGTAGAGGCATCTTGTTCACTGAGTGCATCCCACACACATGTATGTATCACATTTGATAAATTCACTATAGTCATTTCTTTATTTTACGATATCATCAAATTTTTAATGTTCTCATGTTTATACAGAATTTGGGACTAGGTGATGTTGAGGAATGCCCATCTAGGATGGAAAGGTTACCTGCGTCACAGGTGTCATTGTAGATTTAACTATTGTATAATTCTCAAATTGTTTTTGTTTACATTTTTGAATTTTACTGTTTAGTACTAATAGTTCAATTTTATTAATATGTATGCAGGTTGCAAATATATTTGGTAGCTATAGTAGTATTGCACTACCTAGGCCCCTAGGCATCACCTTTGGGTTACCTTTCTCTAGACCTAGGGAGTTTCAATCACTTGTACATCATGTGAGGGTCCATCATAGACCACCCTCAAAATGAATCTTATTGCACGCATCCTTAGTGGGTTCACACACAGGGAACCCATATCCACCACCTATATTCCACCCACCCCGACCACCATTTTCATCAGCCCCACCAACCAAGACTACCAGAATAGAGGTTTTCTTGGAACATGTTGTACAACATAGTGCTCCATCTTCCAGTGAATCTTCATCGAGGCCTTATATATTCCCAGTGAGATAATGCATTGATGATAATTTTTATGTTTCAAGAATTTGATTTTACACATATTTGTTTAATTTTCTTGACTTGATCCTTGTAACTAATGTAGGGTGGCATCAAAGAGAGATTGAGGTTGCGAAGGAGTGTAAAAACCCTCACAAATGACAACAACATATGTGGTGAGTTCTCTTCGGTTAAATTACAAAGTATCATTTTTGTGTGTCTATTAATTCATTGAGGAAAAAAACTTATAAAACTGATTATTCTTTGTGCATTCTCTAGAGCGTCGAAGCACGCATAGGCCTAGAACCTCTCGAGGTGCTTCCTTGAGAAAGATAATATGTACATATTTCTTGGATGCTCCTAAGCGTGGCAAGGGTGGTAGTTTTTAATCATTGACCAATCACTCGCATTCTGTATCTAGGCCACTATATGGATGTTTTTCTATGTTAGGGCACTTGTTATTGCTTTGTATATTGGGCACGAGTTTCCATTTTGTAAAAAATGTACAATTTAGATGATGTTGAATACACACACACACACATTTCATGGCATGTTTTTTATGAATCTCATTGTCTCTGCATTTTATGTTGTTGAATAGATCAGTTTCAAAGTGTTTGAATTCCAAAGTGTATGAATTTTATGTTTATTAATACCTTGATTTTTTTCTAAAGTGACTATAAATATTTCCATTATGCATTAGGGAATATCTTATGGTGGAAAATATTTCTAAGTAATAAATCCACAATCAATTAATGCTTCTCAAGTAGCATTTCTTGCTAATCAACCATGTATCTCTACATCATCAATAGATAGTTTCTTTTGAATTATTTGTGTGAATGTTGTGGATATCCATATTCTAACTCACAACTAACAATAGGAACTACCTCTTGAATTATATCCATCTAAATCTAGTGACAATCCACACTCAAATAGTGGTCACTTGAAAATATTGTGACCTAAAAATGGCATATTACAATAATTTATTATAGAAATAAATTTTATTATTTATCTTCTACATAATTGTAAATCACTTAATGATCTCAGTTCAATGTTATGTCAAATTAACCTCCATAACTAGTAATAGAATTACTCAATTATGAAGATGACATAAGCTAATATTCAATTATGCAAGTACACAATATTTGGACAACCCGAACACTTCATATATATTTAGAATATGAAGTACATACACCAACCAATATATTATCAGGGATTGTTAGAAGTCGGGATCTTCAAACCCTAGCAATGGAAACCATAAGACAACATTACCCAATATCTCACTCCATTAGATATCATAAACAAGGTAGCATACACAATGGTAAGTCCTTTTTGGAGCCTAAATTTGTATCTCATATTTGTACAAGATCAACTGCCTTTATATTATCGATAACAAGCACATTAGGAATTCGTGGGGTTTTCAAATTCCACAAAACCCTACCTTCTTCTCTTCCCAAAGCTACATGATAAAATTATTTCTTTTCTCTTATAGGTATAAGTCCTAGTATTACTAGTCTCCTTAGTACAAAACCATGACCATAGTTTTCCCTTGACATTCCTTTGAGAAGCCTAGTTATTAGTTTATTAGTTGATTCAATCCATAATTTGACCATTTTCTAGGGCACACACATTATTCCCCTCTTTCTATGAATTACATATATAAAATCATTTGGTTTATGTGTAACCCTTCATAAATTCCAAAATGGCTAGTCAATGAATCATTAATGCACTCATTCTTGTTTAGATTGTGTATTGGGTATATGCAAAAAAATTTAAACCCATCAATTATTAATAACATTTATTCAATCTTCCATGATGTCCATTAAACATTTTTATTTTGATCAATAGAATCAAATAGTTCACATGGAAACTAGATCTTAGAATGGGTATCATTTTCCACCTACAAATAAATATTTTGAGGTTACATTTCATGACACACCATAGAAATTAATGCTATAATACCAAAATTCATCCAGAGAGACTTGAAACCAATGTTATTTTCCCTTCACCATATATGAGAGTTTATTGCACATTCCTACCCATTTTTTTGGTTATAGCACACAAGGAGACAAAGGACCCTCCCAAACCCAATCCCACAAACCTATTGATGCCATGCCATTGCAATTTCATTGTCATTCATTTCCAATCCATTCAATGGAATTCCATTTCCATGCCATTTCCATGCCTTTCCATGCCATGCCATTGTCATTCCATTGCCATGCCTTGCTAGCCCATGCCATGCCATGCAATTTTGATGCCTTGTGTTGCCTTTCCATCCCATGCCATGCCTTGCATTCCCTTCACATGACTTATAATTCCATGCCTTGCATTTCCTTTCCATTCCATGTATTTCCATGCCATTCCTTTACTTTCCATGCTGTGCCATGTATTGCCTTCCATTTCCATGCCTTTCCATGTCATGTTATGACTTTCCTTTCCATTCGATGTCAAGCCTTTTCTTTCCATGTCATGTCATGTCATGACTTTCTTTATCTTTTATTTCCATACCATGACATGCCTTGCATTTCCTTTCCTTTACATTCCATGCCATCTCATGCCTTTCCCTGCCATGCCATGACCTTCCATGCCATTCCTTGCCTTTTCATTCCATGCCATGCCTTTCCTCCCATTTCCATGCCATTGGATGTTTGTCCAAGACATGCCATTCCATTGACATTCCATTTCCATGCCTTTACATTCCATGCCTTTGCCATGCCAATTTAATGCCATACCAAGCCATGCCAAGACATTCCATTGCCATGCCTTGCCTTTCCTTTCCTTGACATGCCATGCCATTCCATGCCTTTCATTTCCTTTCAATGATATTCCCTTCCATGCCATGCCCTGCCTTGCATTGCATTGTCTTTCCTTCCCATGCCATTCAATTCCTTGCATTTCCTTTCCTTTCATTTCTTTTCCATGCCATGCCTTGGATTTGCACGCATTACCATGTCATTCCTTGAATTACCATGTGTTTCCATGTCATGCATTTCCTTAAGTTGCCACGCCATGCCATTCCATTTAATGCCTTGCATTTCCTTTCTTTTCCATTTCATTCGATGCCTTGCAATAACATGCAATTTCCATATCAATTTTAATGTGATGCCATTCCATGCCATGTCATTCCATACCATGTCATGCCTTTCCTTTGCATGCCTTGTATTTTCATGCCTTTTCTTGCATTGCCTTGGTATGGTATGGTATGGTATGGTATGCCTTGCACTGGTATGGTATGGTATGCCTTTCCTTTCCATTCCATGGTATGATATGCCTTGCCTTGCCTTTCATTTCCATGGTATGGTATGGTATGCATTGCCTTTCCTTTCCTTTCCTTGCAAGGAAAAGTATGCAAGTAAAGGAAATGTAGAAATTCCTTTCCTTGCCATGCCATGCCATGCCTTACCTTTCCATGCCATGCCTTGCATTTCCTTGCCTTCACTTTCCATGCCTTGTCATGCCATGCCTTTCCTTTCCCTGCCATGCCATGAATTTCCTTACCTTCGCATGCCATGCCATGCCTTCCCATGTCTTTCCTCACCTTGCCATGTCATTCCATGCCATGCCTTGCATTTCCTTCACTTTCCATGTCATGCCTTTCCATTCCATGCCATGACTTCCCTTTCCATGAAATGCCTTGTGTTTCCATGTTATTCCTTTCCACGTCATTCCTTTCCATACATTTCCATGCCATGATATTGCCATGCCAATGCAATTCCTTTTCAAACCATGCCTTGCCATGCCTTTCCTTTCCTTTCTTTTCCTTTCCAAGGTATGGTATTCCTTGCCTTTAATTTCCGTGGTATGGTATGTTATGGCTTTCCTTTCCTTGCCATGGTATGGTATTCTATGCCTTGCCTTTCCTTGCCATGGTATGGTGTGGTATGGTATGGTATGCCTTGTCTTTTCTTTCCATGGTACATTATGGTATGGTATGGTATTCCTTTTCTTGGTATGGTATGGTATGGTGAAGGCATGCCATCCCTTGCCTTTCCTTTCCTATCCATGGTATGGCATTATATGATATGGCATTGTATCCATTTCCTTTCCATTGTACAATATGGTATGGTATGCCTTGCAAGACAACGAAAGTGAAGGAAATGTATGCAAGGTATGCAAGGCAAGGAAATGAAAGTGAAGGAAAGGTATGCAAGGAAATGAAAGGCAATTGAAGGAA
>JASDQU010100243.1:241509-264219 GCA_032191745.1 Picea mariana | reverse complement strand
CTAAATCCCCTTACTACTTCCTCCTCCGCTTACCACGTTCACCTCCTGGTTACAAGTGTCCCTCACTCTGCCTCTCCTATTCCCCTATGACATCTCCCGCTTCCCTCCTACCTTTCACCACCGAACACCTGTCCTCTACTTTCCCAGGTGTCATGTCCCCTTTTTCTTCATCCCTCTTATCTCCTGACACCTGTGCCCCTATGTCTACGTCACCTAGTGCTTCCACCTCAACACCCCTCATCTCACCTTCACATTTTTGGCACCATTAGCCTCCCTGTCATATCCTCGTCCACGTTCGCAGGTCGGGCCCCCTCATAGGAGTCCAGTGAAGGAGTAGTGGCCAAGGAGAGGCCACCATGTTGTCCAAGAGCAGAGTTTACCGAGCCTTACCTAATCCTGAGAAAATATTTATTAAGGTGGTTGAAGATGGTTGAACGTCGTCTCCTTTCATAAATAGAAGGTCAAAAACAGACAAAGCATATAAAGTGGCTGTCAGTCCATCCTGACAAAGATTGCATCTGACAGTCGACTGGATGGGTAGTCTGATCGACGTCTGCATGCACAACCTAATAGGGAAACTCACCTATACGAAGCTTTGAAATCATGATATGATCATGCCTTCGATGATTGAGCCAGCTCCTAGTATTTAGAGTCATTTTTTCAATTTTTGTTAGTGTCAATGGTTGAGCTAAGCTCCTGATTGTAAATTTTGATGAAGCACTAGTTTCTCTAGTTATGTATTAGCATCTAAGACTTCTTGTTTAATGAAAGTCATCTTCTTGCCATCTCTTTGTAAACTCTGTATTAAGACACTCTCAATTGGAATATCCAGTCGAGGGTTGTGATGTTGTAGGATGATGTATGGTTGATCACTGCAATTTTTACACTAGTTTTAATTCATTCCATGTGTTACCTTTCCCTCTCACACTGAATAGCTTGGAATTGGAGGATCCAGTCAAGCTGTTACAATAGTATTGCGATGCTCATAATTGGAAGATCCAGTAGAGCCATCATTATGTTGTTGTAGCTATGTCAGTTCGACATATTTCAGTGTCTTGTTCTTCTTCCCTGAGCTGTTGAAAGGTCGGATGCCCATAGCAATCTCATTCACCTTCTCACAAAGTCTTCCCTCTGCTCACCTTAAATTCAAATTATTGACAGAAGTTAGATCAGGGCCTCACTTGCTCGTGCAGTCCTGGCACAACTTTTGGAGTTAAAATGATATTCTCCTGGGTCTTCATCCATCCGACCACCTTAATTCAATTATTGTGACATATAAAATTGATGGGTATCAGGCTCACTTTTTCTACAATCCAAGAGTAACATCTGGTGCTAACACATGGATTATCATAATTAATAAGATTTACCTAGACCTTGCCTTTCCTTGCAATGTAATGACATTCTTAGCCCTGTCATGTCTTGCCTTCAATTTCCTCTCCTTGCCTTGCTTTTCCTTTTCTTTCATTTCCTTTCCTTTCCTTGCATTTCATACCAACATGTCCCTAAATCAATTGAGCAGTCGAGTCGAAACTCATGATAAAACTAAAATTTGGATTTAGATGGGTGATCATCAGTTGCATTGGATCCAAAGCATTGGGTTTCAACTAGCGGGGCTACTTTTTTTTCAATGTGTCGACTGGAAAACACTTTGTTAGTGTATCTAGGACACTAGGGTTTTGGTCAATGCGGCATAGTAAAATTTCTAAAGAGGAGTTTGATTTTAAATAACATTGTGTGGGGAATTTTAGGGTAGTGTATTTGTGTGGGCCTTGGCTAAACAAAATTGTGGGATATTACGAAACTTCATTATGCTTCTCGATTTGGATTTTATGCCCCCAAACCAAATTAGCCACATGTCCATGAATGACTTAAGGACGTGAGTTGAAACTCTTTATAAAACTCAAAATGAGACTAAGATGGATGAATTGCCAATTGAATTGGATCCGAATCACCAAGTTTCAACTAGTGAGGCCTCTCCAATGTCATTTCATCGACCGAAAAACCATTTGTTGCAGTATCTCCAACACTAGAGCTTTGCTCAATGAGGCATAGTGAAATTTATTAAGAGGAGGTCGATTTTAAAGAACATTGTGTGGGGTGTGTGTGGGTAGTTTAGTCATTTGGTCCTTCTCCAAATATCCTTACGATAGGTTATGTAACTTCGTTATGATACTCTGGTTGTTTCTTATACCCTCAGAAAAAATTGGCCACATGCCCCTAAGTGGCTTGAGAAGGTGAGTTGCAGCTCGCAATAAAACTCAAACCAGGACTCAGATGGAGAAATCATTAGTTGCATTGGTTCTAGAGCACTAGGATTCATCTAGTGGGTCCCTCCACTTTCAGTTCGTCGACCACAAAACCGTTTGTTGGAATAACTTCGACTCTAGTGTTTTTCTCAATGAGGCATAATGCAATTTCTAAAGAGGAGGTCAATTTTAAATAAAACTGTGTGGGGAATTTGTGGGTAGTGTAGTCATGTGGGATTTGGAAAAACAAAGTTGCGGGAGCTTACAAAACATCTTTATGCTACTATATTTGGATTTTCTTCCCCCGTACCAAAATCACCGCATGTCCCGAAATGGCTTGAGGAGGCAAGATGAAAGTCAAAATAAAACACAAACCAAGACTCAGACGGATGAACCATTAGCTGCATTGGATTGAGAGCACCCACTTTCAACTATTGGGGCCCCTCCACTTTCAACTATTGGGGCCCCTCCGTTGTCATTATGACAATGAAAAAATTGTTTGTTGGAGTATCTTCGACACTAGGGTTTTTCTTAATTAGGCATAGTGCAATTTTTGGAGAGGAGTTTGATTTTCAAGAACAGTATGTGGGGAATATTTGGGTAATGTCATCATTTGGTCATTGGCAAGAAGACTTGTAGGGGATTCCAAAAATTCGTTATGTTGCTCCTTTTGGATTTTATGCCCCCAGACCAAATTCGCCAGATGTCCTTATATGGCTTGAGGAGACAAGTTGCAACTAGAAATAAAACTCGAAGAGAGACTTGGATGGATGAGCCTTGAGTTGCATTGGATCCAGAGCAGTGGGTTTGAGCTAGTGGGTCCTCTCCGCTATTATTTAGTTGACTGAAAAACCCTTTGTTGGAGTATCTCTGACATTAGGGTTTTTCTCAATGAGGCATAGTCCAATTTGTGAAGAGGAGGTCGATTTTGAAGAACAATATGCGGGTCATTTGTGGCTAGTTTAGTTGTGTGGGCCTTGGCCAAATAAAATTGCAAGAGCTTATGAAACTCTGTTGTGTTTCTCTATTTGTATTTTATGGCCCCAGACCAAACTGGCCACATGTCCCTAAATGACTTGAGGAGGCGAGTTGCAACTTGATACAAAACTCAAACCAAGAATCAGACAGATGAACCGTCAGGTACATTGGATTCAGAGCACTAGGTTTCAGCTAGTGGGGCCACTTCACTTTCATTATGTCGACTCGAAAAATATTTTTTGAAGTATCTCCAGTAATAGGTTTTTTGTCAATGAGGCATAGTGAAATTCATGAAGAGGAGGTCAAGTTTCAAGAAAACTGTGTCAGGTGCTTGTGGGTAGTGTAGTTGCATGGGCCTTGTCCAAACATACTTGTGGGAGCTTACAGAGCTTCGCTATTCTGCTCAGTTTGGATTTTATGCCTCGTGACCAAATTGGCCACATGTCCTTAAATGGCTTGAGGAGGCGAGTTGCAACTCGTGATAAAACTCAAAAAGAGACTCATATGGAAAAAACATCCCGTAATACCCCAAGGTCAAGCCCCGGTTGTAATTATGAATGTAATTATGTTTTGCAGGTTGGTGAGCCAAGTATTTATAAGTTGCTAGGCTTATGTGTTGATTAGGCTAGGAGCCTCTTTTGTACATTTAAATATTCATACTATTAATATATAAAAATTGATGCGTGTAGACCAACCACGAAGAAAGAGTTATGGGGGACTAAGCTCCATTGGGTACGGAAAGGGATGGGGCTGAGTGTCTAGGAAAAAGGGGATAAGATTAAGAGCTTAAACACAAGAGAATAATATATATATATTATTCTAAAATGTTGTAAAGAGGATATTAATTTCCTAAGTTCCTTTATGGAGGGGAACGAGTTCCAAGTGGGGGGGAAGCGTGCTCCTAGAGAGCCAAGTGTCATCCAAACTACATCCAGTTTTATGGGGGCTCTCTCACCAGTCTCAGGGGGGGCTTCTCACCATTGGGATAATATTCATCACTCTCTTTGGTCTGGCCATGGTTTTTCCCCATTCACGGAGACATTGAGTAAGCACGCAATTAGCCATTTTGTCCGCCATTGTTGAATTCCTCAACCACCTAAATCTCTGCTACAACCTGATTTTGATACTCTCGTTGTACCTGCACCTCCGAGTTGCCTACGTATTGTCCTGTCAGTATTTTTCCCCATGTCCAGTTATGTTGCTTCCATCACCATTCTTGTGTGTTGAGGAGTGAGAGTGAATAAGAAGGTTGTCAAGACTATGAGCAACTCTCTCCAGGTGAGAGAGTGTGCTGAGGAAGTGAGATATCCTAGAGGAAGTCCAGTAGCAGCCATAGAACTCTGAGAATTCTTGATCAAGCCTGTTGTTGAAGCCCTAAAAAGGGAGGTGTAGCAGCTGATGGACTATGAGACAATGAAGGTGTACACTCCTGTGGTGGAAGAGGCATGTGGAGAATGAGAGTCTGTGAGTTTTGGACATAAGTGGATCCTTGGAGGAAATCATTCATGTTGAACTGTGCCACTTCTTGTTGGCCCTACCTAGCCTAGGAATCACTTTCCCAGTGGAGTTTAGTCCCAGCTCGTGGGTGACCCATTGCTGAGAGTTATGAGTAGTGTGGTCTAAGGTTGGGAGGTTCATGGAAGGTCTGCACATAGTTGGTGTACTTCAATTAAAATATAAGTACCATTTCCAAGTTTGGTTACATGTTGTTTATTTATATATGTTAATATATTTATGGGTTATGTCTGTGATTACTGCATGTATGCTTTTACTGGTATTTCTGCATTATGTTGTGTGATAGTAGAACTTAAATCATTTGTTAAATAATGGTATTTTTTATTGTCTCTTATGAAAGAATATGTGTATGTAGATAATGTTTATGTCTGGTTAAAATTGCATTATATTTATATATATGTGTGTGTGCTCGAGCATGTTAGTTTTTTGAGGTAGCATTGCTTGACCTAGTTGTGGCCGGGGACATCACAAATTTGTATTAGAGTAGAGTATGAAAAGTACAGTCGTTAGGTAGAGTTACCCTGATAGAGGTTGATGGTCGGGAACGTCACAAATTCGTAAGGTAACGAAGAGAGACTCGGATGGATGAGCCTTGAGTTGCATTGGATCCAGAGCATTGGGTTTGAGCTAGTGGGTCCTCTCCGCTATTATTTAGTTGACCGAAAAACCCTTTGTTGGGGTATCTCCGACATTAGGGTTTTTCTCAATGAGGCATAGTCCAATTTGTGAAGAGGAGGTCGATTTTAAAGAACAATATGCGGGTCATTTGTGGGTAGTTTAGTTGTGTGGGCCTTGGCCAAATAAAATTGCAAGAGCTTATGAAACTCTATTGTGATTCTCTACTTGTATTTTATGGCCCCAGACCAAACTGGCCACATGTCCCTAAATGACTTGAGGAGGCTAGTTGCAACTCGGAACAAAACTCAAACCGGGACTCAAACAGATGAACCGTCAGGTACATTGGATTCAGAACTCTAGGTTTCAGCTAGTGGGGCCACTTCACTTTCATTATGTCGACTCGAAAACTATTTTTTGAAGTATCTCCAGTAATAGGTTTTTTGTTAATGAGGCATAGTGAAATTTATGAAGAGGAGGTCAAGTTTTAAGAAAACTGTGTCAGGTGCTTGTGGGTAGTGTAGTTGCATGGGCCTTGTCCAAACATACTTGTGGGAGCTTACAGAGCTTCGCTATTCTGCTCGGTTTGGATTTTATGCCTCGTGACCAAATTGGCCACATGTCCTTAAATGGCTTGAGGAGGTGAGTTGCAACTCATGATAAAACTCAAAAAGAGACTCATATGGAAAAAACGTCCTGTAATACCCCAAGGTCAAGCCCTGGTTGTAATTATGAATGTAATTATGTTTTGCAGGTTGGTGAGCCAAGTATTTATAAGTTGGTAGGCTTATGTGTTGATTAGGCTAGTATCCTCTTTTGTACATTTAAATATTGATGCTATTCATATATAAATATCGATGCATGTAGACCAACCATGAAGAAAGAGTTATGGGGGACTAAGCTCCATTGGGTAGGGAAAGGGATGGGGATGAGTGTCTAGGAAAAAGGGGATAAGATTAAGAGCTTAAACACAAGAGAATAATATATAAATATTATTCTAAAATGTTGTAAAGAGGATATTAATCATCCTAAGTTCCTTTATGGAGGGGAACGAGTTCCAAGTGGGGGGGAAGCGTGCTCCTGGAGAGCCAAGTGTCATCCAAACTACATCCAGTTTTATGGGGGCTCTCTCACCAGTCTCAGGGGGGGCTTCTCACCATTGGGACAATATTCATCACTCTCTTTGGTCTGGCCATGGTTTTTCCCCATTCACAGAGACATTGAGTAAGCACGCAATTAGTCATTTTGTCCGCCATTGTTGAATTCCTCAACCACCTAAACCTCTGCTACAACCTGATTTTGATACTCTCGTTGTACCTGCACCTCTGAGTTGCCTATGTATTGTCCTGTCAGTATTGTTCCCCATGTCCAGTTATGTTGCTTCCATCACCATTCTCGTGTGTTGAGGAGTGAGAGTGAATAAGCAGGTTGTCAGGACTATGAGCAACTCTCTCCAGGTGAGAGAGTGTGCTGAGGAAGTGAGATATCCTAGAGGAAGTCCAGTAGCAGCCATAGAACTCTAAGAATTCTTGATCAAGCCTATTGTTGAAGCCCTAAAAAGGGAGGTGTAGCAACTGATGGACTATGAGATAATGAAGGTGTACACTCCTGCAGTGAAAGAGGCATGTGGAGAATGAGAGTCTATGAGTTTTGGACATAAGTGGATCCTTGGAGAAGATCATTCATGTTGTACTGTGCCACTTCTTGTTGGCCCTACCTAGCCTAGGAATCACTTTCCCAGTGGAGTTTAGTCCCAGCTCGTGGGTGACCCACTGCTGAGAGTTATGAGTAGTGTGGTCTAAGGTTGGGAGGTTCGTGGAAGGTCTGCACATAGTTGGTGTACTTCAATTAAAATATAAGTACCATTTCTAAGTTTGGTTACATGTTGTTTATTTATATATGTTTATATATTTATGGGTTATGTCTGTGATTACTACATGTATGCTTTTACTGGTATTTCTGCAGTATGTTGTGTGATAGTAGAACTTAAATCATTTGTTAAATAATGGTATTTTTTATTGTCGCTTCCGCAAGAATATGTGTATGTAGATAATGTTTATGTCTGGTTAAAATTGCATTATATTTATATATATTTGTGTGTGCTCGAGCATGTTATTTTTTTGAGGTAGCATTGCTTGACCTGGTTGTGGCCGGGGACATCACAAATTTGTATTAGAGTAGAGAATGAAAAGTACATTCGTTAGGTAGAGTTACCCTGATAGAGGTTGATGGTAGGGAACATCACAAATTCGTAAGGTAACTAGAGAGGTAGGGTCCCTTTGCTCGCCCCTCCCCCCCCACCCCACTACCTCTCTATATACCTTCCAAGTCTTCTTACGGGTGAAACCACATAAGACTTTGATCAGGTTTGGAAAGGGGGATAAACTCTCTCCTAGGTTCCTGGGACCTTTTGAGGTTGTGTAAAAGAAAGGGCTCATGGCCTATCGACTAGGATTTCCTGATTCTTTGAGGCGTATGCATGATGTTTTTCATGTATATGTTTTGATACATTATGTTAGTTATCCTACACATGTGATTGACATGATTTATTTACAGGTATCGGATGAGGGTGCGCTCATGATAGAGCCAATCCACATCTTGGAGCATCGCATTCGACAAGCATGACATCAAACAATAAATTAGGTCAAGGTCTAGTGGGACAACTATAGCCCGCACTCAATGACCTAGGAGGATGCATATGATATTTGTCAATAGTTTCCATTTTTGTTTGATATCTAGACATATTGATATTGTTAGACACTTTATTTCGGCACTTATATACTGTGAAAATTGGGGACAAAGTTTAAAACAAGAGGGGGTGGATGTAACAACCCTCTCATGCACACACCTAATTGGAGTTATTCTTTGAGAACACTTACGTGTAAGTGATATGGTTCATTATACAATTGATTATTTTGATTATGATTATGAGATGTTGAGGATCTGATCATATGTTATCTTGTTATATTTATATCAACAGGTGTTATTGAATGGTTTTCCTGAGTGTGCAGGACTCTGGACATTTGAGGATGGACTCTAGATTGAGTCAAGGAGTGGACTATTATGGTTTGAATGTTTTTGATATTACATATGTGACATATGACTAGATATTATGATGTTGATTGTTATAGCTGACATGTATTGTTGATGGATGCAGGCTGATGGTAACTTGCCGACCAGTCTCACATTTGGAGTAAAGGGGTCACGCACGACAACTACAGACATTGAGGGAGAGGTTGGGCAGTAGCCCTGCCACAACCTACTACCACTCTCATCCTGGCTCGAACTGTAGGTTAAAGATTACCTAGTTCGAGAAGACCCACGATGTCGTGATGGAATACTATGAAAATCGCTCACAATGATTCTAAAGGGTGCACAATAAGACATGGTCCTTATTCCTTAGAGGCCCTTAGTCTCCCACAAGGTCACCTGACGAAGTATTGACTCTAGGGGTTTGACATCTACCAAATTCAGTCAAAAGGAGAGTAGAACCCTTGGAGCACGTAGTGCATCTTGAAGGGCATGTCATGCAAATAAAACAAGAATCCAAGTGACTGGAACCCTTGGAGCATGTAGTGTGTCATGAAGGGCACGTCAAGATTTTTTTTTACTCTATTAAGTTAATAAACTTAGTACCTAGAAAATTGTGTCCCCTTAGGACCTGGTCGGCCTTAAAATGAATGATGGTATGAGTAAAGTTTAAATGACTATTTTTTCCCTTAAAAACTGTCATCAAGCTTAGTTAATTTAAAACTTAAGTCTAAGTAGAACATGTGAAAAAAAACAAAAAAGTGGACATGTAACAAAAAGGGGGGGTAAAGAAAATTCAAACATTAATAATTAAAGTAAAATTTTAATGGAGGATTAAATTATTAAAAGGGTAAATTGTTGTTTATATCTAAACTTGCTAAATATGAACTAAGAAGGAAAGGGGAAACTTAAGCAAAAGGGGAATTTCTAACATAGTAGGGAATCTAGTCTTTGAAACCTTATAATTATGAACTCAAGTAGGTTTTAAAAAATGCATCATTCATTTAAAAATTGTAAGGGAATAAAGGGACACTGATGAGCGTTTTTAGGAACGCTTTTAGGTGGGTGAGGGAAATAGAAAAAAATAATTAATTAATAAATTGATTTTCTAGTGCAACTAAGGGATCCGATGACACGTGTACGAGGGCTTGGTTTATCCTAATTAAATTTAGTAGAAAGAATCTAATGAGAGTTTGGGAAAGTAATCACTAAGAAAACTCTATAAAAAGGATGGAGGAGGAGGACTATGGATCACATCTGGTATGCGTAAGGTTACGCTTCCATAATTTTTCTTGCCTGAATTTTTCTTGTGGGAGTTGGGATAGCTAGCTTGGATAACGAGTGGCAACTCGACCTTGCAAGGCGAGTTGGAAGCTAACATTCTATGGTATTGAGTGTGTGGCCCCTTTGTGGCTCAGGGGCTCAGGGGGAAGAAGAGTACCCCTAGTGTTGGCTGGGAGGTACCAGTGAGGGCTCAGCAGTTGGAAAGCAGGAGCGGGATGGAGCATGAGCACAAGACAAAAACAATAGAACCTTCTCCTTCGCTCAAGGTACACACGTCTGGATTTTGCAATATTATTTAGTTGAATGCATGTTGATTTACATATAGATGGTATGAATTTTGGGTTCCTCGCTCTTCTTTTATTGTTAATGTATGGCATTATGATTCATCCAAGAGATACTGCATCCATATGCAGTTTATGGTCTCTATTGCATAAAAAGTGTCCCTCTGTTTAATCATATGTAGTCCATTCTGGTAGCGCAAAAACAATTACTCATTTCAGTTTTGTGTAAATGTTTTCTCTTATTCTTGTAGCACAATGATAATTTCACTTGTTAGATTATTTCATGTTATATTTGTCAAATGTGGTTTTAAATTTTCTTGTGATCTTATTTACTGTTGCGCAGTCCTTGGTGCCTTATAGTTTTGATTGCTTATAAAAATTTTCCTTTTTATGAAATGCATCAAGTTTTCCACTGCCAAATTCTTTTCCCATGGCCATTATCTTCCCAAACCTCGAGTCAGACCTTTCCTTTTGTTCATGCCTTGAGCGACGAGTTCCCTCCATCTTGTAGTGAGACCGTCCTTGTACCTCCGCGTGCTTGATGTCAATTTTCCTCTTCTTACTAAGGTAGATCATATTGCTTGTATCACAAGGATTTCATGCTGACCCCTTGTCATTGATGTTCTTTCCTAACTCTAGATTCATTACGTGATTTGTGAGGTGTGAAGGGACCATCAAGGTGTTGTGCCTTTACCTATGTTCCCTCTTCGACTCTCCCTTGGAGCCTTGTGCATGGGTGGTTGTATGGAGACACTGGACACTAGGATGATCATGCTTGGATTGGACGCTTGGATTTTATTAAAGAGATAATGAGCACATGACCCAAAACTTTTCCTATGTTTTTATAATCCCTTTTTAAGTATTGCAATTCAATGTTGGACTGTGTATCATTTTTATTCCTAGAGTTATTGTCTTAATCTTCTCGTGGTCAAAACGAGGACAGGACTGGAACATTTCTACCTGTGATACACATTGGGGTTGTAACGCGTTGGGGCGTGACCTAGCATTTCACCTATAATTGGCATAATTTTTATTGATTCTGGCAGTGATTTCATTAATCGTATTGATGTTGTTGACATAAAACGCTAAGTCAGTAGTTACCTTGGGCAATGAATGTTTGTGTTAGGCAAATCATTTCTTTATCCCACTTTTAAATTGTTTTCGAATGGAGCCTTGTGCCAGGGATCATGCGAATGGAAAGTGGCAGGGGGTTTATTTTATTTATTTTTTCTCATCACAGCCAAATCTATGTCAATACAGAAATTGTGTTAAAGAAAGTGTGGGTTTCCAAGAAAGTTTAATTTAATTTGATTTTTAGCAGTTTCATTTTCATTTGGAACCGAGAATTGTGTCCAGGATAGGCGGTATTCCTTGAGTGCTCTTCATTCCCTCATAGTTGCAATTCTTAAAATTTAAAATAGTTTAATGCCTTTTAGATTCTATTTAGATTCCATTTAAAACGTGGAATGCTTTTTAGATTCTATTTAAAACAATTTAATTCCTTAACTTTACTTGATAACCGTTTTATGATTTCAGAATAGAGCTTACATTAAATGACATGTGGAAGGGCAGCAATGAATAATTTGGTTTGTTAGTTATTTAAGTACCTCAACACATGACACTAACTCTGGAACAAGTGAATGGCAATTTATTTGTTTTATTTTTATATGTTATAATTGTTTATTATAGGAAGTAAGTTAAGAATCACATCGAACTTATTAGAGGTAGTTAAAGTATTCCATTCAAAATGCTTTTATAAATGTTTTATTTAATTATAATATGCTTCCTTCCTTATGATGTTTAAAGGGTTGTGTTTAAGGGAAGCCTTGTTACATGTTAATAATAAATATTAATGTTAAATAATGATTATTTACGTTAGTTAATAATTTGTTTAATTATAAGATATTTTTTTTTGTATTGTTTTAAAGGGGTGTTTTTAGGGAGTGTTGTTTATGCTTTTAATATTAGATTGAGGTTGGATACATTGTGTTGAATAGTCTTATGTTGGAAAAATTCTAATGAATTACATCTAGTCGCTGCACAAATTAAATTGTATCGAATAGTTAGCCCACATCCTTTTTCTTTATTGTTTAGAATGCCTTCGTCTATTAGTGACGTGTAACGTATGACAGTGCCAGTTAGATTTCAAACACGTTGGTATTTATGTTGGTTAAAGGTTTATAATTATTCATGTTTTCACATGGGTTCCTAGTGCGCTTGTTGCACTATGGTGACATGATTCCTTAAGATTGGATCCTTGTGCGCGTTGATCAAGAATCACATATGATAACTTGCCTTAGGGTCATGTGCCTCTCAATGTAGATGATGTTGTTTTTGTAATCAAAGGTTGTACTTTTATTGTAATGTTTAATGTGATTGACTATCGCTCATCGAGAAGTTTCTAGCTACTTTGGTCATTTGAAGCTGTTCAATTTTTATTGATTTATGTTTCCTTTTAGCTTAGCATGTATGGTCTTGCCTGTGTTTGGCGGGATGAAGACACCTCCTTGCTCCTTAGAATAGTCACTAGCCTTGAGACCTTAAATGGTCAAAATCAATGGGAACCTAAGCTTGAGCATTTCTTATGTGTCCTGGAGGTCCTAACCTTGCAGGGTAGGATGGGTGGGTAGTCGTTTTTATTTTTCATCTGATTGATTGTCATATGTTGCATCCAGCTTCATGATGTGCTAGTATGCTAGGTTGTTATGTTTGATTGTTTCCTGAATTGTGTGTGTTATGTTTATCATCGAGTTGCGATGATTGATGGTATTGTCGTTATTACTTTCCTACATAAAAGAAAAACAAATTGTGCTCGTTATGCTTGGTTGTTGTCATACTGACAGGGATCGTTACACATTACACAATTTATGTTATTCAATAAATCATTCATATCATATAAATGGACATTTACTACTAAAATATAAATGAGAATACAAATGACTAAATATATTACTAAATGACATCAATTAATAATTACAATGACTAATATATTACAAAATGACAACAATTAATAATTACAATAACTAAATTTACTACCAAGTGACATAAATCATTGAATACAAATGACTAAATTTATTACTTGTTAATGGCAATAAATGACTACCATGACTAAATAAATGACAATTTAATGACAACAAATGACTAAAACAATGACTAAATATACTACTAGTTGACAGAAAATGATAATTAAAATGACTAATTTCATGACTAAAGGAGATAAATTGCAACAAATTACTAAATATATGACTAATGGACGGAAATGAGTAACACAAATGACAAAATATATTACGAATGGACGAAAATCAGTGACACAAATAACTAAATATTTTACTAATGGATGGAAATCAGTGATACAAATGACTAAATATATTACTAAAACAATGACTAAATACACTACTAGTTGATGAAAAATGATAATTAAAATGACTAATTTTATGACTAATGGACATAAATTAGTGAAACAAATGACTAAATATATGACTAATGAATGAAAATCAATGACACAAACGAAGAAATATATTACCAATGGACGAAAACAAGTGACACAAATAACAAATATATTACTAATGGATGGAAATCAGTGACACAAATGACTAAATACATGATGAGTTGACAACATAGATGACTAAATAAATGACCATTTTTCAACAATAAATGACTAAATAAATCCCTAAATTTATGACCAAAGTGACCAACCACAACAACCAATAAATGACTAAAAATGTTTAGTCATTTATTTGGTGGAGATATATGACTGACAATAAACAACTATTAGTCATGTGACTAAACATAATCATTTATATGCAATTTTTAGGGAATTTTTTAGTCATAAATTTTTTTTTTCTACTAGTAATTATGTGTACAATTTTCCAGTGAGAAATCAATTAAGTTGGATAAAAAGGAATTCAAATCCATCTAAACAAAAAATAATGAACTTTTATGGATTATTTTTATCTAAATATTTTGATTATTAAAAACCAAAAGAAAATTCTAGAAGAGAACAATATATATCGGAAAATATTTGAAGGATTTAGCTTTCATATTTCATAAGAAAGAAAAAAATTTGAAGGATTTAGATTTTATATTTCATAAGAAATGAAATAAAGACTACATTCTCTCACATATTTAATTCCCATTTAAATGTTGTTACAGAGTGAATACATAATATTCCATATCATCCTATTACACATTATATTTGTTAGACGTCTTTTCATGTTTTTACCATTCAATATTTTTTGGACTCTTAAGACATCTTCTGGAATGAGTACATACATAGTTTCACAAAAAAATCATGGATATTTAGCATCGTGAAGGATTTAACAATCCTAGCTCATTAGTTTTAGATAAGAAGAATTCAACCTCCCTTATGCTCGGGAAAGGCCAGCAAGTTCTTTGAGAGTGGAGGCGGTGGAAAGGATGAGTTAGTAGGAGTAACAATGAGGGGTGTCTCAATAGAAGAAACGACAGATAGATAGAGAGTTTCAAGGTATAAATCTAAAGAGAATAAAGATAGAATCTATAAATGGTATGGATAGAATATTATTTCATGAATGATTCTTTTGATAACTAGTTTCAATCAAATATCCACAAAGAATCAATTTAAGTCCTAGAGCCAAATCCTTTTATATATCCAAATCCCATTAAATCTTTTTATATATTCAAATCCCATTGTGTTATAAAAAACAACATCAGACAAATTTTACCACCTAATCAAACATGTAGCAATAAGGAACTAAGAACTAATGGATTGGTTGATTGATATTCATCATTCACAAATAAGGAAACTAGTATAACATGTTTTCCTTGAAAAGTAGGTTTACAGTAATCAAAATGCAAGTATACATCTCATCTATCAGCCATTGTCATATTGGATTTCAAAAGTGTATTCTAATAATATATATTGGGTTGAAAAATTGGTATGCATTCATCAATTGCAAAGATAGTTCAAAATATGCATATTCAAATTAACACTTACCTTTCCCTTGGGTTGGGGTGGGGAAAGTTGATCCACTCTTCAACACTTTTTAGTAGCATCAAGATTCAACTAGGTAAAATGTTGTTTCTTTTCATGAAACATGACAGGGATTATGTAATAATATCAAAATGTTCCACATCATTCACATTGCCTATAAACTAATAAAATTGCACTATAGAAGATGATAAGGTTTAAAAAAATTAAATAAACTTGCACTGCAATCCCATTCTCTATGTCCCTTTTTTGTCCTAATGAGTTCTTTTGGCCAATGAATCATGCATTTATCCCCTCCTATTTTATCTTCGTCATTTAATTCTTTTTTAGTCTTTATTCCTCACATTTCTTCTTCTCTCAAAGGACATCCTCTGACAGTACTCAATAGTCCGGAAATGTTTCATCAACAACATACACATAGATTATAATAAAAATGAATCGAACCCTTGACGTGACCCCTTAACCTGGTGAGGCATGCTCACGAGGTGGTGGAAACCCTAGCATTGATGAAAACAAGGAGATGCAAGGTGAACTTCAAAAGGTGGATAGACATGTAGACATATGGACAACATGACGGGTAACTGGAGATATTACTTGGCACGACTAACCGATCAATGTGCCAAGTGTTCATGTTTGCAGTATAAAAACTATTTTATGATACAACTATGGGTTTTTTCACTTACATAAAGTGTTCCATATATTTTTCTTTGTATATATTATTTATTTGTAAATATACAACAATGCATATTATATATATTAATTCTTAATAAATATACAACACAAAATGTGAGAAAGTTCTGAATCTGGATAATGACGAATAAAAAATCCAAAGATTATTATGATGGGAGTGCACAAGGAAGGATGGCTAGGTTTCTGCCAAAGCGGGGAAATATTAAAATGAACATATTTGAGTCCATGGCCACATAAATAATCCACACCCTCAAAAGGATGGAACACATTTGGCCAAAGTGATTCATTATACCATGGTGGCCACCTACTACAGTATTTGTCTCCATGGAAGGGCCGCTTCCGCCGCCTTTACACTGGATTTATTGTAGCTGCTAGCGCCATGTGTTACAGGCAACATTCCAAGGGTTTTATAAGTATACAATGAAATCATAAAGTTTTATAAGTATAGATGAAATCATAAGTCACTCGCAGAGCCTACATCTTGTGTTGAATGATAGTTCTACGTAAATTTAAGAAGATTTCATTTATCTGTTCATGAAAGCCTCTGCGATGATCATGTAGGGGATTTGTAGTTTCTCTTTATTGTTTTTATCTGCATCTTTTAATTTCGCATAGATTTCATTATGTTCATGGCTTGGGGGTTTTTGAGCTTTGATGTAATCTATTGAACTTAAAATAAACCTTTTATTACCTTGACCTTAACATATATCACAATGCATATTTTTTGCATTCTAGTCATGATAGCGGGCGTGCTGAATATGATGGACATAGAAGAGGATCATAATAGGAATACTAGCTCTGCAATGTCGTTTCCCATGAATTCCACTAGATACCATATGATAGAGTAGGCATTCATGAAGCTTGCTCTGCATCATGATTGTTATCAATCTAGGTGTATACACATGAATACTTTACTTCAAGACCAATTTACATAGACGAATATATATATATATATATATATATATATATATTCTTTAATAGTATAAGATTGTATATGCAAGAAGAAAGTGAGCATCCCCCAACAAAGGTGTTCATAACATTTTAGGGTGTAGGGGAAGACAAGAAGGTGATCCAATGGGCAGAAAATTTTGGGACTCTAGGATCCAATGGCCACCACATGGGTCTTTCTTCTCTACCATGTTTGTTGTCAATTTTGTCAAAAAATAATCATTCCACTGTCAAAAAGATGACTTATCTCATTCGATCAAATTTTGAAGAGTTACCACCGCCCATAAATTAGTTTCCACCTCCTTAACCAACTTTTTCATTTAATGATTGAAGAGTTATCACTGCCACACAGTTTGATTTTTTACTGATCAAATATCAAAAGGGAAAGGAACCATTAATATTATGGAAAATCCAAATTCAACTTAGATACAGTGAAGGGACAAGCTAAACGACTAATTGTTTCAGTATATATACATCTATGTAATCTTGATTTCATGGTGTATGGACAAATATACAAATAGAAGTTGACAGAGAGTTCTGGAGAATGTTAACAAGGGATATTATGCTCTGTTCATTTTTGTTTCTGAGTTTGTAAACTCATGATAACATTCATATTTATTACAAAACAATGTATTTTGATGCAGCATGGATACTCTGTTTTTTGTTTGAAAAATCCAGTTAAATCCTTATGCTGTGCATTTTTTTGCTATAGAATGTTATTTATATTTAGTACATAAGTACTGAGTTGATTTACTATTGTAGGGAATGATTCAGTGAAGTTATTTTTCTACTATAATATGAATTTTTAGTCTGTTGTTATAATTCCCCTGTTCCAACTATAACTTTGTTTTACTATAATAACATTTTAGTCTCTGTTGAAACACTTGTTGAAAAGGTTGTTGTAGAATAGAGTATTGACCTTTGTGTATGATGCATGAGTGGTTCACTTAAGCTTTTGTTGTAATATCTCTTTATTATTTGCTAAAACATGTGTTGAAACAATTGATCAAACATCTGGCTATAGCTTACAGGTACTATTACACAATGTTGAAACTCATGTAGTAATTGCTCATTGTTTTCTAAAGCACTCCCATGCATTCTTCATTGTGGTATGAGAACTAGTAATATTTATATTTCCTTGTTGTAACTGAATATAGTGATTTGGAATATGATTTGAAATGGATACAAATAGTAATTTGGCTCAGCCACGAATTCTTGTTTTGACTGAAAGTAATTATGAATCTTGGTTTATCAGAATGAGAATAATTTTGTGTTCTCAAGATCTTTTGCATTTTGTTACTATTGGTTATCCAGAGCCTGCCGACCAAGCAACAAAAATGGCTCTGAAAAATGTTGAACAAAATTTGTTTTAGGAGAACAGAAAGAAAGACAGCAAAGCCATTGATCTTATTCAACAAGTTCTAAATGAAGCCATATTTCTGAAGGTGTCAAGTTTAGTTTCTTTAAAGGAAGCTTGGGACACTCTTGAAACTAGCTATCAAGGTGTACATCCAAGGTGAATACTTTCAAGGTTCAAAATTTGAGAACAGACTTTGAAAATATTAAGATGAAGGACAGTGGGTCAGTGGATAGTTTCATAACTCAAGTCATGAATTTTGTAAAACAACTAAGGGAGTATGGTGAATACCTCTTAGATAAGAGAGTAATTCACAAAGTTCTTCGATCTTTTCCAAATAAATTTGAATTTGTAGTTCTACCCATAGCATAATTTAAAGATATTAGTTTAATGCATATTGATGAATTAATTGGTTCTATGATTGATTCGGATTATTTTCGGCATGAAATGAGAGCGGAGTTATAATGAAGAAATTCACTGAGATATCACAAATATTCAATAATATAACAGAAATGTATCAGAGATGCAACCATAAATACAGATATACAGTAATACACAATTTCTATTAATGAAATAAATGTACAGATACTGTAAAAATATAGAGTGAAAGACTCGCTAGAATGGTGGCARCTTATCTCTAAGAAGAGATGTGATGGTTACTCGCATTCGCAAGAAKATGATTACCATTAGGATTTGAAGGCCCTTTTTACAATAAACAAGAATGCCAAAACCCTAGACATCCAAAAAACCTGACCCTAGGAGATGAAGCGCAAAAAGTCATGTGGGCCCCATTTGGTTAAGTTAGTACATCAACTTCCTAGGGTCGTAACTTTTGCATACGATCTCCGTTTTAGGCGTGTGATATCCCATTGGAAAGGTATCGTTGAGGATATTCATTTTGGGGGCTCAATCATGCCTTTGGCTCTCATTTAGAAGCTAGATCCTGAAAAACATTCATTTAGGCCCTCAAAATGGCCCTGAAAGTTAAAATTGCTAAAAATAGTAAATTGCCATAATTGTCAAAAAACTATTTTGAGCCAGTTGGAAAAGGTGGGTGGCCACCAATATCCATATGGATCAATGATTTATCATAAATCCAGGATGTCTAGAAATGATAATCCATTAGAGAATACTTTCAAATCCCAACTCCATGTTACTAGTGGTGGAGGCAAAGGAAGGTGTAGTAAGAGATGAAGAGGAGGTTGATTTGCTGGTCAAAGAGACAACAAAAATGATTTCAAATCTGAGGAGAAAACTCACCAGAATCCTCCTAGTTTAAGGGGGAGTTGCAACAGGTCCTGGCAGCAAGGAAATCAAAGGTATAACAAATCAAAGGTACAATGTTATTATTGTTAGAAATTTGGACATTATGCTAACCAATGTTGGAAGAAGAAAGTAGATGTTGGAAACCATTTTGCACACATGAGAGAGGAGTCAGAGGATGACCATAAACCTTTGTTTTCGACTTGTAATGTCACCCAAGAAAGTTCAAATGATGTTTGGTTTTTGGACAAAAGATGTACCAATCACATGACTAGAAATACAGATTTGTTTTAATGTTTAGATACTTGTATCCAATCTGAGTTAAAGTTGGGTAATGATTGTAAAGTAAGAGTTAACGATAAAGGTGTGATTCTTGTTTATACTATGAATGATGAAAGAATAAAAATAGATGATGTTTATTATGTACGTTCTATGAAATGAAATATTTCAAGTGTTGGATAACTGATAGAGAAAAATTACATAGTTTTCTTCAAGAACAAGGTATGTACAATTTATGATAAGTATCCAAGTAAGGAGTTGATTGCTAGAGTAGAGATAACAAAGAATATAATGTTTCCACTTATTATGAGAAATGATCTGATTGACTCTTTGAAGGATTATAAAGCTAAAGGTCTGGATGATTCATGGTTATGGCATTTGAGGCATGTCCATTTACATTTTGGAGGTTTAGATTTTCTATAGAAGAAGAAAATGGTGAAGGGGTTAGCCAGTATTCAACAACTAACAATCTCGTGTGAGAGTTGCATACTTGCAAAAGGTCAAAGGGATAAATTTATTTTTGAAGTTTCATATAGGGATAAAACTCCTTTGGAACTTGTTCAAACAAACTTATGTGGACCTATGTAAACATATTCATTTACTAGTAATGTCTATTTTATGACTTTTATTGACGATTTCAGTCGAAAAACTTGGGTTTATTTGCTGAAGCAGAAATCCAAAGATTTTGATATATTTAAAAGGTTTAAAGTTTTGGTTGAAAAGGAGAGTGGAAAATATATTAATGTCTTGAGATTAGACAGGGAAGGTGAGTATATGATAATTGATTCTATGGAGACTTTTCAGTCTCATGGAATCAAGAGAGAGTTTACTACTCGTCATACTCCACAATAGAATGGAGTAACTGAAAGGAATAATATAACCATTATGAATATGGCTCGAAGTATGTTGAAGGAGAAGCATCCTCCAAACAAATATTGGGAAGATCTAGTTGTTTGTTCAGTATATATTCTGAACAGAATTCCAACTAAGAGTGTAAAGAACAAGGTTCTCCATGAAGGTTGGAGTGGTAATAATAACACTGTATCCCATTTGAGAATATTCAAGTGTGTAGCTTATCTATATGTACCTGAAGAGATGAGGAGAAAGTTGGATGACAGAAGTGAGAAATGTTTCTTTTTTGGATACAATGAGGAATCTAAGGAATATAGACTCTATAATTCCATCACCAAGAAGTATTTTATCAACAAAGATGTTGAGTTAAAAGAAGAAGAAGCTTTGGATGGTAGTATTGATAAAATTGTTTCAGGGGGAGATGAAATATCCCATGAAGATGATGATGGAGATGAGAATTTTGTACACGGTGGACAGTTAATTCCATAGTCACATACACCTACAACAAGAACTCTTGCATTACAATCACCAGTAGTCATCCCATCACAACTAAGAATGCCCAAAACAAATGAGGGTGGTCCTCTATGAAGTCATGGTGGACAAAAAATAGGATCATAGGTTAGTGATGAATCAAATCCTACTTTAGCTTATTAAGAAACAAAATTAGAGGTCAAAAGACTAGAAATTTAAGAGAATAGTATGAGAAAAATGATGAAGTAGATCAAGTCTCAAATTTTTCATTAATTGCATATGATCATGTAAATTTTGATGATGATGTTAAGAAAGAAGTTTGGGTAAAAGTCATGAATGAAGAAGTTGATGCCATAGAAATGAATAATACTTGGGAACTTGTAGATTTTCTTGAATATAAAAATTGTGTAGGTGTTAAATGGATTTACAGTACTAAGTTAAATGCTGAAGGTGGAGTTGAAAAGCATAACACAAGGCTTGTAGCTCATGGGTTCAGTCAACAACCTCGTATTGATTATAATTAAACTTTTTCACCTGTAGCCAAGATTGATATAGTAAGAATTGTGCTATCCTTTAATGCTCATAATAAATGGTGTATGTACCATATGGATGCAAAATCTACATCTTTAAATGGTTTTCTTGAAGAAGAGGTTTATGTGAAACAACCTCCAAGATATGAGATTGATAGACAATAAGGTAAGGTATGCAGGTTAAAGAAAGCGTTGCATGGATTAAACCAAGCACCCATAGTATGGTACATCATAATTGATGAATACTTGAAAGGTCAAGGATTCAAAATGATTCCAAGTGAGGCAACTATGTATACAAACATAAATTAGGAAGGTAAACTCCTGATTGTATGCTTATATGTTGATGATTTTATTTTCAGCAAAAATATTTTTGTATATGACTTTAAGACAGCCATGAAAAATGAGTTTGAAGTGACTGATTTAGGAATGATAAAGAATTCTCTAGGAATTGAAGTAAATCAATATGAAGATGGTATTTTAATTTTTCAAACTAAGTATGCAAAGAACATATTGAAAAGGTTCAGGATGGTGAACTGTAAACCATCTGTAACACCAATTGCAACTGGAAAAACACTCACTAAGAATGATGAGGGGTCACGTGTTGATCTGAATCTGTATAAAAGACTGGTTGGAAGTCTTATGTATTTGAAAGAAACAAGACCTTATATTTTGTTCACTGTAAGTTTGATTTATAGATTTATGGATACTTCGAAGAGCACCCATTGGTAAGCAGGAAAAAGGATTCTAAGATATATTGTTGGAACAACCAATTATGGTGTTTTGTACACATCAGATCCATATTTTAAGTTGATTGGATATATTGATAGTGATTTTGCACGTAGTGTAGATGATAGGAAGAGCACATCATGATATGTGTTAATCTTTGGATCAAGAGTTGTAGCTTGGGCTTCAAAGAAGTAGCCCATTGTGACTTTCTCATCTACTGAGGCAGAGTATGTTGCAACAACAACACCTGCATGTCAGATTGTGTATATGAGAAGGGTTGTAACTGAGTTGTTGCATGAACAACAAGAACCAACTCATATTTTATGTGATAATAAATAAACCATCGCATTGTCTTGTAATCATTTTTTCCACAATAAAACTAAGCATATTGATACAAAATATCATTTTATTCGAGAGATGATAATGGGTGATGAAATTTCTGTAGAGTTTTGCATATCTGAAGATCATTTTGCAGACATGTTTACAAAGCCCTTAGAAAATAAATTATTTGAAATTCACAGAAAGAACAATGGAGTTTTTGAACTGTAATACTATAGAGTTTTGTTTTTAGGTGAAATGATTAAGTGGGATAATGTAAAAAAATTAATCATTCCACCTCCCAAAAGATGAATCATCTCAACCGATTGAATTTTGAAGAGTTACCACTGCCAAA
The DNA here is from genome assembly GCA_032191745.1 of Picea mariana. Classification (NCBI taxonomy): domain Eukaryota; kingdom Viridiplantae; phylum Streptophyta; class Pinopsida; order Pinales; family Pinaceae; genus Picea; species Picea mariana. Next base: position 241,512 of record JASDQU010100243.1, on the reverse strand, counting down.
AAA